>CM053029.1:404773237-405253237 GCA_028564925.1 Lithobates sylvaticus | reverse complement strand
AAGGTTTGAGGCCTCCACGAAGTGGCCTGATGATATTAAGGTATGGAGACTAATGGCCACTCCAAAACTTTCACCTTTCTGCTGTAACCACTGAAGGGTCAACTTGGCTATGTGCTTGGGGATCATTGTTGTGCTGGAAAGTCCAAGATTGTCTCATGTGCAGCTTTTGTGCAGAGGAATGCAAACTGTCTACCAGTTATTTCTAATAACATGCTGCATTTATCTTGCCATCCATTTTCAAAATTTCCCCCAAGCCTTTAGAGCTCTCACACCCTTAAAACATCAGTGAGCCACCACCAAGCGTCGCAGTGCGGATGGTATTCATATCGCTGTTGACCTCTCAAAACATAGTGCTTATTGTGATATAAAGCTCTTAGTCTCAACTAAATTACTCCAGATTACAGTGTGCCAGATGCTGTGGAGTTTGTCAAGGGGTGTCGGGCATATTGTAACCAGGCTTTTTTGGTAGCTCATTTTTGTTCAAGTATCATCGTATTATGCTCCTTGAAACAACCTTCCTCCCCCCCCCCCCCCCCCCCCCAGAGCAGCCTGTAGGCCATCTGTGGCTTTTTCCTTTGTATTCTCAACAATTCTTCCAGCGGTTGTGGCTGCACTTTTTCTTGGTCTACCTGACCATGGCTTGGCATCCAGAGTATCCATAGATACCTGAAATACACCAAATAAATGATTAAACAGTACTAACGCTCATATGTAAGGCTTTGGATATCTTTTTACTGTATAGTCTTTCTTGTCTTTATAAAGTTCCATTACCTTGTTACGCAGGTCTTTTGACATGGCCCAGTATCTAGCCTGCTCAGTGCATCCAGGAGAGCGCTAACAAACTCATTGGCTATTTATACACAAATACTAATTGCAATTTAAAAAGCCACAACTGTGGGAAATTAACTTTTAATTGCCATTTTAACCAAAGTGTGTCACCTTGTGTGTCTGTACCAAGGTCAAACATTCCAGGGCATGGAAGCTTGTGAGTGAAAAGAGAGCCAAACAGTTATGTGATAATAAATGGCTTCATATGATCACTAGAGATGGACCAAACACTCCCCGGTTTGCACCAGAACTTCTGAACAAAGCAAAAATTTGGACTCAATCTCCAAACCCCATTGAAGTCTATGGGACCTGAACGTGAAAAATCAAGTCCCCATTTTGAAGGCTTATATGCAAGTTATTGGCAATAAAAGGGTTATGGGGGTGCGGGTACTGCCCTGGGGGACATGTACCAATGCAAGAAAAACCTGAAAAAGAGTTTTTAAAGGAGCAGTGCTTTTAAAGCTGCTTCAAGTGAAACCATAAAAATGAAAAATTCCTTCAAATATAGTGCCTGGGGTTCCCCTTAGTTTGCCTGTAAAGTGGCACAGATCTACTGTGTATAGAACCTGCTGCAGCAAAAGTCACCTGGTGGCCCTGCCCCTTACCTGTCAAACTGTGGAGCAAGCATTCGGCAGTCAGCCTTCCTTGTGGCAGAGCATTTTTTTTCTTTATTCAGTTCCGGCAGGGGGAATCTGCATCATTTTTTTTTTTTTTTTGGGATCAATGACTTTCAATGAGTGACTGTTCTCTGTATTACGGGAGCCTACAATTCATTATAGCCGCGAGTGATTTTAAATAGCTTTTTTTCCTGCAAAAATGACACTTTGTGCAGGGACAGTTCTAAGCACGGGAAACATGCGCCCCTTCACAGGCATAATATAGACACCCCCCAGGTACAAAATTTAAAGAAATATTACACTTTTATTGTTTCACTTTAAGCATTTTTAAAGTCACTGCTCCTGAAAAAACGTCAGCATTGATACATGTCCCCTGGGGCAGGACCCAGGTCCCCAAACACTTTTTATGACAATAACATGCATATAGGCTTTTAAAATTAGCACTTGAGATTTCTCCCATAGACTTTTACAAGGTGCTCGCACTTTCTGAATTTGCCGCGAACACCCCAAATTGTTCGATGTTCGCTGAACAGGCAATGTTCGAGTCGAGCATGAGTTCGGCTCGTACTTGAAGCTCATCCCTACTGTGGAGAGAAAGGAGCTGGCAATTAGCGGACAACTGAGCGGCCAGCTTTGAGAAGGAAGGGCTGAGCCCAGCCCTGACACCTAGCTAGTGATTGGATGTCTCCTTTTAGGATTCCAAAACTGCGGGGTGTATAAATATATGATCAGATTTTGGCTTGTTAGAGGCATTAAATTATGTTCAGATGTTATGCTTGTTAGAGGCAGTTTGTCCATTATACTGCATCGTTCGGCTATTCATTTATTTAACATAGGATTTAGTTCAATTGGGATTCATTGCCTGATAAAGGATCTATGATCACCAAAAAGATGGCGTGCCTTCGGAATACGAAAACAGGGCCACCAATACACTATTTAAACCAGCAAAAAGCACCGTCCAATTACAATCCCCTTGAGGAAGAGACATGACTGATCCCTGTGTCGAACACGGGTAGGGAGGGGGCAGAACAGTGCAGTAGGCAGCAGGTTTAAATGCTGTGAACGGATAAGCTATCTCATTGTTTTATTCATTTACCTGCTATAGAGTGGTGCGAATCAGCACCTGGAAAATGTCAGTACCCAGATTGATGTTTTATAAATAAAATACGTTTTTAAACGATAAAACACCATTTGGACTTAATTTTTATATATGGACAGAGGATCTTACTGCTGGACATCTCAGGATCCCAAAGAGCTTCATTCACATAGAACCCAGGGGTGGTTCACAGGCATTTTTTGACCAAACTTAGGTGTGTGGTCAAACACTCTGAGGTGAGCAGATTCACACAGGGGGGGGGGGGGGGGGGGGGGGGGGTGGGGGGGGGGGGAGGGGGGGGGGGGGGGGGGGGGGGGGGGGGGGGGGGGGGGGGGGGGGGGGGGGGGGGGGGGGGGGGGGAGCACAAGTCTGTTGTCAACTTTGGAGCACCATCACAGGATTTTGCTTTGCCAGCACAATGGACATTTTTAATTGTATTATTTAATATGTTGGATATTATGCATATTTTGCACCAAGTCTTTAATGCACTTTATTTATGTGTCATATCACATTGGTTACTTCAATATAGTGCGGCACTTTTCATCTGTTATTGTTTTAATTTGCCGGCACAATGGACATTTTATATATTATTATGTTTAACCACTTGCCGACCATCTGTCGCAGTTGTACTGTGGCAGAATGGCACGGCTTGGCGAAACGATGTTATGTAATGTCGCTTCGCCCACGGAGCCGATGTGAGTGCCCACCGGTTGATACCACCGCCGGGCTCCCACGATCGCTCTGGGCACACGGAGAACCGGGATCTGCGTGTAAACACACAGTTTCCGGTTCTCTGAGAGGAGAACAGACTGATCGTCTGTTCATACAGAGTATGAACAGAGATCTGTCATCTCCCTTGCACAGTCCCCCTCCCCCTTTCAGTTAAAACACACACTAGGGAACACATTAACCCTTTGATTGCCCCCCTAATGGTTAACCCCTTCACAGCCAGTGACATTTTTACAGTAATCAATGCATTTTCATAGCACTGATCGCTGTAAAAATGACAATGGTCCCAAAAATGTGTCAAAATTGTCTGACGTGTCTGCCAAGTCCCGATAAAAATCGCAGATCGCCGCCATTACTAGTAAAAAAAAAAAATGAATACTAAAAATGCCATAAAACTATGCCCTATTTGTAGACACTATAACTTTTGCGCAAACCAATCAATATACGCTTATTGCAATTTTTTTTACCAAAAATATGTAGAAGAATACATATCGTCCTAAACTGAGGAAAAAAAATGTTTTTTTTTTATTTTTTGGGGGATAGTTATTATAGCAAAAAGTAAAAAAATATATATTTTTTCAAAACTGTCGCTCTTTTTTTGTTTATGGCTCAAAAAATAAAAACCACTGAGGTGATCAAATATCACCAAAAGAAAGCTCTATTTGTAGGGAAAAAAGGACGTAAATTTTGTTTGGGTGCAACGTTGCATGATCGCACAAGTGACACAGTTACAGCGGCGCAGTGCCAAATTGAATCTGGTCAGGAAGGGGGTAAAATCTTCTGGGGCTGAAGCGGTTAATATCATGCACGGTTTGCACTAAATTATTCATGCATTTTATGTGTCATACCACATTGGTAATCTTAATATAGCGCAGCATTTTATTAATTCATCTATGTAATTGCACAAGGTGCTCCAAATGAAATTCAATCTAACTAATATTATGATATATGGGAAATTTCTCCCATTTAAGCAATTATAAATTGGGGTAAGGTTATATCATGAACCACCCCATGATGGCGATATTATCTACACTCATTTCTTCAAGATGAGAGTTAAATCAAATTTGGGAATGGGAAATACCTCCTGACTCCATTAGGTGTTGCATGCCAGGTATATGCAATCATTTACAAATGGTATAATAATTTAATTCAGTATGAATTAATTGAGAATTGGGTCATACAGTATATTGCTCATTTAAGTATAAGCAAATTGCTCACGAATCGAGAGGATTGAATTGAATTTGGAGATCCTTTTTTTGGGTGGCAGTATTTAACCATTGGAGGTGATGTGTCCGGTCATGTGACCCCTGATGACGTCAGACGAAATGCGTTAGATGTTTTCGAGCGTGACACGTCACTTCCGCCCTCAGTGAAGAGCACTACAGCGTCCCTGCGTTCACTTGCTTCTTTTTTAACTTTGCACACTTGTAAAGTGTTTTTAGCGCATCATTTTTAATAAACACCAACGTACTTCACCATGGGAGATTGTTCCTTTTTTACTTCATTTTACTTTAATCCTGTTGTACGGAGATTCGGTGTGTATCCTTTTGATGATCGTTTGGAGGCTCCATATCGGGCACTGTGACGGATCATGGGAGCACCTTGTACCCCCCAATGCTGTATATGTTTTATGTAATGGGGGGTCATGTATATCTGGTGAGTAGGCTGAGTGACCGCTGTTGGTGGAGGAAGATTTTACAGTCACTTGTTTGTTGCATCCAGGAGATCGTCGCACTATTGGAAATCATTTGATAAATTATTGGACTTTATATATTTGTCTTTTGGACACTGCACATATTTTGATATCCACCAGAATACTAGGTGGTCATTTTTATGTTCATTTATTTGCAATTGTTGAGCACATTTGCATAGCATTGTTGTCACCATTACCCACTGAGGACACCCAGTGGCTGTTTACACTATTGCACTCTGCACTTTATTGTATATTTATTTTAAAGATTCGTGGTTCGTCATCAATTTTTCACTTTATAGGTCAGACCTCACAACGAGCAGCCCCTAATAGTATCATTTAAAATGTTTACGTTAACACACCTTTGCGCAGGTAGGGAATAACACAGTTACTCCCCTATTCACATTAATTCGCTATTGTCACAAGTGTGCGGGTTTGGGGTGCAATGCTCTGTGCCCCAAGCCCAACCTTTTTTTTAAGTCAATTAGAGCTTCAGGCTCTAATCATGTGGCTTGAAAAACAAAAAAACCCTCATACAAATGTATGAGTTGGGCGCCCTGAAGGGGGGCGGCGCCCCTAATGGACCCGGCCGCTCCTGGTAAGACCTCTTTCACATGGAGTGGTCTCTCTCAAGCAAATCCGCCTGCTCATTGGGGCCCAGAGAAAGTCATGAGGAGTGACAAAACTAGTAGGAGGGGCCGACATGTGAGGAACCAGGAAGTAACCAAGGAAGGGCAATACTGTGTAACAGACAGATGGAGGCTTTACTGCTAACTGCTCTGAAGAAGCTAGCGTCCAATTGGCTAGCGAAACGCGTCAGTTTAACTTCAGCACGTCGCCCGGGGGAGTTTCAGCTGGCTGCACAAGCGAGGACTGAGTAGCGGAGTATGTATGGCGGGACTTTAATACTACAGGGAGCCTGTGATGGGGCGTTTTTACAAGCACGAGTCTACACACAGTGTTTAACACTGCCACAACAGCAAATTACCTGTGCAGTGGAATCATATTCCGGATTACTGGACCCAGTCTGAGTGAGGTCTGATTTGCATTGATGAGTAGAGGTAGAGGAAAGTGGACAGAAACGGAAGAATGGTGAGTGTCTTTGACATATTTAAACCAACTGTGATGCCTTGCTCCTGCTTTTCCTCCCCATCCTACTTTGCTTTGCCTTGGAGACATATATGCATTGATCTCAGGAATATATGATTCAGTGCTTGTCTGTTTGTTCCCTGATTATGCCCATATTTAATATCCAAACTCCATGTCTCAGACTTTTCAACCAGGCTAACCTTTAGTCTTTACAAAAGGGATTTATATTTTTCATGATTCTGTCTTGGACTGTGTTTCCAATTACCCGTATTCTGATTATTAGACTACCTGCTTGCTTATAGCCTTGCTTAATCACCAAAAAAACACCTATTATTTTTCGCCATATGATCATCGATTTTGAACTAATAGCTACTAGCCAGTTAGGCTAAGCAATACTAATGATGATTAGTTGGTACATATGAGTGTGAGTTTGTGAGCATGTGGTGCATGCGCAGCTGCGTCCCCCTATTTTAATATGACAACGTTGTATTTTTTAAATATATCTGTGAGGTACACTTATGGTATACTCTGTCTCTTGAAATTTCTGATGTGGATTTTTTTCTATTCAATAAATTTATATAATTAATCTCAGTGTCCTAATCGCCCCTCTTGGGAGAACTTTCTTCTCTCTGTCTTGAATTATGCGACTTTAGGGTCGTTAGGACTACTTTTCTGGTGGGCAACTCCCAGAATTGAATGATTAATTAGAATTTACAATTTATTAAAAGTATATACAGTCCCTGACAAAAGTCTTGTCGCTGTGTACAAATTGACCTGAAGTGCCGCTAAAATATATTTCTAATCAAGATTTTGTTACAAGAAATGGGTAATTCTAATCCCAACAGCTTTCGTAATAATGTTTCAGTGCAAAACGAAACTGACAAAAAGTATTCTAATATTCCAGCTTGGTAAAGCCCATGAAGTAAATTTTTGCCAAGACATAAGTGTTGTCGCCTTGTTATATGAGCTTCACCTGTGACTAATAATGGATCAATTAGGTCTCAGGTGTGTATAAAAAGAACACCAGTACACTAGACCTTCTCAACTGCAACTAGACCTCTGCAAACATGCCTAAGATTCACCCGGAGACTAAAGTGTTGATTATCAAGAGGCTGAAGACCAGATCCACTGCTGATGTGGCAGACACCTTCAATGTGTCGCAGCGTCAAGTTCAGAGGATAAAAAAAAGATTTGAAGAGACTGGAGACGTTTTGGACAAGGCCAGGTCAGGCCGACCCCCGCAAGACAACTGCTCAAGAGGACCGTTTGTTGGCTCGAAAATCCAAGGCCAGACCATTTTCCACTGCAGCAGAGCTCCACGAGACCTGGTCACTTGAAGTCGCTGTGTCAACCAGAACAGTTTGTCGGATTCTGTCTCGAAATGGCCTCCATGGTCGAATCAGTGCCCATAAGCCAGCACTAAACAAAAGACAATTAATAAACCGTGTGGCATTTGCCAAGGGCCACAGCCTGCTAAAAGGATGGACTCTGGAAAAGTGGCAGAAGGTGGATTTTTCAGATGAATCTTCTGTTGAATTACACCACAGTCGCCGCAAATATTGCAGGAGACCTACTGGAACCCGCATGGAGCCGAGATTTACCCAGAAAACAGTGAAGTTTGGTGGAGGCAAAATCATGGTCTGGGGTTACATCCAGTATGGGGGTGTGCGAGGGATCTGCAGGGTGGAAGGCAACATCAATAGTCTAAAATACCAAGAAATCTTAGCTACCTCTTATATTCCCAACCATAAAAAAGGCCAAATTTTGCAGCAGGATGGTGCTCCATCGCATACTTCCATCTCCACATCAAGGTTCCTTAAGGCAAAGAAGATCAAGATGCTCCAGGATTGGCCAGCCCAGTCACCAGACATGAACATCATTGAGCATATGTGGTGTAGGATGAAAGATGAAGCATGGAAGACGAAACCAAAGAATATTTATGAACTCTGGGAGGCATGCAAGACTGTTTTCTTTGCTATTCCTGATGACTTCATCAATAAATTGTATGAATCCTTGCCAAACCGCATGGATGCTGTCCTTCAAGCTCATGGAAGTCATACAAGATATTAAATTTGGATCTCACAGCACCACTACTTAATTTGCTGACATATTTTTGGATTTTCAGTAAAGTTGTTCAATTTCTGTATAGGCGACAAAACTTTTGTCTTGCCGAAATTTGACCTGTCTGTCTTGATTAAATGATAAATCTTTTTTCAGTGAAACTAATTTATTTCAGTGCATTAAACATCATTTGGGAGGGCTTTAGCTTTTCACATGAGCTATTTCTAACACCAATTAATTATTTAAAAGTCAGGTTGATAGCAGGAGTTTCTACAAAATAGAGAAGCGACAAGACTTTTGTCAGGGACTGTATGGTTGATCCAGGCATCCAATTAATTTTTTTACTGCTAACCGGGGCTGCAGAGCCGGTTTATGGTGACACCATCGTCCTAACAGGTACGGTCATGCACACAAAGGCTTATTTTTATCTACCAAATGTGAGTGTATATTTGTTACATGTTTTAAACAAATAAATTATTTTAACCACTTCAGCCCTGGAAAAATTGGCTGCTCTATGACCAGGCCATTTTTTGCGATTCGGCACGGCATTGCTTTAACTGACAATTGCATGGTTGTGCGACGTTGTACCCAAACAAAAGGTCCTTTTTTTCCATCAAATAGATGTTGGTATTTGATTATCTCTGCGTTTTTCTTTTTGCGCTATAAACAAAAAAAGTGACAATTTTTAATAAAACACAATATTTTGGACTTTTTTTCTGTAATAAATAGCCACAATTTTTTTTAAAAAGCACATTTTTTCCTCAGTTTAGGCCGATATGTATTCTTCCACATATTTTTGGTAATAAAAATCTCAAAAAGCGTATTTTTAATGGTTTGCACAAAAGTTATAGCGTCTACAAAATAGGGATAGATTTATTGTATTTTATTTTATTATGTATTTTTTTTTTTTTTTTTACTAGTAATGGCGGCAATCAGCGATTTTTATCTAGACTGTGACATTATGACGGACACATTGGACACTTTTGAGACACTTTTGAGACATTTTTGGGTCGATTGACAATTATACAGCGATCGGTGCTATAAAAATGCACTGATTACTATAAAAATGACACTGGCAGGGAAGGGGTTAACAATAGGGGGATCAAGGGGTTAACTGTGTTCCCTAGGTGTGTGTTCTAACTGTGGGGGATGGGACTGACTATAGGAGTTGAGAGATCGTGGTTCCCAGCTTGTAGGAACTTAAAATCTCTCTCTTCTCCTCGCAGAACTGGGATGTGTGTGCGTGTTCTGCCTCTCGTTCCCGCAATCACTCGTGGGTGGCGGCCGTCGCTACCGCCAGTCACAAGCATCGACACCCCCGCTGTGCGCACCTGCTATCCCGCTTAAAGGGACCGAAGAATAGCGACGACTGTTCGTGGGATCGTGCTGTATTGCAGCCATTTGCTAAAATCATTTAAGTTCATTTTTTCCTCAATGTACACACAGCACCCCATATTGACAATAAAAAAAAACACAGAATTGTTGACATTTTTTTTTTGCAGATTTATTAAAAAAGGAAAACTAAAATATCCCATGGTCCTAAGTATTCAGACCCTTTGCTGTGACACTCATATTTAACTCAGGTACTCTCCATTTCCTCTGATCATCCTTGAGATGGTTCTACACCTTCATTTGAGTCCAGCTGTGTTTGATTATACTGATTGGACTTGATTAGGAAAGCCACACACCTGTCTATACAAGACCTTAAAGCTCACAGTGCATGTCAGAGCAAATGAGAATCATGAGGTCAAAAAGGAACTGCCTGAAGAGCTCAGAGACAGAATTGTGGCAAGGCACAGATCTGGCCAAGGTAACAAAAAAAAATTCTGCTGCACTTAAGGTTTCTAAGAGCACAGTGGCGTAGCGTTTGGGATGACCAGAACCCTTCCTAGAGCTAGCCGTCTAGCCAAACTGAGCTATCGGGGGAGAAAAGACTTAGTGAGAGAGGTAAAGAAAAGATTACTGTGGCTGAGCTCCAGAGAGGCAGTCTGGAGATGGGAGAAAGTTGTAGAAAGTCAACCATCACTGCAGCCCTCCACCAGTTGGGGGTTTATGGCAGAGTGGTCCGACGGAAGCCTCTCCTCGAATGGAGTTTGCTTAAAAAAAAAAAAAAAAAAAACACCTGAAGGATTCCAAGATGGTGAGAAATAAGATTCTCTGGTCTGATGAGACCAAGATAGAACTTTTTGCCCTTAATTCTAAGCGGTATGTGTGGAGAAAACCAGGCACTGCTCATCACCTGTCCAATACAGTCCCAACAGTGAAGCATCCTGGACAAAAACCTTCTCCAGAGTGCTCAGGACCTCAGACTGGGCCGAAGGTTTACCTTCCAACAAGACAATGACCCTAAGCACACAGCTAAAATAACGAAGGAGTGGCTTCAAAACAACTCCGTAACTGTTCTTAAATGGCCCAGCAAGAGCCCAGACTTAAACCCTAAAAATGTCTGTCCACCAACGTTTACCATCCAACCTGATGAACTGGAGAGGATCTGCAAGGAGAAATGGCAGAGGATCCCCAAATCCAGGTGTGAAAAATCTTTCCCAAAAAGACTCATGGCTGTATTAGATCAAAAGGGTGCTTCTACTAAATATTGAGCAAAGGGTCTGAATACTCAGGACCATGTGATATTTCAGTTTTTCTTTTTTAATAAATCTGCAAAAATGTCAACAATTCTGTGTCAAACGTTTGCGTACGTCCGATTTTCACCATTTCTAAAAAAGGCGAAATTTAAAACTTACAAATATTTGTTATTTATTAACTCAATACAGGTTAAGCTTTTTAATATTTAGTAGGGATTTTGTAAAATGTACTGTGCTTTTATCCATGTATTCTTTAAAAAAAATATTGTTTGATAAACATTTGCACAAAAATCAGTATCACCTTATTTGTATTCTACTGGTCATGCGCTTTCACAAAATACATGGTTAGGGGGTCTTTAACAAACTCTGAAAGCTGTAAGAGAAAAATAACAGAGCAATGGAAACATTGCAAAAATGGCCTGGCCACCTTAGTGTTAATATGGAGCACAGGGACTGGCAGCGAAAGGGTTAAGACTGTTGATGACCCAGATCAGTTGAATCTGCTTACATCTTTGGCCTGTTGCTGAATCATCCTGTTCTTGTTATTCTCTTGCTGGTCACCAGGCTTGATCTCTGGACACTGACTACTCTCGTCTGCAGCCTGCCTTAACCTCAGTCAGTGCTGTGTCTGGCCTCAATCTGTTCCGATGCTGTCATTGACGTGCAGATAATTTATGACATAGACCAGAGGTCTGGCTTTAATATTAGCTATAAATGGCTTGTCAGAGGAATCTCACCTGCTGTCTTGCATTGGTCGTCTGTGGGCATGGCTCTCTGGCTTTAGTACTGATCTGTGAAACTCAAATGTTTACTCCTTGTGGCCTTTGAGGGACAATCTCTCCAGGGCCATGGTCTATATCAGGGGTCTCCAAAGAAAGGGCCAGTTTACTGTCCTTCAGACTTTAGGGGGGGCGAACTGTGCCCAATCTTTGGTATTAATGGGAGAAATAGTTGGTGTCAGTGGAAGGAATTGTGCCCCATTGTTGGTAGCAGTGGGAGGAATAATGCCCCATAATTGGTGTCAGTGGAAGGAATAGTACCCCAATGTTGGTGTAAGAGGTAGGAAAAATGCCTCAAGGGCCAGATAAAGGCAAGCAAAGGGCTGCAGTTTAGAGACTACTGGTCTATATTATGGTTCCAAGACCCCTTCGTTATGCCCATTGTGACAGGTGTATCCTGGACCCCTAGCAGGCCCAGTATCATAGGTAAGGTAGAATAGTTTTTCTGTATGTTGACAGTAGTTTCCTAATTAATAACCACAGTGCATAGCACACTATGCAGTTTCATAGATAGAACAATGGGGACATTTTTAGTGTGAGGCCCCTATTATAGTCCCTAACATTTCTTAGTGCAAGCAATTTAAAGGGGGTTATAAACCTTAGACATGAAATATAAACAAAGCATATTCCTCTAAAGTGTGTTCTTAGTTCAATCCAGAGCAAGTGCCATTTCCGTCTGCTGCTTCGCTCCTCTGCATGAGTCACTCTTGACAAGGAGTGTAAAGCTGGATACACACTATACAATTTTCTGTCGATTTTTTTTCCTTCCAATTTACCAAAACCATATAATATGAGGTCAAACCTTAAGAGTTTCAATTTGTATGCAATCAGGCAGGCCCTTGCACTACATGGTTTTGGGAAATCAGACAAAAGTCGTATGGGGGTCTTAGATTTGCACAATGTCCTAAACCATTTCTTGTCCCAAGGAGTAATTGTTTCAATTCCAGGACAGGTTCAAAATGGTTCTTTTTCAAACTTGTTCATAGTACCATCACCCAGCAGGTGTATTCATCCTTTACTGGACCTAAAATCCCTCAAGTACATTCAAATTGCAAAATTTTGTATTGAATCCAAAAAGGTATTGCCCCTCTGAGACAGGGGAATACTTGGCAAATGTAGACATCCAAGATGCCTAGCTGCATATTCCCATTAAATAGGCGCTCAACACTTTGTATTAGGCGACATAAAAATACAGATATTCCCAGCACCGAACACAGACACAAAGTATGGGGATCGCAGTAGCAGACGGTTTAAGTTCATCTGCATAGAAGTTACTATGGAGTACCAAGTTCTAGTAACAATGCAAGAAAAGGTTAACTCTGCATCTCAGCTCAAAAAAAGGGCACAGGCAGATGATAGCTCCCCTATTGTCCAAATAGACTGGGGTACAACCATCATGCAATTAGTGGCTACTAATAATCACTGTGTTCTCCCAGCAAGAAAGAATCTATGACCTGCCTTGGCAAATTTACAGCACGCCTCTCTTCCCTTCTACTACACAACTTCAAGGTTGTTCAAAACAAATTCAATTGTCCGATTTACAAACATATATATATTTTTTTTTTTTGCAGGGCTTTGAATAGCATCCTACCTGGTTTATTGCCAAGCTCCGATCGTGTATGCTATTAATTGACCCTCATAATGGAGGTCAGAGAGCAGTCATATCCCATAACATTGCTCAGAGTTTCCAGAAGTTCTTTTAAGGAGTTGTACAATCTATCCCCTAATGACCTTCTGGCTGGGAGTAATTTGTCACCCTCCTGTCTTAAAGGAGAAGTTCAGCCTGGGCTTCTCCTAAGGGTCACAGGAGTGCAATTTGTTTTGCACTCCTGTGACCTGTTTTCAGCAGAGAGCGGTCTGAAGTCTGCTCTCTGCTGACCTTACCAAGATCAGTCCAGGCACCGCATCATCCTGACTCTGCCATCAATCCAGGCACCTGGCGGATCCAGTCACAGCGAGCTGCTGAGACAGCGGCTCCCTGCCCCTCCACAGCTCAGCGCTCCAGTGAGCATGGAGGAGCAGAGCAGGAGAGCTTCTGATTGACAGGCAGCTCTTCTCTTGGGGATCTATGAGCACCGATCCATCGGCAGAGTTTGATGGCTAGATTCTCAGGGCAGCAACGCCGGGGGACAGATGCAGCATCAGACCAATGCTGCATCCACCTAGGCAAGTATGACTATGGGGGGGGGACAAACCCATACTTCTCCTTTAAGACCAATATCTTTGACTGTGGCTTCTCTCAACTGTCACCTGATGCCAGAAGAACCTTGCCATAGCTGACCACAATTGGGAGAAAGGCTTCAGGGAAGACGGTCATCGCCCAGAACCTGGTCTGAGAGACCAGGGACTTTCTCCCTGGGAGGATGCGATTTGGATATCTAATGAGATCAGACTGTACTAGAGCGCACCCCCACCATGTGTAAGATAGAAAAGGAGGGACAACAACTGCTAGCCTTGTTTGACGATTTGACCTGAACCAGAGCACATGTCTGGAGACCCAGAAGAGGGCAGTTGTGCTTTCAAGGGCCCCAACGTTGCAAGTTAGGGCTGTCTATATATTCTTCCTAGGTAAATGCAGTTCAGTTCTGTTAATTATTGGACCATGCCAATTTTCAGTGCTGTCACACTTTGAATGACAATTTCAGTCATGCAACACTGTACCCAAACAAAATGTTTATTTTTTGTTCACACAAATAGAGAGATTTATTTTGGCATTTAATCGCCACTGGGATTGTTTTGTTTAGCAAAAATTTAAAAAATCCAGTTTCTTATAAAATTTAGCAAACAGGCAATTTTCTCCTTTACTGATGTGCGTTAAAGAGGCTGCACTGATAAATCAGTGCCCTGATTATCAGTGCGCATGTTCCTTTTAGAGAGGCCAGTTATCGGCTCTCTTCTCCGCTCATCGTGCCATCAGCATGAGGAAATAAGTGCAGATAAACTGCTTCCATTTACATTCTTGATTTGACGCAGCTGACCACGTGGTAAAGAGCTGCTAAGTGTCCTCCAGACTCTGCCATCAGAGTGTGACACCTGTGCCCCGCATCAGGGGGGGGGGGGGGGGCAATCATGGGAGGCCATCATATGACAGCCTCCCAGAACAAGCTGTCCGCACTGTAGCCATCATTTAGCTATAACACAGCCAGCAAGTGGTTAACCATATCTTAGAATTAGATGAATATGGTTATCCTATAGATTTTATAAGTACAGGTAGCACCCTCCTAGTTAGGTCACTAGGTAAATTTAGTTTTTGGCTCCACTGGAGTAAGTGGAATGGTTGTCGATTGTGTTGGTCTGATCAGGATTCCTGGGCTGAGCGTTTGATCGCTCGCCCCTACCTCTGGAAAAAGCTTCCAGAGCAGTGGGAGGGAGATTCAGATAAGTTGAATACTTATTATGCCCTAGCCAATCCCTGGAAGGAGAAATCCAGAACATAGCTGGGGGAGGTGATACAATGAGCAGGAGGACTAAGGGAGAATTGCTAAAGGGTTAGACTTGCTGAAGGGCACTTGGAGTCCTGGTCTGGAGAAGGATTTTTGTTATCTCCCTCACCAAGGATCTACCTGTGGAGGCTGGGTGGCAGACAGCTTCTGGAGCTCTGAGTAAAAACCTTGCTGGAGACTGTTAGGTATGCAAGTGTCCGAAAGGAACAAAGCCAGGAGGTTGCTTTATGGACTGCTGCTTTAGGGTCCTATCTATACTGGCCATTCCTTGCTACCGTGAACGTAAAAAGGCTATTTGAAAAAAAAAAAAAAGTAGTTTGTCCTCCCATCAATCCTATCGATTGGTTTGGAGTATTCTGTGACCCTAAACCCCTCTCTTGTAAAAGTTCTTACGCAACAAATACTAAAAAGACATTCCCCAGACTGAGCCTGAATTGTTGGTGTGTGTGTGGGACTATGCCTATGAGACTGGCAGCCTCTGAATTACTTTGGGGGAGCCTGCATTTCCAACAGCCCCTTGGTGGGAGAGTGCTACATGCACTTGCTAAACCTCTTTTAGGCTATGCTTGGCCTAAAATTCTTTTAAATAACTCAAGGTGTGTCAGTAAGTGCTGGGTGAGTGAAGTACGTCAGCTCCAGGTGTCCAGAGAAATCACAAAATTCAGAGGTTCCTCTGAGGGTAGTGCTACACATGCAAGAATTCAAAACTTATGGTGCTCTATCCAATTTCAAAATTGGCAAAATCACACTGCCCGTTTTAACCCTCTAAAATACTGCACCACCATGACCGCTTTACCTCATACATCCTGACACAGCCACAACAGATGTACAACCCTGGCTGCTGCCTCTGCAGCAAAAGGGGGGACATTTGGGGTGCTAAAAAATGCAGCTCAAATACGTGGTTTTATCATCCAGCATCCTCATGTGTCAACAAGCCCTTGGTTCACATCTGTGTGTAGGGCAGTCCTGTCAGTCATTTTCAACTGCCAATGCTCAGAAGACAGCTGATATGCCAAGTAAACAGCCAATCAAGCAAGAGCAGGGTAGAGGTCAGGAGTCTAACAGACCCCTGATGTCTCCATAAAAAGAACCTGTCACTTGTGGATTGTTAAAGGATAATTTCTAGTTAGACCCTCTCCACTTCTTCCATGTTGTAATGGTCAGTGAAACAGGAACCACGGCTTCAGGAAAGCTCTCCACAGAGTAAGCTTTACCCAATCAAGGAGCCCCAGGTGCTGGCTAGCACAATCACAGTAGTAGACAACAGTGGAAGGAACTCTGGACAGCCGCACACTGGGAAAAACTTAAAATCCAGTGCTTTTATTCACACAAAAAGATCCCATCAAAACAAAAAATCTGCAGCAATAAGGGGAGGGCACAAAAATACCTGACACTTTTCACACCGATTTCAAGTTTTTCCCGGTGTGCGGCCGTTTAGAGTTCCTTCCACTGTTGTCTTCTAATGGTCAGTGTTGGGGCCCTTTCACATGGGACGGATCAGTTTCTCTCAGCAAGGGATCAGTCTGCTGATCCCCTGAGCAGCCCAATGACAGGTCAGTGTCTGCTCTGCTTATGCAGCATTGACACAGACACAGCCTGTTCTGCTCTATGGGTGGCTGGATGTAAACAGACCAGCTGTCCGTTTACACCCAACTGCCCTCCGATCTGATGGAGGCGAACAGATCCCCTTCTGCTTGTTTTTGCCAGATCGGAGGTAGCAGGATGCAAACGGACCCAAGACAGTTTAAAGCTGAATGCTTAGAGGAGAATTGAGGGTTTTATCAGGTCTGGCTGAAAAATGGACAGCAGCACCTGATCAGACCACTTGTGTGAAAAGGGCTTTAGGTATTCGGGACAGGGCTTAGAGAGGTCATTGACTTCTTACACTGACATTCTCTGTACTGCATTTAGCTGACATCAAATTGCGTTGGATTCAACTTGTGCCTTAAAGAGTTAAGCTGCCTGCAGATGGTACCAGGTGACCATACTGTGCAGACAGACTGGGTCTAAAGAGGTACAGTTTATCAATGCATAAAGTGGCATGTCAAAGGGAATAGACAGCAATAATTCTGGTTAACTTTAGATTGGTAACCTGTAAAAGGCTATTAAAACATTTTTGGGCACCAGAGTTTTTTTGCCATTTCATGGGCATGTAGTTTTAAGGCTGGGCAATTTTGATATTTGGTCAAATGTAACCCCATGTTATATTTTACCAAAAAATGTGTTATATTGTGTGCAATAAAATTTATTTCACTGTATTTTTTCCTGAAAATATAGAATTACCGCAAATCACCACGCAGTGTAAAAAAATTGCAACTATAATAATTCTATTCTACAGGGCTTATGCTTTCAGAAAATATGTAATTGGACACTATAAAGTTTAGCTAAAAGGCAACTTTTGCGTTGTCCCCAGAAAACAGTAACAGAAGGGGAATATTTCAATGGGGACACTAGTCCAGGTGACATTTCATCACTTTGGAGAAATTGCCGCTCATTTCTTGTTTTGGCTATGGAACAGGAAGTAAAAGAACATCCCAATGGGGACACAGATGGCAACAAAAAAAAACAAACAAAAAAAAAAAAACACACACCACCTTACAGTGATTCTAAGCCTTCCTTACTCCATCCAAAAAATAAAAAAATGATTTGCCCTTAGTTCTACTTTAAGTAATTTTCTAGCAAAAAAAAAATACACAGATTTTAACAAATGTGCAAGAAATAAAAAAATTGCTCTGGACGCAAAGTTGTTCATTGACTGTTTATACATTTACTGTCGGACATACTGCATAAGACGTGATTGTTTTTATCCAATATTTTCAGAAAGAGAAATTGCATTGCACAAGGAAAGGACAAAGCAGAAAAGCAGCATGATATTTATTTGGTGTTGCCATAGTTGGTGTCCATCTTAAAAAAATATATATTTGTTGGACACAAATGTTGCAGTAGTAGCGTACGGGTATTCTAAACAGACTCTCTACCGAGGTACATACAGCTTTATGGCTACACTGAAAGACCAGTGTGTCCAGTTAGACTAGAAACAGGCCAAGAAAAACATCTCACTATGATTAGAAGAAAAACACAATCAAAGATTCTCGTGATAAGAATTTTTAACTAACAGATTCCATATACTGTACACACAGCACCCAGCTGGTAGCCAAGTATTGAGAATTACATCTCTAATATTACACACATAAGTAATTAATTCAAAATGCTGTACATCATTATTAACCATGTTCGTCCTAGTAAAAACAAAAAATTCATTAATTATGCTTTAGGGGGAAAACATCATAAGAAGGGGAGCTCTAAATGTAATCATACATTGAAATTATAATTGTATCAAAACCCGATTTCAATCACAGTTGTGTACAATTCTGTCAAGACACTGAAATTGCACTTTGACAATTACTGTCAGTCCTTTGTATGACCCCAGTGATGATGATCTGTAGCTCAAAATGAGTCGTCTGGCCCCTTTTTGCGAGAGTGTTTGTACTTGTCCACATACGCCTTAACAAGATTTGCCACTTTAGCTGAATCAACTTCTCCACTTTTACTGTGACACACCTTAAAAAAACAAAACAAAAGCAATAAGTATTAATCCTATAGAATATGTAGTTTATAGATTACAGAATTAAGAAACATTCGAACACCTTAAAGTAGAAGTCCACCCTAACACTTAAATTCTCCCCTGCAATCATTGTGAGCCGAGTTCAGCCCTATGTCTTTTTCTACCTTTATTTTGCAGTATCCAGTGCTGTCACATGACTTCAATTCTACTTCCTTTCAAGACCAGTGGGTGTGGTTATTGAAAGCGAGTGACATCACCTTCCTGAGGGGGACACTGCAGCCAGTGGGCGTATACATGATGGGGAGGAGCTGATCATAGGTTCCTGCCCAGTGTTCTCTCATTGTACATCCCAATACATGAGAAAATTAATAAAAAGCTCCATTCAAAAAGACCAGGGGGGTTCAGTGCAGCTTGAAGTGCTCTGGGATCTCAGTTCACAGTCTACAAATGATCATAGTACAGGCAACCACACTAGGGCTCGGTTTCCACTACTGTAACTTGTCATGCGACTTTGTCAAGTCACAGCCCATCAATGTCAATGGCACCCGTTCCCATCTATGCAACTTTGAAAATCAGCGACTTTGAAAAAGGTACCTACAATGCTTTGATGGGACTGATCCAGAGAGTGTAAAGTTGTATCAAAGCTGCACTCTAGCCTTAGGCTACACTTCCACAAGTGCGACTCCAAAGCTGTGCGATTTAGAGTGTGACTGAGTGCAGTTTTGATTTAACTTTACACTCTGATGCAACTTTTGATGCGACTTTGATCCAAAGTAGTGCGGGCACCTTTTTCAAAGTCGCTGATTTTCAAATGTGCATAGATGGGAATGTTTGCCTTTGAAATCAATGGGCTGTGACTTGTAACTTGTCATGCAACTTTGGACAGTCACATGACACTAGTAGAAACTGAGCCTTAAACCCATTACTCACATGTAGCGCCATCAGCTGGGCGTGTGCCACACAATGCACACCGTGCCATGCACAAACAACCACGTGGTTGTACACTAGAAAATCTGCAGCATGTTGCAGTGTAATCTTTTTCTAAGTTTCTAAGATACAGAACATACTTCAGAACATACTTCCAAAGCCTGCCCTTTTACCCTCTCTCAGGAACACTCAGGAAAAACTGCTATCTAAAACAAGGCTTTGAAGACAAGAGATCTGTGAAGGAGATGGGGGTGGGGCTAGGCAGGCCTAGGCGTGTCTGTCTAAAAAGTATAGGAGCGATGTGGGTGGGGCTGGGCAAGACAGGGTCGGTTAGAACAGTAGTCATGCCTGTGTAGAAAAGGACAACAACATTTTCAGGAAGTGAGAGGCCCCTCATGCAAAAATCAAAATAAGGTTGTCCTTGAACAGGAAGATGCTGATTGTCTAGCTTTGATTAGACTTTAAGCTTGACAATTAGCTATACAAAAAAAAAAAAATGAATAATGTCACAAGATATTTTACATATAATAATAAAAAAAAAAAAAAAAAAAAAAAAACATTTTTGACTGGACTTCCACTTAAAAAAAAAAAAAAAATATATATATATATATATATATATATATATCAAAGCAAATGTATGTCTGTAAATTTCCATACAACTTCAATACAAAAAAACTAATGCATGCCAACTAGTCTGCTAGCCTTGCCTGCTGCAGCTTGGCACTGCATGCTATTGCGAAGTCTGATATATGCTGATCAGATCTTTTACATCCACTATTCCCCCAGAGGTTCTCCACCTAGTGTAGCTTGGTGAGGGGCACACTGGCACTTCCCTGTCGCCAACTTTTTTTCGGTCTACCTCAGCCCTTACTTTGTAGTTGTGGGTTTTGTTCCTCAACAGACTTGTGTCCCCCTCTAAGGAGCAGGCTTATTTATGCCTTGATCCCTCAGCTTCCCATCCAGACAGCCAATAAGGACTGTTTGATTTGAGGGAACCTCTGGGGAGTTGTCGCCTAGGACCTATCCATGTCTGTTACAGCCTTCACCACTAAAGAGCAACATTGATCCTTACTGCATCGGGAGAGGTTGTTTTAATCCATATTGTGGACTATGGCTCTTTGCCTTATCTGCACTGATACCTTGAAGTTTTTTTTCAAATTTTCAGTAAAAAACATTTGAGAAAACCTCACTATGATTGTTACGTGTTCCAATTCAAACAGCAAACCTAAAACGTTTTAAAAAGAAGTATCTCTTCCCTTTTGTGCATATGTTTGCAGTCTAGGCTGCCCAGAGTCCAGCTCCAAACTACTCTAAACCCCCTAAAATTATATATATATATATATATATATATATATATATATATATATATATATATATATATATATATATATATATATATATATATATATATATATATATATATATATGTATGTATATGTATATAATGAAGATCTATCAATCCTGATGTACTAACCGCCAACCCTTTATTAATTCTTTTTTTGGGAGGCCCGAAAATGCCAGGACAGTACAGACACCAGCCAAATTACCTTTTTTTTGGAAAGTAGACAGTCCAAAAAAGGTATTTAGGAGGCAATGAGAGTTTCTTAAAGTTATTTGTCACAATTTTTTTTGAAAAAAATAAAAAATAAATTTAACCAGTAAAGAGTCATCATATAACTGGTGTGGCAGGCATCAGGGGACACTACTCTGAGGATGCGATCCGGATTTTTTTTTATTATTTTTTTTTTTTACACAGTATGATTGCTTAGAACAGTGATAATAACTAGGGTTGCACAGATACTAGTATCGGTGCCGATACAGAATTCTGACTAGGCTTACTGAGGCAGAGTGCACGGTGCATAAAGATGGACTCTTGTATTCTCACTGTCAGTCACCAAAACAGTTCCACCCATCAGCGCCCATAAGTGCCACCCATCAGCGCCCATAAGTGCCGCCCATCAGCGCCCATAAGTGCCGCCCATCAGCGCCCATAAGTGCCACAGAGCAGACTCTGAACAGGCACTTGCAGCGGTTCGTTTTTTTACCTGGGTCACGTGAGTCACAAAGTGTTGCTTGGCAGGCTAAGGTGCTTAGCAGGATTATTGCATAGGGGCTTGGTGAGCCCTATTTTAAAGGGTCTCCCTTCTGAGGCGTTTTAATACTACACCCAGGTACTCGTTGTGGCTAGTAAATGTCTTAAAAAAAAGGAGTGGAACAGTACAGGGAAGGGCACACCTATGTGGTCAGTAGTTCCTGATGAACCTAGGTCGTAACCCTAGTGTTGTATCCCCTGAAAGACCAGAGGCTTCTGGGCAATCTGAGCCGCTGTGCCTATCTGGGATTGTGCCTACAGTCAATGTTATTACTAAGGATAAGCGGTCCTCAGCCCTAGCTGGCTTAAAGCACAGGATTGCTGGCATGATTGCCTCCATTACGCAGGGTGGCAAGAAGCGTGACAGATCCCCCTCCCTGGAGCCTCCTAGTTTGGAATGGGTTGAGAATGGGGAAGCTCAGGATTCTGTGGAGGGCCTGGCGGATGAGTGTGCTTCCGAGCAATCTGGACAAAATGATATCCAGTTGATGTCTGCCTCAGTCACAGAGGTTTTCATCCTGACTGACCAAAATGGTTTGTTCTGCCTTTAAGTTGCCTCTTTAAAAAAAAAAAAAAGCAGGAGCTGACTGAGCCCCCCGGTCCTCCTTAAATCCCTGAGGTCTCTTCAGGCCAAAACGGGCTTTCCCCTTACACCCCCCTGCTGGAACAGGCGGTGTATGCTGATTGGAAACATCCCAACAGGATTTTGTTCCTCTTAACCTCCCTGGCAGTATTCCCAAGTCTGGCTCGGGGTGGAACTTCAATACCATAAGCGGTAACCCAGAGCCAGATGGGATCGCATTGCAGGATACAGGGAGAGTTACTTACCTCGTCCCCTGGATCCTGCGATGTCTCCCCGCTGTGTGTGCGAGCGGTCTCCTCGCTCGATTCAAACAGTGCCGAGTGCTGCTGAGCTCTGTTCCCTGTGACGTTGCGACGCACGGGAGCAGAGATCGGCACCAAATTTAAAAAAAGTAAAAAAAAAAAAAAAATACACATCCCTTTGTCCCTAGTGGTCTGTCCAGTGCCCTGCATGCACTTATATTATAAATATTGTTTTTTCTGCCTGGAATTTGGAGATTGTCCATAGCAACCAAAAAGGGTCCTTTCATGTCAAAAGTGGTTTTAGACCAGCTAGAAAACAGTGATAATAATGCCTCGTACACACGTACGGACTTTTCCCGGCGGACCTAAGTCCAGCGGACAATCCGCTGGACTTTCCGGCTAGGTCCGCTGGACTTTCCGAGGGTGTGGACTTGCCCCACACACGCACGGACTTCTCCAGCGGATAATCCGCCGGCCAAAAGTCCGCGGGACTTTTGAAAATGAACGGACTTGCCCACACACGGAGCAGTCCGTTCATTTCGAACGTAACTTCAGGTTACGTAGCTAGCGTAGGCAGTAAATGCCGCCGCGCTAGCTCCGCAAGCTGGCATGGATTTAAAGGGAATCCCCACGCCGAAAAAAAACGGCGTGGGGGTTCCCCCCAAATCCATGTCAGACCCTCATCCGAGCACGCAGCCTGGCAGGCCAGGAAAGGGGTGGGGACGAACGAGCGCCCCCCCCCCTCCTGAGCCGTACCAGGCCGCGTGCCCTCAACATGGGGGGTGCCCTGGGAAAGGGGGGCCGTGCGGCCCCCCCACCCCAAAGCACCTTGTCCCCATGTTGATGAGGACAAGGGCCTCTTCCCGACAACCCTGGCCGTTGGTTGTCGGGGTCTGCGGGCGGGGGCTTATCGGAATCTGGGAACCCCCTTTAATAAGGGGGCCCCCAGATCCCGGCCCCCCACCCTATGTGAATGAGTATGGGGTACGATGTACCCCTACCCATTCACCTAAGGTGTAAAATGTAAAGTAAAAAAAAAACACCCACACTTTTGAAAAAATAGTTTATTGCACTGCTCCGGGGGTCTTCTTCCGTCTTGGGGGTCTTCTCGCCGGACTCCCCCGCCATTTACCAAGCTCTTTTACCGAGCGAGGGGAGTCCGGCTACCTTCTTCGTCGTCGCCACCGTCTGGGGGTCTCGATCCGCCTTCGGGGGTCTTCTTCCGTCTTGGGGGTCTTCTCGCCGGACTCCTCCCCTCTCTTCTGCTCTTTTACCTAGCTCTTTCACGAGGGGAGGAGTCTGGCTACCTTCTTCGTCGTCGCCGCCGTCGTCTGGGGGTCTCGATCCGCCTTCGGGGTCTTCCGGGGGTCTCTTCTGTTCTTGCGGCGGTCGTCGTCTTCCGCGCCGCCGGCGCCTTGTCCTTCTTCTTGTCCTTCTTCTTCTTCTTCTTCCGATGTTGACCCGTCGCTGTCTCTGCCCGGAATGCCTGTGCCGATCTGCGCTCGGACTTATATAGGGACATGGGGGACAGGGTCACATGCACATGTCACATGGTGACCCCGCCCCCTTGTGTTGTCACAGTCCCGGAGGATGCTGGGACTGTGACATCGCAAGGGGGCGGGGTCACCATGTGACATGAACATGTGACCCTGTCCCCCATGTCCCTATATAAGTCCGAGCGCAGATCGGCACAGGCATTCCGGGCAGAGAGAGCGTCGGGTCAACATCGGAAGAAGAAGAAGAAGAACAAGAAGGACAAGAAGAAGGACAAGGCGCCGGCGGCGCGGAAGACGACGACCGCCGCAAGAACAGAAGAGACCCCCGGAAGACCCCCAAAGGCGGATCGAGACCCCCAGACGACGGCGGCGACGACGAAGAAGGTAGCCGGACTCCTCCCCTCGTGAAAGAGCTAGGTAAAAGAGCAGAAGAGAGGGGAGGAGTCCGGCGAGAAGACCCCCAAGACGGAAGAAGACCCCCGAAGGCGGATCGAGACCCCCAGACGGCGGCGACGACGAAGAAGGTAGCCGGACTCCCCTCGCTCGGTAAAAGAGCTTGGTAAATGGCGGGGGAGTCCGGCGAGAAGACCCCAAGACGGAAGAAGACCCCCGGAGCAGTGCAATAAACTATTTTTTCAAAAGTGTGGGTGTTTTTTTTTACTTTACATTTTACACCTTAGGTGAATGGGTAGGGGTACATCGTACCCCATACTCATTCACATAGGGTGGGGGGCCGGGATCTGGGGGCCCCCTTATTAAAGGGGGTTCCCAGATTCCGATAAGCCCCCGCCCGCAGACCCCGACAACCAACGGCCAGGGTTGTCGGGAAGAGGCCCTTGTCCTCATCAACATGGGGACAAGGTGCTTTGGGTGGGGGGGCCGCACGGCCCCCCTTTCCCCAGGGCACCCCCCATGTTGAGGGCACGCGGCCTGGTACGGCTCAGGAGGGGGGGGGCGCTCGTTCGTCCCCACCCCTTTCCTGGCCTGCCAGGCTGCGTGCTCGGATGAGGGTCTGACATGGATTTGGGGGGAACCCTCACGCCGTTTTTTCGGCGTGGGGATTCCCTTTAAATCCATGCCAGGTCACGGAGCTAGCGCGGCGGCAGTAACTGCCTACGCTAGCTACGTAACCTGAAGTCACGTGCTAAATGAACGGACTTGCCGATGAGCAGCAAGTCCCTTCATTTCAAAAGTCCCGCGGACTTGCCCACTAACGGCGGGATTGTCCGCTGGACTTCCAAGTCCAGCGGATAATTTGAAAACAAAACTTGAAACTTTAGTCCGCCGTACTTTGGCGCCAAAAAGTCCGCCGGCGCCCACACACGAGGGGATTATCCGCTGGACTTCAGTCCAGAGGATAATCCCGCGGGATTGTCCCTTCGTGTGTACGCCGCATTAGAATTACTTGCAGAATTGAGCGATAGCGATTTGTGGGGAAATTCAAACACTAAGGCCCCTTTCACACTGGGGTGGTGTGGGCGTCGGCGGTAAAGCAGCGCTATATTTAGCGCTGCTTTACTGTCGTTTTAGCAGCGGTATTTGGCCACTAGCGGGGCAGTTTTAACCCCTGCTAGCAGCCGAAAAAGGGTTAAAACCACCCGCAAAGTGCTGCTGCAGCGGCGCTTTGCCGGCGGTATGGCCGCGCTGCCCCATTGATTTCAATGGGTAGGAGCGGTGAATACACTGCTCTTTCACCGCTCCAAAGATGCTGCTAGCAGGACTTTTAATGTCCTGCTAGCGCACCGCTCCAGTGTGAAAGCCCTCCAGCTTTCACACTGGAGTGAAAGGACCCGCTTTTTTCAGGCGCTATTTTTAGCGCTGTAGCGCCTGAAAAACGCTTCGCGTGAAAGGGACCTAAATCTAATGACAGCGACAATTATGCAACTGAGCAAATTTCTGTGTTTTTGATTTGATTGTTGAATAATTTTTATTATTAGTTATATTTATAGTTATTTATTATAAAAACTTTATCATACCCAGGATGTCTACTAGACTCTGGTTTGAACAGATTTAAGTGAGTTATTCCTAAGAATTACAGGCCTACAAATATAAACGCCAAATTTCCATGCAAAATAATTGTACCGCTTTCAGCACCTAAAATCAGAAATAATAATACCGCCAGGGAGGTTTTCCTTTTTATATCCCATGGATGAGAAGTTAGTTAAAAAAGGGAGCATGCCAGCCATAGATGCAGCAGTCTCTTAAACAAGAACTTAACTTGTCCAGGTAGATAACGCTTGAAAGTCCCCGTGGACAAGAAATTGAAGTCATTATAAAAGGCTTCCTTTTATTTGGCCAGTTCAGCTATTCAGCCAGCTGTTGCAGCAATTGGTATCTGCCAGTCCATAAAGGATCAGGTCAAAACGGCCCAATAGGCCTAACCAGGAGGATGATCTGCCGGTAAAAAGATATTCCTTGGGTGCTGTTTTTTGCTGTTGACGCCTTAAAAAGGCATCAATACAGCAGGCTTCTCATTTGACTCTTGTGTGTACATATGCACAGACTTTTGTGGCTTAACTGGTCAGCCAAGCTTACTTGTGAAAAGTTATTGGCAGGTTTCCCTTTTCATGGGGAACGTTTATTGGTGATCATTTGGACGAATATATTCAAAAGATTCCCAGAGGGAAGAGTTATTTTCTTCCTGTGAAGAAAAGCACCATGCGTCCCTCGTTTAAAACTTCAGGGACTGCTTCCTCAAAAGTATCAGCGCCAAGGAAATTCCGACGCCAACAGGGCCTGAAAAAGCCCTGGGTCCAAGATTCTTTTAAACCCAGCACCAAGCCCTCTATTTGAGGAGACTAATCGGGTGGGGCTGCACTTTGCGGACATTTGGAGAATAATAATTCAAGACGAGTGGGTCACCTCAATTGTATTGCGGCTACAAGCTAAAGTTGCGGGGGTTCCCCCTCAGAGGTTTTGAAAGATCCAGCATTCCCTCGGATCATCCAAATAGACTTATTGCTTCAGGCACTACATCATTTAGTGCATCAAGGAGTGATTGTACAGGTTCCTGTATCCGAAGGAGCAAACCTGTTTACGGTTTAAAAACCAAACGCTGTCACAGGGCCCAGTTTTGGACCCAAGATCCCTGAACCGGTATCTACTAATCCAGTCCTTTAGGATGAAGTCTGTATGCTCAGTAGTAGCCTCGCTCCAGATGGAAGACTTTTTAGCCTCAATCGATATAAAAAAAAAAACGCGTATTTACATGTACCTATCTTTCAGCTTCAGAGGTTCCTGCAATTTGCAGTAGGAGGGAGGAACGTAATTTTCTGATTGTGGCTCTACCCTTCAGGCTTGCTACAGCTTCCTGGACGTTTACGAAGGTCCTAACACCAGTACTGGGTCTTTTAAGAGTCCAAGGGATCCTGGTGCTTTGGTATCTGGACGACCTCCTGCTCAGTGATCACTCATTACAGGCTCTAGAACAGAGCATAACATGCACAGTGCGGCATTTGAAAAGCTTAGGCTGGATCAGAAAATGCCAACAAAAAAAGTCAACCTTGAAACCAGCTCAGGGTCTAACGTATTTAGGTCTGATCCTAGATATGGTCCAAGCAAGAGTATTCTTGCCACCCGCAAGGATCTGTGCCCTGAAGAATCAGGTACGTCAGATAAGGGGCACCAGACAACCCTCCATTCGAGTCTGTACGAGTCTTCTAGGGAGGACTCTGGTATCCTCAGAGGCGGTGCCTTATGTCCAGTTCCATTCCTCTACAACAAGACATTGTTTGCTTGGAACAGGAGAGGACAAGCCCTGGATTATCCAATGTTCTTATCTCCTTGGGCACACTTGAGCCTAAACTGGTGGTTCCAGGATCAGAACCTGCTAAAGTGAAGAGACTTCCTCCCATTAATAACTTAAAGAGTACTGACTACAGATGCCAGTCTCTCAGGCTGGGGAGCGACCCTAGAGGGGCTCACAGCATAAGGGAAATAAATGGTCAAAGGACAGAACAGGTCCTGCCCATCAACATCCTGGAATTACGGGCAGTACAACTGGCCCTACGGTCCTGGACGGTGGAGCTTCAGGACTACCCTATCAGGGTGCAGTCCGACAATGCCACTGCAGTGGCCTATATAAACCACCAGGGCGGTACCAGGAGTCATTTAGCTCTGAAGGAGATGAACCACATACTAGCCTGGGCAGAGTGACATGTGCCGATTCTATCGGCAGTCCATATCCCAGTAGTACAGAACTGGAAGGCAGATTATCTCAGCAGCCAGCAGATCTGCCGGGGGAATAGTCCCTACAGCCAGGGGTGTTCCATGAAAGTTTGCCAATGTTGGTAATGGCCAGAGGTCGACCTACTGGCATCCAGCTTTAACAACAAGCTACAGCAGTTTGTGTCCTGAACAAGAGATCCTCTGGCAATTGAAGCAGATGCTCTGGTAGTTCCATGGAGCCAGTGCTCCCTGGTTTATGCTTTCCCTCCTATCCCTCTCTCCTTCCACATTTGTTGCACGGGATTCAGAGAGAGGGAGTTCCAGTCATTCTGGTGGCACCAGCCTGGCCCAGAAGGCCCTGGTTCCCAGCGATTGTGAGAAACAATAGAGAGGCCATGGACGCTTCCCACTGCGCCCTGATCTATTGTCTCAAGGTCCAATATTCCACCCCAATTTACAGTCTCTAAATTTGACAGCATGGCTATTGAAGCCAGGGTGTTAAAGGACCGTGGAATCTCGGAACCAGTGGCGTCTACCCTAGTGAATGCAAGAAAAGCTGTCAATAGGAAGATCATAAGGTCTGGAAGACTTGTATTGCTTGGTGTGAAGCCAAAAAATGGCATCCTCAGAAATACGTGATTGGGAGAATTCCCTTTTCTACAGTCAGCTATGGAAATCAAATTGGCTTTGCGTACAGAGGCCAAGTTTGTTCCCATCGGTATTCTTCCAAAGGCCTTTAGCCTCCCGTTCACTGGACCAAACCTTTATGCAGGGTGCAACTCGCTTGTCCCCCCCCCCCCCATTAGGTCACCCATGTGTCCTTGGGACTTGAACTTGGTGCTGTCTGTTACAGAAACACCCATTGGAACACATCAAGGAAATTCCATTAGACTCGCTGTCACGCAAGCTAGCCTTCCGAATGGCCATCACCTCGGCTAGAAGGGTGTCTGAGTTGGCGGCCCTTTTTCATGCATGGAACTGTACTCGATCCTTCACCACGACAGGGTCGTGTTACGACCTGTTCCAAAACCTTTTTTGCCAAAAGTGGCGTCGGCCTTTGATTTAAACCAGGTCATTATTTTGCCTCGTTTTTTGTCTCAGCCTTTTAGTTTTACCAAAAGGATCCAAGAAGGGGCAGGCAGCTTCCATTGCCAATTGGGTCTGTCAATTGGTCATTTAGGCCTATGGTCTGAAACTTAAAGCGCTTCCCTTTAGGGTGAGAGCTCATTCTACCAGGGGTGTAGGAACCTCCTGGGTTTTTTGCCATCAGGTATCTGTGGCTCAGATTTGTAAGGCTGCTACCTGGTCTTCAGTGCATACGTTCACAAAATTTTCTCAAGAGGATGTTTGAGCAGCAGAGGATTGGGCTTTCGGCCGCAGTGTACTGCGGGCTGCCGTATAAAGTCTAAATGGCTATTGTTTGGCAGGGTGTCTCCCTCCCCTCAAGGCTATTGCTCTAGGATGTCCCAGCAGGCTATGACTATTAGCCTAACTCTGTGTCCCATGATGTATGAAAAAGAAAATAGGATTTTTTTTCGTCACTTATACTTCAAATACTTTTCTTTGAGTACATCATGGGACACATGAGGACCCTCCCCTCTTTTTTGAAGATTCAGTGCTTGCTACAAAACTGAAGTGCTTCCTGTATGGGAGAGGTTATATAGGGGATCACTTCTAAAGACCTTTGGTCTACCAGTGTTTAGTCACCTGGAGATGAAGTATAACCCAGCAAGTAATGACTATTAGTTTAACTCTGTCCCATGATGTACTCAAAGAAAAAAGGATTTTACAGGTAAGTATGATGAAAAGAATCCCATTTTTGTGATGTAGGGGTCTGAACTCAAACTGGGCAAATGAGGCTTGCCTCAAAATAGTCTACCATCAACCATAGGACTTTCATGCAGACGCGAGGAGTCAGATCACTTCTGGACTAGAATATAAAGTCTTGAAGCAGAGTTTGAAGTCTCTCGTGAGAGTCCGTTCGAACCCCCCCCCCCCCCCCCCCCCCCCCAAAACATAAATCCATTTAATCTCACTAATGAATATAAAAGAAAATGAATAAATTGAAAGAAAGTGTGCCTTTTGCTTACCTTGTCAACAGCTTTCTTCACAATCTCCTTATATTCATCTTTTGTGATATCTTTATTTTGATAATATGGTTTTATAGCCCCTTTTACTTCTTGTGCTGCTCGTTCCTGAATTTGAACTTTCTAGAAGGGAGAAAAAAAATAAATAAATCATTTGATGCAATGCAAAAACAACAAAAACAAATAAATAAAATTTAACAAAAATGTTTTTATTAATAAACATTTCCTCTAACCTGACAGTTAAACTACTGCAGTTAGTGATGGACTCACATCACACTGCCAGGCTCCAGAATATGAACAGCAATAGCAGCAAATGCTTCTGTACTAATTTTGCACAATTCCCTCATCAACACAGACTGCGCTGACAAAGGAATCCCTCCTGCTGCGCAACTGTCTGCTCCCAGAGGGGGGGTAGGGGAGGGGGTGGGGTGATGGTAACCGCCCCTACCGGGAGAAGACATGATACCCTGGTCTCTGTGCTAGGGGTGCACTCCCAGCACAAAGCAAGATACGCGTACATGTGACCCCACGGAAAAAAGCCAATTTCCGTTAGGCAGCATATATGCTTTACGTCAGCGTGAAGGGGTTAAAGAAATGACACGCAAAGGGCCAGATTGTTACTACACAATAAACATGAAGATACCTTTTCTTTCTTGGAGCCATCTGCACTGGCTTCCACTGTTACGGTTTCCTTCCAAGGAGCAGGCTTTACAGAAACATATGGGTTTTTGCCATGACTCGATGCAGGCACACTAGCAGGAGTTGGTGTAACTATTGGCCCCACTATCCCTCCTTGGGCTACTGCTGGAGCAGGCAAAGGTGGTGCAGCAGAGTTATTACTTATGTGGGAAACACTTGGATTAGCCTGCATTGAAAAGGTTAACAAATGGTTATATTTCCTAAATACACACTATAAAATCAGTAAAAACAAACTGTTGACCTAAAGCTTTTTCAACTTGAGCATCAAGGATTTTAACAAAACTGCAATTCTAGCAATGCATAGGAAAAATTAAAAAATTAACCTATTTCCAGTAAGTCACAACCGCAGTCAAAACCAAATGAAATGTGAAAACACAATATTTAAAAATGCATGCAACTTTAAACAGAATTTAGTATTCTGTGAAATGTGCAAACCTTGACAGAAACTAGCAAGTCCTGTAGATGAACAGAACAAGCAAATGGTGCATAAAAACTGCGCTCTCACTTGTGTCCATAAAATGTTAACATTTTTCTGGAGCAAATGTATTTTTATTGGACTGCAGTTAACACTTGCTAACTGTATTGAAAAATATTCATTATTGAACCCAGCCAAAACAGTGGTCATCATGAGGTATACATGGCCTATGGATCAATGGTATGGAAGGCATTTACTGGTTAGTGAGGTTCCATGGCATTAGTATTGTACAAAAAATGGTATAAAAACTGGAGATAAGCCGTTCTCAAACTTCCTTCACTTGAGCATCACACATGAAGCCTTGACAACTTTGTTTAACAATTTAAAATCTTAGCAAAACATTGCAAAATGTGACTAACTTGAAAGTTGCATGGTAAAAAGTTATATTGAATAGCACATTGTTAGATGAGAAACTTAACTGCTTCCCGACCGCCTCACGCAGATATACTGCGGCAGAAGGGCACGTACAGGCAGATTAACATACCTGTACGTTGTCCTTCAAGAGGCGGCTTGCAGGCACGCGCGCCCACTGGGAGCTCTGTGACTGATCGCGGGTCCCGCGGACCCTGATGTCTGCGGGGATACCCACGATCGTCTCACTGTGAGGAAGAACGGGGAGATGCTAATGTAAACAAGCATCTCCCCGTTCTGCCTAGTGACACTGTCACTGATCTCTGTTCCCTGTGATCGGGAGCAGCGATCAGTGTAGTGTCACACACAGCCCCTTCCCCCCCAGTTAGAAAAACTCCCCAGGACACACTTAACCCCTACAGCGCCACCTAGAGGTCAACCCCTTCACTGCCAGTGACATTTTTAGAAATGATTGCTGTATTAATGCCAATGGTCCCAAAAATGTGTCAAAATTGTCCGATGTGTCCATCATAATGTCGCAGTCATGATAAAAAAATCAATGATCGCCGCCATTACAAGTAAAAAATTATTAATAAAAATGCCATAAAACTATCCCCCATTTTGTAGATGCTATAACTTTTGCGCAAACCAAACGCTTATTACAGTTTTTTTTAACCAAAAATATGAATACGTCTCGCCCTAAACTGAGGAAAATAAATGTTTTTTTTATATATTTTTTTGGGGATAGTTATAGCAAAAAGTAAATAAATAATTTGTTTTTTAAAAATTGGCGCAAAAAAACTGCAGAGGTGATCAAATACCACACAAAAAAAAAAAAAAGCTCTATTTGTGGGAAAAAAGGACGTCAATTTTGTTTGGGAGCCACGTCGCACGACCAATTGTCAGTTAAAGCAACGCAGTGCCGAATTGCAAAAAAGTGCTCTGGTCAGGAAGGGGGTAAACGTGGCTGAAGTGGTTAATAAAAAATAAAAAAAAAAAAAATAAAAGTGTATAAAATCCTCAATGAAATACATTAAACTGCACAAGTATCCCTTGACTGCATAACCTATTTTATAAAACAGGAATTTTGCCACCACCTTAAAAACATTTCGCTGGAGTTCATTGAGGGACACAAGTCTAACCTTTTGGTTAAACTACCACCTGCAGGAGGATTGGACACTGGGAAACCAAAACGTTTTAGGCCAAGCCCAGAACCTATATTACTACCAGCATAACTTAATCCAATAGCAAACCCATGGCACACACACACACACACACACACACACACCACAGCCGGCACACAGAGCCATTGTGGGCATGCCAGGAAGAGGAGCACACACCGACACTGACGGCCAGCCATACAAGCGGTCTCATCCACACTGCACCCCCCATCAAACTATATCATCCACAAGTCTCTAGGGCCAGTGCTGACGTGTCTGAGGTGAGCGTGAATGAGCAGAAGCAGCTCCCACACGGCTCTGGCGCCAGGGGTGATGTGAAGGTGGCAATCCATTTATAAGCCATCTCACACACCCCCCTATCGAACTACATCTCCCACAAGTCTCTGGGCCCAGCTGGGACGTGTCTGGGGTGGGCATGACAGAACATGACTCCCATGTGGCTGGGATCAGGGGTGATGTGCGGGCGGGAATGAGCTGCTGGATTGGAAGACACACCGACATCGGAGCCAGGTGAGAAGTTTAATGTGGACATTATGGGTTGTGTAGATAAAATATATGTTCTGTCTGTGGTGTCACGCTTCTTAGAGGCAGAGGCTCAAGCTGCTGCTTTACTGTACACCCTGCTGACCAGAGCCATGCAATATCTGTACCACCATCTGGTGGGTACCTTCCCCTTCAACTCCTTCCTGTCCGGCTTCACCATCCTTACCAGTGACCAAATTCATCCTTGCCAGTGCCCAAATGCATCCTTACCCAAAAATACATGCACATGTAGAGTTTTTTTTTCTCAATTAAAAAAAAATTAATAGTTTATAGTTGAAAGCTCTGTTATGTTTTTCTTTTAAGACAAAGGTTATTAGTTGGGACAACTGTACAAGTTTTTTCTAAACTAAAACCTCAGTATTCAGGTTTATGGCTGGATTCACACCTACGCATTTTTAGTGCTTTTTGCACTACAGAACGTGTTCCATAGGAAACCATGTTAAATGGACTGTAGTGCAAATGTGCAAAATGCACTAAAAATGCATTGTGTGAATCCTGCCCAATTGCAGTGTTGGCACTTTGAAATTAATAAGTTGGTTTTGTGTTGCAGTTTGGGCACTCGGGCTCAAAAAGTTTCATCATCACTGACTTAGAGCATTATCCTAAACACAAAAGGGTGGGACATGTGCCCCTAATAGACTCCAAAATTATGATTTTACAGGAGTACATAAATCCGATTTATGTGCATTAAAGTGATACTAAACACACAATGTTTAAATTTACATTGTCCCTTCCATGTCTGTGTGGAGGACACTTTTTTCCCCACAAATCTTTTTATTGAACTTTAGCATGTACAAGAAAAGTACTACAAGACAACAGTTAGTGCTGGTTCACACTGAGCGCAACTGCCTCAGGCGACCTGCACACAACAGCAGCGGTGGCGACTTGCAAAACGACTTCTGTATAGAAGTCAATGCAAGTCGCCCCCAAAGTAGTACAGGAACCTTTTTCTAAGCCGGAGCGACTTGAGTCACTCCTATTAGAACGGTTCCATTGTACAGAACGAAACGCGACTTGTCAGGCAGCTAAGTCGCCTGACAAGTTGCCCCAGTGTGAACCGGCTCTTAAATAGAACATTTAAAGATTGTGTTGCCCAGGCAGGGGTCTGGATATGGTAAACATGGAATTATGTTAATGAGGGCATCAGAAGGAAAACTGAGGTTAGACAGTAACTTTCGCCACAAGGTGGTAGAGACAAAAATAAATTGCAAAAAAAATTGTGAACTGACCCAAATTTCCATACCTTGTATAATTAAAAATTAAACAAAATAATTATCTGTGACTTCAGGCTTTGCTTCATTTCATATCTAGGAGCCTGTAGTGGGATCTGCAAGCCATTTGGCCCATACTTTCATACTTGGCGGGGCATCCCCTATTTGCATAGGGGTCTCTATAAAGTGGTAGATTATTGGTGATCAAATGTTTCCAAAAGGGAATGGAGGGGGGGGCCTGTTTCTTCCAATGCAAGGTGATGGCCTTTCTTGCATAAAACAGGAGGCTACCCTAGTATGAAGTACATTGTCAACTTCTGTGCAGGATGTGGAAACCTTGCCAAAAGATCTGAATTAATGGGGTGGGCAACTACATGGCAAATGAGGTTCAATGTAGAAAAATTTTAAATAAGGCATTTGAGTGGCAAAAATATGAACGCAATCTATACACTGGGGGGAGAACCTCTGGGGCAATCTAGGAAAAGGACCTGGGGTCCTAGTAGATGATGGGCTCAGTAATGTCATACAAAGCCAAGCTGCTGCTAACAAAGCAAACAGAATATTGGCATGCATTAAAAAGGGGATCAACTCCAGAGATAAAACGATGATTCTCCCGCTCTACAAGACTCTGGTCCGGCCGGACCTGGAGTATGCTGTCCAGTTCCGGGCACCAGTCCTCGGGAAGGATGTACTGGAAATGGAGCAAGTACAAAGAAGGGCAATAAAGCTAATAAAGGGTCTGGAGGATGTTAGTTATGAGGAAAGGTTGCAAGCACTGAACTTATTCTCTCTGGAGAAGAGACGCTTGAGATGGGATATGATTTCAATATACAAATACCATACTGGTGACCCCACAATAGGGATAAAACTTTTTTGTAAAAGGGAGTTTAACAAGACTCGTGGCCACACATTAAAATTAGAAGAAAAAAGAGGTTTAACCTTAAACTACGTAGAGGGTTCTTTACTGTAAGAGCGGCAAGGATGTGGAATTCCCTTCCACAGGCGGTGGTCTCAGCGGGGGGGGGGGGGGGGGGGGGGGGGCATTGATAGTTTCAAGAAACTATTAGCTAAGCACCTGAACGACCACACCATACAGGGATATACAATGCAATACTGACATATAATCACACACATAGGTAGGACTTGTGTTTTTTTTTTTTCAACCTCACCTATGTAACTGACCAAAAAATGAGTATAATTGCCTTGGGTGTCACTACACCTCCAACACTCCGAGGAGAGGAAGGGATTCATTATATGGAGCCTAGAAGGGGTGAAATAGGCCCTATGTACAATTTTGAATTGGATTAAAAATTATCCTGTGTGGAGACTAATGTTTTAAACGGTAAGACCCAGATATCCCAGTCATTATCCAAGTGCGATACATCTTTTAACCATTTTCCTCTTAATTTGTCTAGTGGAGATAAGGTGGCCTTTAAAGATGTGCATAGAGGAGATGTGGGTTTCTTGGCGCACTTGGTCCTGAGTGCCTGTTCGAGCTCTGATTTTACCATATTTAGTGAGGCCCATGGACATTGACTCTTGAAAAGCGTGGGAAAGTTGTAACTGAATTAATGCGTGGGGGGGTTACATTAAAGTCTTCAGAGACAGGTTGAAGGACGCAAGGAGCCCTGGGTCCATTATCTGCGAGGCGTTTTTGATCTTGTATTTCGTCCACACTATCGGGTCTGGTAACATGAAGTGTGGTAGGGAAGGGGTTTTTCCAGATGGGTGCGTTAGGGGACACTGCATTGGCAGGGTACCTCTCGCAGGTCAGACCAACCTTACAGGCTCTAATTGTGGACATAGAGTAAGGAGCCCTGGGGCCTCAAAATATCAGAGCCTGAATAGCTTCCAGGGATCAAACGATGGCCGCCTCCAGCATTGTAGAGGGGTTAGTCTAGTCTGGGGAGAGCCACCAGGCAGCAGTAACCAGCTGAGTGACCAGAAAATATTTGAGTCTGGAGGGCCTTTCCCCCCTGGGAGGAAGGTCTCATGAGCATGGGACACCATCTTGGGGGGTGGGGGCTCCATAAAAAAAAGCTGAAAATATTTGTTCAAATGGGTACAAACATTTTTTAGGAATCCAAGTGGGAGAATGGCGAAAGAGGTACATAAGCTTAATAATTCAAAGGTAATTTTATTTTGAGCAAATTGACCCTCCCCATTAGAGATAGTGGTAGTGTTTACAACGCCTTCAGCTCGCGCCTAGTATCCTGTACAACAGGTGCTAGATTTAGAGGGACGTACTCCGAGGTCTGAGGAGAAACCCACACTCCCAGGTATTTGAAGCAGTCCACCCACTGAAGTGGGAGATTTGAATATGCGGAGGCTTAATAAGAAATAGTGGCTGCTATTTTCTTTGGCAGAGAGCCTCCAAAGCATCAGAAGGAATCTCAACCGCTATATATATATATATATATATATGTATATATATATATATGGCACGGACAGGCATAAGGGCGTATATATATGTCCCCTTTAAGATGCCGGGGAGATGCGGAAATAAACAGCATCTCCCCGTTCTGCCTAGCAACTAGTGACGCCGATCTCTGCTCCCTGTGATTGGAGCAGAGATCAGTATTCACTAGCCGACAGCCACCGCCCCCCCCCCCCCACAGTAAGAAACACAGCCCTAGGCAAAAATGTGTGATATATATATATATATATATTTTTTTTTTTTTTTTTGGGGGGATATTTTTTTTTTTGGGGGGGGGGGGGGGGGGGATATTATAGCAAAAAATAAATGCGTTTTTTTCAAAATTGTCGCCCTTTTTTGTTTATAGCGCAAAAAATAAAAACCGCAGGGGCGATCAAATACCACCAAAAGAAAGCTCTATTTGTGGGGGGAAAAAACGTCAATTTTGTTTGGGAGCCACGTCGCACGACCGCGCAATTGTCAGTTAAAGCGACGCAGTGCCGAATCGCAAAAATTGGTCTGGTCTGAAAGTGGTTACAAAAGAATTTCCAAGGCATTAGATACACCATGGAACACAGTAATCATCAAGTGGAGAAAATATGGCACAACAGTGACATTACCAAGAACTGGACGTTCAGAATTTAAGAAAAGACGAGAAGGGAGGCTGCCAAGAGGCCTACAGCAACATTAAAGGAGCTGCAGGAATATCTGGCAAGTACTGGCTGTGTGGTACATGCAACAATATCCCGTATTCTTTATATGTCTGGGCTATGGGGTAGTGTGGCAAGAGGGAAGTCTTTTCTTAAGAAAAACCCCCAAGCCCGGTAAAGTTTTGCAAAAACACATCTGAAGTCTCCCAAAAGCACGTGGGAAAATTAGTTATTGTCTGATGAAACCAAGGTTGAACTTTTTTGCCATAATTCCACAAGATATGTTTGGCGCAAAAACACTCCACATCACCAAAAGATATTCATACCCACAGTGAAGCATGGTGGTGGTGGCATCATGCTTTGGGGCTGTTCTTCAGCTGGAACAGGCGCCTCATGAACAGTTTCAAATACAAGTTAATATTGGCACAAAACCTTCAGCTAAAAAGCTGAACATGAAGAGGAACTTCATCTTTTAGCATGTTAATGACCCAAAGCATACATCCAAATCAACAGGAAGGAATGGCTTCATCATCAGAAGATTAAAGTTTTGGAATGGCCCAGCCAGAGCCCAGACCTGAATCCGATTGAAAATCTGTGGGGTTATATAAAGAGGGCTGTGCACAAAAGATGCCCTTGCAATCTGACAGATTTGAAGGGTTTCTGCAAAGAGTGGGCAAATATTGCCACGTCAAGATGTGCCATGCTGATACTCGTACCCAAAAAGACTGAATGCAGTAATAAAAGCAAAACGTGCTTCAACAAATTAGTTTAAGGGTGTGCACGCTTATGCAACCATATTCGTTTATTTTTACTTTACTCCACCTAAAAGATTTCAGGTTTGTTGAACAGTTTATAGGTCACATTAAAAAAAGGTAGAAAAAGTTCTGAAAGGATTTATCTGTGCGTTTCTTCCATCACAGACAGCTGACATTTTAACAGGTGGTTTGTAGACTTTATACCACTGTAGATTTGAAAACAAATCTTATTTTTTTTGATAATGACATGTGTGTGGATTTCTGCCAGTCACAGGCTGAGTCATGCCCCTCCAGCCTGCATCTTTGAACAGGGAGGTGAAGCCTCCATTAATCTACATGTAATATCCTGCCCCGATTGTGTTTAGCGGGCTTGGAGGAGGGAGTGGTCAGTCATTTACTACTGTGTATACACCTACATGTGTGACTCTATAGTCACATGGGATGCTGAGATGTGATAGGAAGGAAATGCTCAACATAGAACACACTGAAACCTGAGCATGTGCAGAGCTGCCAACACTGTTCAGCAAAATCCCCATCTTAACCAGGGACTTTGACAGAAGGTGGAGATAGAGAACAGCAGGATCAACTCAGTTTTTTTACAGAATGCAGAAAAATCCCAGTGATTCAGCGAGTATGAACAGCATGTATCGTTTTTATGATGTGGTTTTATTACCATTTTAAAAAAGGGACACCAGAATCTGAGATGGCGTCAGATGAGACCGCAATGTCTACCTGGTAAAACTTAGAAAATGTGCAAACAGAAGACCACATTGCAGCCTTGCAAGCAAAAAGTTGCTTGATGCCAAGCAGCACTCACTGATCTGGTAGGGTGCAAAAAGGAAATCGTGGGCCTTAAACCCACCTTGTCCCTATGCAAAACCACTCAGACTGTTGCTTCACAGACATGATGGCTACAAGAAAAGCCACGTGGGGGTGAAAGGGTAATGTCTAATGGGTTCACAGCAGTTTTTGAAGCACAGAGAACTAGATTCAGATCCCACAGAGGTAAAGGGGCACAAACAGGGGGAGCTACATGGAAGATTCTCTGTACAAGAATGTCTGCATCCAGGGGCGAGGGGCCAATGGTCTCTGAAACAGAACAGCAAGGGCAGAAACCTGGTTTAAGCCCCACTGTAGGGAGGAGCTAATTTGTTACACAGAGAAACTCATTGGGTGGAAGCTTTGGGGCGCAAGTATGCCCTTCCATGTCTAAAGATGGACTTTACGGGATGTAGCCTTCCTAGCTCTCATAGAATTCACAGATTCAGAGATGCCCTTCTCTGAAAACCTGGGCTTTAAACAGCAATGTCCCCAAAGCCAGCAACCATGAAGCAGGATGGTAAAAAACAGTCCAACCACAAAAGATCTTGATGATCTGGAAGAGCAAATTAAGCATCCACTAGGAATCTTACCAGATTGGTGTCCCACATCTGCCTGGGGCAGTCCGGAGCAATGAGGATCACCAGAATGCCCTTCATCTCAGTCCTGCGAAGCAGACAAGAAAAAAAAGCTTCAGGAGAGGAAAGGCATGGATCAGGATGTATCCTACCTAGACATCAGGAAATCCACTACTTCCTCTATAGGTTTCCTGTACCTGATCTTACAGAGTCAACAGCGCATCCACGGCTTCCTCTAAAGAATCCCTGTACCTGATCTTACGGATCCATCACAGCATCAACTGCTTACTCTTAAGGATTCCTGTACTAAACATGTCCAGGTTGTGTCTGAATCTGGCGGTCCACCATCCAGCATTCCCAACCTGACAGGTCATGGAACACACCTCTGGGTGCAGGAGCTGCCAACCGAAAGGCTACCATGTCAACTGTCTACACCTAGGATATACATAGTGGAAAAAGCTGGATCCTGGATCCAAGGCAGGTTCCAATCTGCCTCTTGCCACCACAAAAATGATGGTTCTTCCCTGACGGCTAATGTAAACCACCGCTATAGCATTTTCTGAACATGGATCGACAGACCTTAAATTAGAATGGTCTAATGCTGCAGAGACAGCCATATCACCTGAAGTTCTGGGATGTTAACAGAGAACTGAAAGGGTGCCCAGGATGACTCAGCCCAATAACCTAGCATCCATCACAGGGATATAGGAAGGACTACCAGAGCAGACAGAATTTCTGTGCCAAAACAGGCAAACGACAACCTGGTGCCCTGTACCAAAATAATTGGTCTGTTCAGGGAATTGACCGACTTGTCCCGCAACAGCACATTGTAGCGTAGATGTCTGTAGTAAAACTGGGCAAATGGGCCTGCCTTGAATAAGGCAACCCATCAGGCCCAAAACTCATGCAAAAGTGTTGTCGTTGACTCTTGACTAGAGAGCATGAATCTGAGATTGGAAAGTGACTGCGCCCACAGTACCTTTGAAAGGTGGTTGTCCAAATAGCCACAATGGGGATGCCATTAGCTAAATACTGGGGTGAGCACCTTGGCAAACACCCAAATTGAAGATGAGAGACTGAAGATCAGAATCTGTGGGGGAAGGTGTAGGAGTGTGATTGTGACCTCTGTAACCAGAGTTGGCAAACAACTGGGCGAATTAGACCATAAAGTCCTAGGGGCCCCTAAGCAAAACAATGGTAAAACTGATGTACTGGAAAAATGGTGGCACGTGGGTACACATCCTTAATGTCCACAAAAGTAATAAAGTCTCCCTGGCTAAGGAGCACGATGAAAGACCTGGTGGAGGCAGAATTTATAGGCTCAAATTAAGAAATATGGAGCTTGGAGATCCAAGATGGGGAAAGAGACCTAGTCAGTCACACAGCGAGTCTTCAGAAACAGACAGACAAAGCCGACAACCTCGGCCCGGAAAAAAATAAATAAAAAAAAATTAAAAAATAGCCCCCCAGGTAACCATTTACCAGAATGGAGACTGGAAAGCCCCCTATGAGAAACCCAGTGCTCTGTCATTTCCAGGCTATTCCTGCAATGTGCATCCAGCGGGTCCGGATGCAACATTCAAAAAGCCAAGCTGAGGCCACTTCACCGGGTAGCCACAATCAAAGAGACCAGCTCTTGCAGTCAAGTAGAGAAAAGATCTTGATTGAATAAGAAAAAAAAATGGTGCCAGTAAAAATCAGTCTTTTGCACAACAGTTAAAGAAGAAATGTCCATCCTCATACACCAGGATGCTGCTTGTAGGAGGGATTATCCTGAGCTTGCTTTTGTCCGATTCTCTTGTAGGCAGTTGTATAACCCAAGTGTATAAGACTGTGCCCCTCAATTAACGAGAATTATTTTTTTTTTTAATGGCATAACTGCCATCTCATGTATTACCCCCTCAAATTTTTCTGCTCAGACACCACACTGCTAAGGGCAACCAGAAATGAGCTAAACTCCTGAGTAATCTGTGTGAATAGAGAATATTGAGAAAAATCAAATCGTACAGCACATGAATTCAAATAGTGAATTAGGTGCCGTGCCTACAGTTGGGGGGGGGGGGGGGGAACAAATATACTGTATTGTTAAAACACCTCACACTGAAATACTGCATGTGCAAAGTGACATAAAATTCTATACTACACAAAAATTTACATAATTATCCAGATGTTGGAGAAGAACTCGTGGTTTAGTGTTTTGCTCCCACTCCCCTGTTTAAAGCTGCAGGCAGGATTTATCTAGGTTTTTTATATATAGAATAGGCAAGCTCAAGCCTGTCCAAGTCTCCAATACACCTGCCACTGAAGCTGACAAGCCCTTCTTCTGAAAGGGTTTCAAAGCCCACTGCTATAGACCCACAGAGCCCCTGTCCACTCTAGTGGCCATGATTCAAACATGGACAGGACTAACTTTCATAACAGATAGCTGCATACTGACAGCAGAATCAAAGTGCAGTTGGAGGGAATGGGATTCCGCAGAGGGAATTGACAGCCCAGATAAGCATGCAGCAGGACCTAGTGGCTGGTGTGCAGTAACCTTCCTTGATCAGCACCACCTAAACTTGTGCTCAGATGGAACTGGTGGCACATTTAGAGCAGAGAGCACCCTGCAGGCTCTATAGCTTCCCCTAAGTGGTATGGGGCAGGGATAGTTTTATCAAGTCCCCCTCATATGCTCTGTCCCCCACCCTGACCAGTGTGGCGTCAGACCAGGAAACAGTATATGTGTGTAAATATACATATCACAGGGGCCGGAGACGTCAATAGGAGGGCTGCATAACTACAGGCAAATACTAACTGGAGAGTGCATTGACACACTCTTTACAGCCGATAGATATGCAATTGATATCTGATGATCAAGCTGGACACTCAAACTGAACTGTTACAACAACCAGTATGTTCTTGGACAGAGCAGAAGAGCTCTGTGTCACCCAAACTGCAGAGGGCTAAAGGTGCCTTTTTACAGATGGGTATACAACAATGGACCTCTGTAACATCTCAAGGAGACCGGATTATTTGGACAGATGAAGAAAATGACTGTCTCCTGAAGAGATTATCCCAACCGCTTGCTACCCAGTGCAATTTTATTTTTTCATACAGTCTTGCTTTTTAGAACCTCCAAACATTCTATATTTTCTAAAAAAGCAGAGGCCCTGAAGAATAAAATGATCACTGCTGCAATTTTTTACATCACACAATATTTGCACATTTATCAAATGCAAATTGTCAGGCAAAAATACATTGAAATTCATTTTAGTGCACACAAAAATATTATAATACCCATTTTTTGGTAAAATATAAAAGATGTTGCTTCAAGTAAATAGAGAACAAGACCCCTATGTGATAGCTTTGGGCAGGTGACAGCTACTTTTTATGGAGACATTAGGGGTCTATTACACCCCCAATGTTTCCCCTGCCCACCAAAGTAGCTAATCAAGCACAGATTGTGCTTCATTAGCTGTGTTCCTGGTTGTAACAGCCAGGGAATGGCAGCTAAGAAAGCGAAAACCCATATCGTTTCTGCCTTCATTTTTCACGGATGATAGGAGAACGGATGTTTTTATCCCCACTGTGATGCTATCCTGGCCATTAACTGCAGTCCCAGGCTCCCTGGAGTAGGCCAAGTACCACCACGGGCAGTGGCACCCCTTCTAGTAAGGTCTGGCTGGTAAAGTCTCCCAGATCTGCCCCCTGCATCCATTTCATCCACTGTGGAAATGCCCTAGAAGCCAGCAGCTGCATCCATGAGACTGGTATAACCACTTGCCAGGTATGTACCGTATTTAGCGGCGTATAACGCGCACTTTATTTACCTTTAAAATCAGGGGAAAATCGTGGGTGCATGCGCTGATCCCCACTCCGCTGAGAGGAGTGAGCACCGCCAATATCACATAGCCAAGTGTACTCGGCTAGGCTTGGCTCCTCTCACAGTCATGCCCAGTGCCGCCATTGGACCTGTATTAATGTTCATCATAGGGGCGGGACTGCGTGAGGAGCCGAGCTTAGCCGAGTACCTTCGGCTTTGTGTATATCGCCGGTGTTCCGTGTAGAGCTCAAGATCAGCTGTTGATGTTCGGAGACTTTCGGCATCTCCTATATCCTCCATACAGGGCGGACACTATACGATGGGGGACATTATTCGACAGAGGAGAGGACATTGGCGGCAAATAATCAGCCTGCCTGGGCAAGGCTGCAATGACACTGGACAAGGCTGCAGATGGACACCGATAAGGCTGCATTGATGGACATTTAAATGCAAGTTGTTTTTCCTTAAAACTTCCTCCTAAACTTGGGGTGCGTGTTATACGCTGATAAATACGGTAAATATATTATATACACACACCCGTATGGCAGTCAGCAAGTGGCTCAATCTAGCCCTGAAAGGATTTTTATAACAAAGTGTCAAGAGTCTTTAACCATATATTTATAGAGCTAGTCTAGCAAGGAAAAAAGGGCAGGGGTCGCAGTGCTACTAAACAGATCTTGTCCATTTAAACACACTGCAAATAAATATAAAGATGTGATGCATTCAGGGAATATCGGATACTTATGTTACTCTAATGTTCATGCTAATGAAAAAAAAAAATAATAAATTGGTAATTTTTTTTAATTAAAACTTTTGGTGCCTTCAACATACATTCTCAGGAGGGATTTTAATATGTCCTTATAGTCTAACCTTAATCGACTTGATTAAAAAAAAAAAAAAAAAAAAAAGAACTCATCTCCTCAGAGTGCAATAGTATTTCAACCATTTAGACATGTTTCCACTCTATATGAAACCTACTAGATTATGATTTTTTTAGTTCATTTTCCACTGCTTCAACCATCCTCCAATTCTCAATTACGTGGACTGACCATGTGCTGCGATTGATATATTTTTGCTGGAACCTCCAACTTCTAAGCGATGCCACTGGAGACAATGATTTTCTACTTCAATATGAATGGTTTAAAATTACAAATACAAGATACGATTTCTAAATATTTTGGAGAAAATCTGGACACAACTACTTTGTTTTTTTTACTTGCTTGGAAGCAAAAAGCGGTTCTATGGGGCAAAAGTATAGCTATAGCTACGCAGTTATAACAAGACTCACTACTTCAAAAGCAGTGGGAGTCAACATTTCAAAAACTAGAAATACATATGGCACAGAGGCCAAACATCATAACATTGCACAAATTGTCAGCACTTGGCACTCAATTAAGATAGCGGTCTTTAAACAGAGTGAAGAAACATCTAGCGCCATTTAAACAAAGATATTTTGAACTGGGAAATAAGGCGCATACACTTTTAACCTGCACGACCCTGTGTTCAAAGCTACTAGGTATTCAGCAGATTTCTAGTAGGATTTGGACAAAATTGCTAAAAAATTTAGTCTAATATACCGGGCTTTAAAATCTTACCGATATGGCTGAATGAAGTCGATTTTTAATTTTTTTATTATAAAAGTTTGATAAATCTAGCAGACCTTAACATCCAAGTTGAAATGTCAGATTGTGGTGTTCCGAAATACTCATATCAAGCAAATGATTGATGCCTTATAATAAATGTTCAGCGAGTAAAAAAAAAAATTGCAGGATTGCACTGATACGTTGCACGATACGATACTGATTTTATGCTTTGGGGTCTGGCTAGAGATATCAATTCACTTACAATGAAATTTACTAAAAAGGGGTCTGGAAAGGGTGTGAAATGTGGCCTCCTAGGATATCTTCTCTTTATAGACCTGCTATCCCTGAACGTGTTATGCTTCATATGGCAATGCCAAGGAAACTAAGAGTCTCTTCCATATAGGCAATCTTATCAAAGCAAAGGAAAAAAACAAAAAAAAGAAAAACTAGCTTTTGCAACTTTGCTGGAGCAAAATAAAAAATTGCCTTTCAAGCTTTACTGAGGTCTTCAAATTAAGCACAAGGTATTATTGCCTCTAATCATTTTTTTCCCCCTCTTTTCAAAAAGGTTATACACCAACCTTTTGATTGTCCCACAGCCTGACTTCTCCAAAATTTTAAAAGAATTGCATGCAGTATGGCAGCCCATAAAACTTCTATTTGCATGGTTAAGAGGGAAAATGTAAATATTTTTGCCCATTTGTACCATAATCCTGCCTTTTGACATACTTTCAACTACAACATATAATATTGGTGCCATAAATTAGGACTACTGCATCATAAACTTGTCCAAAGATTCAGCAATTTTGGCAAAATGTTGAGGCCCTAGTTTTTACTCTCGCAAATTAGAATTACATTGGGTCGGTCATCCCGATGGATCTTCACCCACAGGGTGCCTAAGGCTGCCAGGTTTTACCAAATTACTACTACACCAGATGTCTAACTGCATCTTAATGAAGGTGGACATAAGGATCCACAATTTTCTATTTAAACTTGCGTATTTGAGAGGATAACCTTATGCTTCTACAATGAGAATAGCCTTGCAACCTTTAAACAGATGTGGGATCCCTGTGTTCGCCTTGGTGTCTTGCTTGTCTGATTGGTGGCTTTTTTTTTTTAAACTACATGCTTGATGTGTACACACACACACACACACACATACATAGATATCTATCTCATGACAGCAGCTGAAGCCATAGTGTTCCTGCTTAACAGCCACCTGATCACTTTTACAGGGCTGGAAATGACCTTCCCCCTCCTGTTGTGGTTCCTGGGCTCTCCTGTTCCTCCAGGGAGCCAGAGACAGCTTCCTGCAGAGGAGATGGAGAAATATCAGTTCCCTCATCTCTTCTGTGATGAATTAAGTCAGATGTGACAAGGATTTTGTCAGTTTCAGAGCTGTCATACCCAGGCTGTTACAGTCAGAGAAGCAGCTGATCAAACACTATCTTAGAAGAGCAGGGGAGATATCAGGGGTCTAATAGACCCTTTGATGTCTCAATATCGAATACCTGTTCACCTACACAAAGCTATCAAAATGGGGCAAGTTTACCCCCTTGTGAACGCAATAATAAAAAAAAAAAAATGTTAGATCATTTTAATGCACAATTCTAGGGCCATAATTCATAATTAACTCTAAACGGATAACAGGTAAAGACTTTTAACCGCTTCCCGACCGCCTCACGCAGATATACTGCGGCAAAATAGCACGGGCAGGCAAAATCACGTACCTGTACGTGGCCATTTGCCTGCCCGTGGGAAAAAAAAAGGACGCCAATTTTGTTTGGGAGCCACGTCGCACGACCGCGCAAATGTCAGTTAAAGTGACGCAGTGCTGAATCACAAAAAGGGGCCTGGTCCTTTGGCTGCCAATTGGTCCGGGGCTGAAGTGGTTAAAGCATCACCTATAGACATTTTAGGTAATAAAGGTTGTCGCCATTTCACAGGCATCTGCATTTTTAAATATTGATCGGTTGGTATCTTGAAACATGGTCTTCCATTTAACCAAAAATTGCATAGTGTTTTTGTGCACTAAAATTCATTTAGGTGTATTTTTTCCAGAAAATTCAGTTTGATAAACATTCGTGCAAATGTGACAAAAAATAAAAATAAATGCAAAACCCACCATTTTATTCTCCAAGGTCCCCTGCTTTAAGAATATACCGCGTTTCCCCGATAGTAAGACACCCCCGATAGTAAGACGTATCGGGAGTGTCAGAGGGGACAGCTAATGTAAGCCGTACCCCGAAAGTAAGACATATGTCTTACTATCGGGGAAACACGGGGGATTTGCCTGCAGAGACCAGAGCCGCCGCCAGAGCCGAATGAGATGCATGCAGAATAGCGCAGGAAGCGTCTATCTGTCATACGTTGTCTCTCATGTCACTCAGCGCTGCTCGCTCCCCGGCGGCCCCTCCTCTCTTCTCGTCAATCCCCATTGGCTTGAGCCATCATCTGGGATAGACGAGAAGAGAGGAGGGGCCGCCAGGGAGCGAGCAGCGTGACATGAGAGAAAACATATGACAGATAGACGCTTCCTGCGCTACTCTGCATGCTCGCAAGTAAGATCCCCAGATGTGCCCTGTAATGTGCCCCATGCCCTGATGTGCCCCATGCCCTGATGCCCTAATGTGCCCCATGCCCCATAATGTGCCCAGATGTGCTATGTGCCCCATAATGTGCCCAGATGTGCTATGTGCCCCATAATGTGCCCAGATGTGCTATGTGCCCCATAATGTGCCCTGATGTGCTATGTGCCCCATAATGTGCCCTGATGTGCTATCTGCCCCATAATGTGCTATGTGCCCCATAATTCGACAATTTTTTCCCAATATAAGACATACCCCGAAAGTAAGACATAGTGGGGCTTTTAGGGATAAAAAGAAAGTAAGACACTGTCTTACTTTCGGGGAAACACGGTAATAATGTTTGGGGGTCTAAGAAGGTGTGAAGAGGATACTGTTAAAGATCCAAATTATTCATGAGCTAGGGGAGGAAAAATGTCAGGCTCCTTGCGTATCTTGCCCATGCGGACTGTAAGGATGCATCAATTGCTACAATTCAGCTCCCGGACAGGTTGATTACATCTGACACACTGACTATTAACCAAACTTTTGCAGATTTCTATGGCACATTGTACAAAGGTACAGCTATCCCTTCAGAAACAGACTTTCTGGGCTTTTTCGAATCCCTTGACCTCATGGCACGTAACTCCCAGCAATCTCTTCTAGACAAACCCATTACGCTGGAAGGAGGTCACTATGGCCATACGCCTCCTACCCTCTAATTAAACTCCAGCCCTGGATGGCCTTCCCTCGGAGTGGTATCAGACACAGAGGAGCTGGACTCCAAGACTCCCTTTAGTTGGGGAAACTTCCAGACTATGTATAAGGCACTCGTCGTTATACCCAAACCTGGTAAGGACAGGCAGCAATGTGGGTCCTACTGGCCCATCTCACTCCTGAACAATGACGCAAAAATTCTAGCAAAGATACTCGCCCTTAGACTTCAGACGGTCATTCTATCCCTCATTCCGCCGGACCAATCCGGTTTCATGCCTGGCAGGAGTACATTTGATAACATTCGTAGATTGTACTTGCATGTGATGCAGCGCGTGCAAAACGTAGAGGTTTAGTCCTGTCCCTGGACAATTTAAAGGCCTTTGACACCGAGTTGGCCTTTCCTATGGGAAACTATGGCTTGGATGGGTATTGGCCCATACTTTATCCAACAGATTAGATTACTATACGCAGACCCGAGGGCCAGAGTCCGCACGAATAAAGTATATCTCTGCACCATTTTCTTTGAAGAGGGGTAGTCGGCAGGGGTGCCCTCTCCACTTCTCTTCGCAGTGGCCATTGAGCCACTGGCGGTGCGGCAGATGTCTGAGATTGGGGGCATCCGATCTGGCCCGCTGGAAGAGAAGATCTCTTTAAGCAGATGATGCCTTGGTATACTTGGATGGTAGGGAGAGCTCGTTTACTAAATTATTACAGGTGGTGGAGGAGTTTGGTGCTGTCTCGGGGGGTTCGGGTGGGCTGGGAAAAATCTATTGGTCCCCCCTCTCCATATGAATATTTACAGAGGTCACGTATCCAACCAACATCCTCCTTTAAGTACTTGGTTATTCAGATACATATGGACCTCTCTAGATATGAGAAACTCAATGTCGCCCCTATAATTCATCAGATGACAGATAAATTCTGTACCTGGTCATCACTGCCCCTTAATGTAATTGGTCGCATAAATATATTTAAAATAATTTTTTTACCGAAATTCCTCTATTGCTTAAGGGCTTCCCCGGTTTTTCTCACCAAATTTTTTTTTCTTGCAAAACTTGGATTCTGCCCCTTTATCTGGAACAGTTGCCAACCTCGTATAGCCAGGTCCCCCCTACAAGCAGCAAAGGCCGTGGGCGGCCTAGCTTGCCCGAACTTAAGATATTATTTCCTCGCCTCCCATCTCACCTATATCCACGACTGGCTGCACTCTGACCCCCAAACTCCCACCAGTGCTTTCCTTTTGACCTTATTTGAACCTCCTACCTCATTGAGGGATGCATTGCATAGATCAAGGAGGTCTGGAAGCTCCAGATTCTCCCCTGTTGAGGTTTGCTTTATGGCTTGGAGGGAGGGAAAAATGCTGACAGTACTCAACACAGGCGCCCGTGGCGGAATCCAAATATTCCTGAGCTCTTTAGCCACCCCGGACTCGACGTGGTGGGCCAGTTTTGGCATTACACACCTTTTTAATATAATTGAGGAGCATACCCTACTATCTTTTGAAACACTTAGACTTAAATATGGCCTCGAAAAATTCTTTCAGGTATCCGTTATTGAGACATGCTCTTCTGGCACAATTTGGGTCTTTGACCATAGATCTCACGGAATCTTCTATTAAGGACCTTCTGTCGTTCCCAGAAATTAAACTAGTGACAACCTTCTATGGACGCCTTCAGGTGATGGGAGCGGATCCCTTTCAGAATTCTCAACGTAAATGGCAGTTGTCCATGCCTGAGCTTTCTGAAGAGGATTGGGAAGAGGCAACGGAAATATGTTTTCAGGATATCATTAGCACGGCTGATCTCCTGATACAGTTTAAGTTTATATATCACTTACACTATACACCAGCTAGGTTTGTTAAGATGGATCTGGGTCGAAATATTGCAAGCTCTAGATGCAACACGATTGCTGCCGATTTCTTTCATATGTTCTGGACATGCCTTGGACTTGCTACCTTCTGGAAGGATGTGTGCTTTTTTTCAATTACAAACTACATCTACCGATACCTTAGACCCCGGAGGTTGGACTTTTGGGGGGTTTTGAATGACCATGTTCCTCGCACTCATGCCAGGACTTTGATACGTATATTGTTATTTTATGCACGTAAAACAATTTTACTACATTGGAAGGAAACGGCCTCCCTTTCAGCCCATGCTTTTTTCAGCATTGTTCATGGGATCCTTCTCAAATTCAAATTGATATACAAAAGCAGGGCATGCCCTAAGAAGTTCACCAAAATATGGCAACCGTGGCTAGACGTCGGAGGACTTCTGGGGGGGGGGGGGAGGTCTTCTCTTCACAGCTCTCTCAATGAGTGGTATGCTACTGTGAATGAGTGATCGATACTTGATAAACACCTACACAAATGGATAGAGATTCCTTTATATGTTTAAAAATCTACTGCCTGTGGGTTTCTGGAAATACACGGCTGTTGTGGGGTTGTGTGTGCTGCGAGTTTGGATGAGCGTGTTTGTGTTAATGGTGCTAGTTTGTTTTTTCTGGGTATTTGTGTTTTCTCCAGACTGCTTAACCGTTCATTTAATCACTGTCTGAATTAAGCTGCTGATTGCACTATACATATAAGGACAGTCTGTACTGTTTGTTTTCCGGTTTAAAAATGAAAACACCTTTATAAAAAAAAAAAAAAAAAAAAAAAACACACGTATTAATTGACCCAGCAGGTATTCACATTGGTCACATTTTTGTTTCTATAAAATTTTAATCTATATAGGATAAGATTGGGTTTCTGTGTTTAATGCTTGACAAAAATCTAATCTTAAAGAGATATTGGAGGAAAAATACATGGGACAGATCATCACTGGTGGGTGGCAAAATGGCAAATGACCTAACCAAGTCCTTTTAGAAATCACTAATGGCTCTGTGGACTTATGCAGACAACACAAGTAACTGTGCTAGTAAAGAAACAAAAAATAGTGTTGCTGGAGGAGTGTGAACAGAAAGAAGCCAGCCTAGGAAGGGAAGGGAAGGTTCCGCCCCAGGCACACAGCTATCTGCTGGAAGGAAGTGCTTCTGCTGGTCCTATCCACCTGTGCCAATTAAAATACCATGGGGGGAACACGCAGCAGCCAAGCCTTCAACCTGGGCCTCTATATCATATAATGGCTGCACTATGCTTTATTTTTCCTCATTTGTGCACTCCAGCACAGTAAGATTAGCCATACACATGAAGATTGAAGAAATCATGCAATTTCTCCCATCCATGTTAAGGGAACCTGCTCTGCCAGCTGCTGTATTCAAACAGCTGCAGCACCAGTGGCTGTCTGCATTTGGATGCAGTTACCCCATATTCAGTCTGTTTTGGCCAACAATTTTTCAACCGACTCAAAGTTTGTCAAGCCAGGTGGTGACAACAAGGCCACAGACAGGTTGAATTTCAACTGATTCAGCAAGAAATCAGTCAAAATGTTATGTATGGCTATCCTTAGTTGCAAGTTACAAAGGTGTAAAGAGACTAATCAGACCTAGTTCAAAAGACTTGGCAAGCTTAGTTTTTTTGGCTAAAACATTGGCAAAATTGGAGACAAAAAAAAAAAAAAAACACACACAAATTAAGCACAAAATTGGTTAAGGTGGTCCTTACTTGTGATTAAGAGAAGAAAAAAAAATTACCTGCAGTGGTTTTACTTCTTGCTGTGGAGCAACATAGCCAACTTGCTGAGATGGTGGTGGCGGTGGTGGGGGTGGTGGCAATCCCTGAGGTACGCTAGATGGAGCAGATACCTGCACTAGAGGTATTGGTGGGTGAAGATGGATAGGGAGTGGAGGATGAATGTTGTATGGATTGTGCTGCATGCTCACTAAGGGGGGATGGACTCCCACTGAATATGGGTAAATATTCACTGGCTGTGGAGGAGGAGCAGGAGGTGCAGGAGGTGCGGTCATCGGTTGCTGCACTACATTCATTTGAGTCGGCACCATATTAACTGGCATAGGAGCACTTTCAGTTTGTTGACTTGGTTGTTCTTTGAGGGCTTGGTCTGTTTTGGAAGAAAATCAGGAGATTATATATACAATTAAACATAGTGCTAATTAAACAGTTAAATGACTCTGCAATACTATGACCTAAACACTAACCTAGGTTAAACATACATTTGTATGAGAACACATTTTTCTACTTAAAAAAAAAAAAAAACACTTTGTATACCTCAATACATTTTAGGACTTTTTCAAAGATAAAAGTATTAGTGATTTTAACACAGGTGTGCCCAACCTTTTGAATAGCGAGGGCCACTTAAGTGACTTAATAACCGGTTGAGGGCCACAATGAGCCAAGCAGGCGGATGACAGGTCTGTGTCCGCTCTGCATATGGGATTTATACTCCCATCAAAAGGATGAAAGGACAATGGAAAAAAAATTTAAAAAAAAAATTAAAAAAAAAAAAAAAAAGCCAGCCCACAAATCATGCCTTTTTTTGCACGTGACAGTGGATGATACTTCAGCTCTGCTGTTTTGTTTGACTGGAAGAGGTTTCTGGTATTAACAGCTACTGGTAGATTTATGTAGGATGTGTTAAATCCTGTATATTTCCCAGTTCATTATCTACACTGGAATTCTCCACTGCAGTCCTGTAAATCGACAGTGACTACATGTCTGTGTACCAGTTCACAGGTCTCAGCTATGCAGATACGGCCAAAATGTCAGGAGATATTGCCAGTTCACAAAAACAAAGAACGGCCGACATTCTACCCGTGTATATGTCAGACGTGCATGCTGCTGCTCCCAATCCGCGTTCTCAGCCAGTGGGCGGGGTCAGAACAGCTTAGCAAGGGAGATCGCTGGACTAAACTTGCATGGTTAGTACGTTAGTATGTACCCGGCTCAAGTCTAGGGAATTATCAGTCCAGAGCCAAGGTAGATGCTGAACATGTTACATCCTAAATATCAGTGTAACATGTTCACAAAGGCGAACTTATCCTTTAAGGTTTTGTTTTCCAATGTTCTGACCTCCTGTAGGCAGTATTATAACCCGACTAAAGTATCTACAGTCAAAATTTTTAATTATATTTCCTAATTTTTAGTCCCCTCCTATTAGGTTGGATTCTGTGACGCAAATACACTATGCCCTGTGAATATGCACTGCTGTGTTACACATTTAACAAAGTCGGTCTTTTGAACTACAGAGTTGCCAGGAGAGGAGTTTCAGAGGCCAATACAGGAATCACTGCTTCCAGGCAGCAAGGAACCACGGGACATGTAGTTCTTAGAAATGGAAAGTAAATCAAAGGATTGCGCAGATAAGTTGCAAAGCATGCATGGAGTCCAAGAAAATATTTAGTTTAGATCAGGAGGCAGTAAAATCACAGCTCAACTACCTACTTTTTCTGTCCCCCAGCCACCAATGTGAACAAGCTTTTAGAGAGAATAAGATGTTCTAATGAGTTGTAAAATTGACACCACAGTAGAACAACTGGAAAGCAGGACGAGTTCAACTTGAAAGGGGGTTCATTCCCAGCTGTGACTCATGCGTGTACATATAAATTTAACCTTGAGCTACTGAATTCTAGAAACAGGATTTTCTTGATTTTTGGGACACAGGAATTCAGAAATTCTCACAGGATCTAGTCACAGCTCACACACCCCAATATCGGTATGCGTTTATATGATTTAAAAATGGCATGGCTTACACCTGGAAACTGGAATGGACGAAACCGCTCATCGCTTCCATTTTCTATACCAGAGATTGGGGACCTTCAGGTCTTCGACGAGCTCTGTGGTAGGCTGGTGGAAGCAAAGGCTTTCATTCCGGGCTCACTGCCAGAATGGGAGAGCGATCTGACCTGTCGCCTGTAAAAGTCATAAAGTGGCTAATTATCTGCTAGGATGGCCTTTACATAAAAGCCGGCTGACAAATTCACAGTGTAAAGCACTCTACCACAATAAGGTGGTAAACTAGTGGCAGATACTTTAAACATTGCACCTAACTGCAATAGATTGATAGCACCTGGTGCCTGACTAGTGTTGGGCTAGTGTACATGCAATTCCATTTACACTGGATAAAACTTTGTATGGCGCATACTTGTACACATCATGCACGCATTAATGCGCATAGGTGAATGCGTGCAATTTCATTCTAAGGGCTAGAATATTTGTTCCAGCTACTAAAAATGAAACTACACGCAAATGTGCACATTTATAGTTATGCCTGTATGTGTACATCTTCTCTGAATGCAGGTTTGTGGCATTTTCTTTTTTTGTTCCCCTAAATGCTGCTCTAAAAAAAAATTCTGCCTGTGTTCAGGAGGCCTCGCTCACTGAGTTTTCAGAGACTGGGTCAACCCTGACTTGGAACTGAAAATTTAACAGTACTCCAAGGTGAAAAGCACTACAATGCAGAGCACAGTGTCCAAAGGTCACATTGTAGGTTAGCCCCGCACACCCAGTCCAGCAGGGTCCGTGTACAACCTCCAAACTCAGTGTGGAAGAGCCGCAGATCCAGATAGCTGCTATCAAAAAAGGCAAATCTATGTCCTCTCACTTTAAAAAAGTGCCCCTTTATTGTGAAGGACGTGTCACCAGACTTTACTAGCTTGGACAGCAGAACTTGACAGAACTGAAGTATTTGGCTTTTTAAGCAGAGGTCTGATAAGGGACAAAAAAAGTAAAACTGGCACCCAAGCCTTGTTAAGAGTGCTCTTTCCATCCGTGTCTTCCTTAACCAGTTAACAACCGGCCCATAGCCGAAAAACGGCTACAGGGCGGTTGCTTAACTCTGGGAGGCCGTTAATTAACGGCCTCACAGAATTCTGCTCTTGCGCGCCCCCTGGTGCGCGCACTCGAGAGCATCCATGATCGCCGGGTCCAGAGGACCCGGCGGATCATGGATCACGGTAAACGGCCGCTCATCGCGGCCGTTTACCACGTGATCGCTCCGTCAAATGACGGAGTGATCACATGTAAGCAAACCGGCGTCATTTGATGACGCCGGTTCCTCTCTCCTCCTCTCTCTGTACCGATCGGTACAGTGTGAGAGGAGAGGGGGAGGGATCGGTGGCAGCAGTGCTGTGGGCGGGATCTGTAGTGCCCACAGCCTGCTCTGCCACCACCGATCCATCCATCCATCCATGCTCAGCCATCCCTCCATACCCTGCAATACCCAGCAATAGCCTGCAGTGTATTGCTGGGTATTGCAGGGTATGGAGGGATGGCTGAGCATGGATGGATTCTCTGCCATACCCCCCAATACTCTGCCATACCCCCCAATACTCTGCCATACCCCCCAATACTCTGCCATACCCCCCAATACTCTGCCATACCCCCCAATACTCTGCCATACCCCCCAATACTCTGCCATACCCCCCAATACTCTGCCATACCCCCCAATATTCTGCCATACCCCCCAATACTCTGCCATACCCCCCAATACTCTGCCATACCCCCCAATACTCTGCCATACCCCCCAATACTCTGCCATACCCCCCAATACTCTGCCATACCCCCCAATACCCTGCGATGCTCTGCCATACCCTGCGATGCTCTGCCATACCCTACGATGCCCTGCCATACCCTACGATGCCCTGCAATCCCCTTTGATACTCTGCGATGCTCTGCCATACCCGGCGATACCCTGCGATACTCTGCAATACCCTGCGATACTCTGCAATACCCTGCGATACTCTGCAATACCCTGCGATACTCTGCAATACCCTGCGATACTCTGCAATACCCTGCGATACTCTGCAATACCCTGCGATACTCTGCAATACCCTGCGATACTCTGCAATACCCTGCGATACTCTGCAATACCCTGCGATACTCTGCAATACCCTGCGATACTCTGCAATACCCTGCGATACTCTGCAATACCCTGCGATACCCAGCAATACTCGCTACGATCAAAGCCAGGATCGTTTTTTTTTTTTATTTCAGGCTTTCCAGCCTAGAGGTGAGATGTGGGGTCTTATTGACCCCATATCTCACTGTAAAGAGGACCTGTCATGCCATATTCCTATTACAAGGGATGTTTACATTCCTTGTAATAGGAATAAAAGTGATCAAAAAATTTTTTGGGGGGAAAAAAAGGGTCAAACTAAAATAAATAAAGTAAAATGAACAATAAAATATATATATTTTTTTTAAAGCGTCCCTGTCCCCGTGTGCTCGCACGCAGAAGCGAACGCATACGTAAGTCCCGCCCACATATGAAAACGGTGTTCAAACCACACATGTGAGGTATCGCTGCGAACGTTAGAGCGAGAACAATAATTTTGGCCCTAGACCTCCTCTGTAACTCAAAACATGTAACCAGTAAACAAAATTAAAGCCTATGGGGATTTTTAAGTAGCAAAGTTTGGCGCCATTTCACGAGTGTGTGCAATTTTGAAGCGTGACATGTTGGGTATCTATTTACTCGGCGTAACTTCATCTTTCACATTATGCAAAAACATTGGGCTAAATTTACAGTTTTGTTTTTTGTAAAGCACAAAACATTTTTTTTCCAAATAAAACACGTTCGAAAAATTGCTGCGCAAGTACCGTGCTAGATAAAAAGTTGCAACGACCGCCATTGTATTCTCTAGGGTCTTTGCTAAAAAAACATATATATTGTTTTGGGGTTCTATGTAATTTTCTAGCAAATAAATGATGATTTTTACATGTAGGAGAGAAATGTCAGAATTGTCCTGGGTGCTCCAGAACACCTGATGGTGCTCCCTGCATGTTGGGCCTCTGTATGTGGCCACGCTGTGTAAAAGTCTCACACATGTGGTATCGCCGTACTCGGGAGTAATAGCAGAATGTGTTTTGGGGTGTAATTTGTGGTATGCATATGCTGTGTGTGAGAAATAACCTGCTAATATGACAATTTTGTGAAAAAAAAAAAAAAAAAAATTTAAAAAAAATCTTGATATTGCAAAGAATTGTGGGAAAAAATGACAACTTCAAAAAACTCACCATGCCTCTTTCCAAATACCTTGGAATGTCTTCTTTCCAAAAAGGGGTCATTTGGGGGGTATTTGTACTTTTATGGCTTGTTAGGGTCTCAAGAAATTAGATAGGCCGTCAGTACTTCAGGTGTGATCAATTTTCAGATATTGGCACTAACTTTCACAAAGACCAAATAATATACCCCAATTTGTACTTATTTTTACCAAAGATATGTAGCAGTATAAATTTTGGCCAAAATTTATCAAGAAAAATTACAAATTTGCTAAATTTTATAACAAAAACGAAGAAAAATTCATTTTTTTACTGAATTTTCAGTCATTTTTCTTTTATAGCGCAAAAAATAAAAAACCCAGAGGTGATTAAATACCACCAAAAGAAAGCTCTATTTGTGTGAAAAAAAGGACAAAAATTTCATATGGGTACAGTGTTGTATGAACGAGTAATTGTCATTCAAAGTGTGAGAGCACCGAAAGCTGAAAATTGGTCTGGTTATTAAGGGTGTTTAAGTGCCCAGTGGTCAAGTGGTTAATAAAAGGCATCTAATGATTCTGAAGAGTCGTACTCCGTCAAATAGAATACTTTCTGAACATTTCTTAGTCAGGCAATGACTGAGTAGGGGATGCCTACTAGCCATACTTAAGCATTTCTGTACCCCACAGTCCCCATCAGGGCAAAGACCCATTGGTCTGCCATAGAGGTTTACAATTCCTCCCTAGTTACAAGGTGGAATGGGGTGTGCCTGAGGAAAATGAGAAGACTGAGGTGCAGAGACTGGGGTCCAAAGGACAAGGTGCAGTGTTCTGAGAACGAACTTGAATAACTTCATGTTCCTGTGCACAGTACTGACCTGCTCCCCTGTCCGACATCCACTGAGGAAGATTACCTATGGAGCACTCACAGCCTTAATCAGTGCAGAGTGTGCTGCTGCAAAGCAAATAGGGAGCAGCGGTCCTGTGTCCTGACTTCATGACTGAAGACGGATGGATAATTTGGTGAGGGCTGATGTAGAGACCTAGGCCACATTCTGGAGCAGGGTAGCTGCTGGAACCGTATGCATGTCTGTAGCAGAGCAATGTACTCATGATGGTGTCCAGGAGTCAGAGGGAGGGCTGTGAACTTCCTAAAGAGGGTGGGACTATGAAAAACAGGCTCACTGCAAACCCAAATATGGCCAAGGGGCTGCATCAAAATCTCCTTAGCATGTGGAACTGCATAAAGTGGTGCACATTAGGCTATGGCTGCAGCTTTTAAATATGGTCACAGCCTTCCTGCAACACAGGAAGGCCTGTGTCCCAGATTAACAAACAAGGTTTAACCACTTTCAGACCAGACCATTTTGCTGGCTTAAGACCAGAGCACTTTTTGCAATTCGGCACTGCGTCGCTTTAACGGACAATTGCGCGGTTGTGCAACGTGGCTCCCAAACAAAATTGACGTCCCCGCCCCCCCCCCCCCCCAACAAATAGAGCTTTCTTTTGGTGGTATTTGATCACCCCTGCGGTTTTATTTTTTGCGCTATAAACAAAAAAAAGCGACAATTTTGAAAAAAAATTATTTTTTACTATAATATCCCCCCAAAATATATATAAAAAAAATTTTTTTTCCCTCAGTTTAGGCCCATATATTCAACATATTTTTGAAAAAAAAAAAAAAAAAAAAAAAAAGTCAATAAGCGATTGATTTGCGCAAAAGTTATAGCGTTTACAAAATAGGGTATAGTTTTATAAAAAAAATGTTACTAGTAATGGCGGCGATTAGTGATTTTTACTGTGACTGACATTATGGCGGACACATCGGACATTTTTGACACATTTTTGGGACCATTGTCATTTATACAGCAATCAGTGCTATACAAATGCACCGATTCCTGTGTAAATGACACCGGCAGTGAAGGGGTTAACCAGGGGGTGGCAATGTAGGGGTTAAGTGTGTCCTAGGGGCATCTTACTGTGGGGGGCGTGGTTGTGTTACTGATCACTGCTCCAATCACAGGGCGCAGAGATCAGTGTCACTTGTTGCTAGGCAGAACGGGGAGATGCTGTTCACTTCCGCATCTCCCTGTTCGTCCTTCCCGTGAGACGTTCGTGGGTATCCCTGCGGCGATAGAGTCCGCGGGACCAACGACCGGAGTCACCGGGGTCCTGACCAGGATGGCACGGTAGCATATTCAAAGGGATGTACCTGTACGCCGTTATGCCTGGCTATGCCATTCTGCCGACGTATATGTGTGCGCGCTGGTCGGGAAGCGGTTAAAATGTTTCCCATCCACTCTTATACACATGCTGCTGGTTAAAATCTGTTTAAATAATTTTTTTTATACTGCTCTTCAGTGTAATCACAAAGCTCTGGCTCCCCTATGTCAGTGAGCTGCTGGTAGAACGCGGCCGATACAGCATTGACAGACTGCCCAAACAGGAAACAAGATTTTTTATTTATTTTTTTTATATTAGATATATCTATCTATAGCGGCCCCTACGCTTAGATAGGTGTTTAGTATGGGTTCCTTTGATCATGTAGGTTAGATGTAGGTAAAATTGGCCAGGGCCTTGTTTTTTCCTAGGCCTGGTTGTTTATTTGGGGATGGGAGTGTTAGTGTAGAAAGGGGTGTGACCGCCTACACTTGGGCTCAGGGATACCTCCTCTGCTGGACAGTGGGTAGGACTGGAAAGAGGAATGACTGAGGCCTGAGTGGTAGGAAACCCATGTGAGAGAAGGGACCAATAGTTAATTTCTTTGGTCAATGGGTGTCTCAAAAAGGGGGGGGTCACATGCTCAAGGGGAGGAGGAACAGAGACAAGGGTGCGCAGGAGAGGAGGGCCGGGGGTTCAGAGACCCCGGAGCCTCTGGGCGGAGGTTTGAAGGCCTGTGGGGTTCAGAGACCCCAGACCTGGATAACCGGAGGAGAAGGAGTCCAGGTCGGCCCATATCTGGCACCTGGAATAAAGACACCATGTAAAAATCTAATGAGAACCGGGAGTCCCAAGAAGGGATGTACCGGACATCAAAGGAGGAAGTAGTCAAGCGGACGGAGGAAACTGGGAATCAGCTTTCTGTGAGTAACATGGACTGTTGATTGGGAGTGAGCAAAGAGTGCAACCCAGTGGTGCCATTCCGTGAACATGCTGTGTGTCCAAGGACTACAGTGTTATACATTTCCAGGACTGATGGAGACTGGATGACAAGAGTCATGGAAATAGGCAGTGTAGTCTGTGACTTTAAAGTCTAACCTCAACGCATTATTCAGAGTGATGCTGGTCGGTCTATAATGGAAATGTTCAAGTTCTGAAACAAAAGTTGAGAGCAGGAGGGAGTCACCAGGAGTAAATTGTAACATGCCAATACGATAAGAAAAACGGGGCATCTCATATCATCCATTTAATTGCTCATTGATTTACCCCAGAATAAAGCATTATAAACTTTAAAGTCGTCTGGTGTTTGAAATTGCATGGGACAGGAAGAACAGGGCTAACTGACAAAAAGGTAATGAACAACACTGCAGCTCCCAAGAGGGTAGTGCGCTACATATACATATACACACACACGTCCATAAATATTGGGACTTCGACACAATTCTGATCTTTTTGGCTCTATACACCACCACAATGGATTTGAAATTAAACAAACAAGATGTGCTTTAACTGCAGACTTTCAGCTTTAATTTGAGGGTATTCAAATTAGGTGAACGGTGTAGAAATTACAGAAGTTTGTATGTGTGCCTTCAACTTTAAGGGACCAAAAGTAATGACAGATTAACAATCATCCAAACTTTCACTTTAATACTTGGTTGCCAATCCTTTGCAGTCAATTACAGCCTGAAGTCTGGAATGCTTACACATCACCAGACGCTGGGTTTCATCCCTGGTGATGCTCTGCCAGGCCTCTACTGCAACTGTCTTCAGTTCCTGATTGTTCTTGGGGCATTTTCCCTTCAGTTTTGTCTTTAGCAAGTAAAATGAATGCTCGATCGGATTTAGGTCAGCTGAGTGCCTTGGCCATTGCATAACATTCCACTTCTTTCCCTTAAACTTTGGTGGCTTTCGCAGTATGCTTCGGGTCATTGTCCATCTGCACTGTGAAACGCTGTTCACCTGATTTGAATACCCTCAAATTAAAAAGTTGAAAGTCTGCAGTTAAAGCATATCTTGTTTGTTTCATTTCAAATCCATTGTGGTGGTGTATAGAGCCAAAAAGATTAAAATTGTGTCGATGTCCCAATATTTATGGACCTGACACACACACACACACACACACGATAGATAGATAGATATACACACACACACACACACAGTGGGGACAAAGTATTCAGACCCCCTTAAATGTTTTACTTTGTTATATTGCAGCCATTTGCTAAAATCATTTAAGTTCATTTTTTTCCCTTATTAATGTACACAAAGCACCCCATATTGACAGAAACACACAGAATTGTTGAAATATCACAGGATACTAAGTATTCAGACCCTTTGCCAAGTATTTAGTAGAAGCACCCTTTTGATCTAAAACAGCCATGAGTCTTTTTGGGAAAGATTCAACAAGTTTTTCACACCTGGATTTGGGGATCCTCTGCCTTCCTCCTTGCAGATCCTCTCCAGTTCTGTCAGGTTGGATGGTAAACCTTGGTGGACAGCCATTTTTAGGTCTCGCCAGAGATGCTAAATTGGGTTTAAGTCAGGGCTCTGGCTGGGCCATTAAAGAACAGTCACGGAGTTGTTGTGAAGCCACTCCGTTATTTTAGCTATGTGCTTGGGGTCATTGTCTTGTTGGAAGGTAAACCGTCGAGTCCAGTCTGAAGTCCTGAGCACTCTGGAGAAGGTTTTCGTCCAGGATATCCCTGTACTTGGCCACATTCATCCTTCCCTCGATTGCAACCAGTCGTCCTGTCCCTGCAGCTGAAAAACACCCCCACAGCATGATGCTGCCACCACCATGCTTCACTGTTGGGACTGTATTAGACAGGTGATGAGTAGTGCCTGGTTTTCTCCACACATATCGCTTAGAATTAAGGCCAAAAAGTTCTATCTTGGTCTCAGACCAGAGAATCTTATTTCTCACTATTGTGGAGTCCTTCGGGTGTTTTTTTTTTTTTTTTTGCAAACTCCATTCGGGCTTTCATGTGTCTAACTAAGGAGAGGCTTCCGTCAGGCCACTCTGCCATAAAGCCCCGACTGGTGGAGGGCTGCAGTGATGGTTGACTGTCTACAACTTTCTCCCATCTCCCGACTGCATCTCTGGAGCTCAGCCACAGTGATCTTTGGGTTCTTCTTTACCTCACTCACCAAGGCTCTTCTCCCCTGATAGCTCAGTTTGGCCAGACGGCCAACTCTAGGAAGGGTTCTGGTTGTCCCAAACGTCTTCCATTTAAGGATTATGGAGGCCACTGGGCTCTTAGGAAACTTAAGCGCAGCAGAAATATTTTTGTAACCCTGGCCAGATCTGTGCCTTGTCACAATTCTGTCTGAGCTCTTCAGGCAGTTCCTTTGACCTCATGATTCTCATTTGCTCTGACATGCACTGTGGGCTGTAAGGTCTTATATAGACAGGTGTGTGGCTTTCCTAATCAAGTCCAATCAGTATAATGAAAACACAGCTGGACTCAAATGAAGGTGTAGGACCATCTCAAGGATGATCAGAAGAAATGCACAGCACCCAAGTTAAATATATGAGTGTCACAGCAAAGGACCATGCAATATTTCAGTTTTTCTTTTTTTACTAAATCTGCAAAAATTTCAACAATTCTGTGGCTTTCTGTCAATATGGGGTGCGGTGCGTACATTGAGGAAAAAATATGAACTTAAATAATTTTAGCAAATGGCTGCAATATATACACACACACACACTAAAGTGTGTGCGCGCGCACACACACACACACACACACATACATACATACATACATACATACATACACACACACACACACACACACACACATACATTATATATATATATATACATATACACACACACACACACACACACACATACACACACACACACCATTTTTACCTTTTGTAGGGGTTTTGTGCTAGGCAAAACATTATTGCAGACCCCATCTGTCCCTAACGGAAAGTTAAAACTTATTGCTGCTGCTGGTAGTGTACTGATATAGGCTGGTGGTCAGATAAAGTGCCCCTAGAGTCTGAATTACTATTACTGATAAAAAGAGGTGCTTGTTAACCCCATCTTGTTGCTATACTGAGCGCTCACAATAACCTTCTTTTAATTTAAAGTGGAGGACTACTGTAATAGCACAGAACTATTGTGCATGTTTATGGATTATATTGTTATGGCTACATTTTATATTATCTTTTAAAGTGGCCAGGCTGTGGACACAAGTATACACATTTAAATAATACAAATAAAAAACAGTAAATTTGCTTTAAAACCAGCCTTCACTGACCTATGGGCTGCAGGGCACCTTGGAGCAAATCATCCTCCAAGTTCACAGCAGAAGCACTGAATTCGTTTTGAAGCAGTTTAGTTGACCACACTCCATTCCAGCAGTGATTAAGCAGCCTTGAGCACAGAAAAGGTGCTCTTGGAGAGGGGAGCAAAGTAGAGCGGAGCCTTCACGACTTCAGTACTTCTGATGTTAACTCCAAGGATAAACTGTCAAATATTTTACTATTAAACATTTAACACACGGATGGCACATACTTTTTAGAACATATTCAATTTTGTTAAGGGGGGGGACACACAAAATGCAAACCTTGGTCCTGAGTTACTTCTTGTCTAGGCCATCCTTGCTGCTGGGAGCCAGCGGCGCCTCTTCCTCTTTTTGAATAATAACTCTGAACATCAGCAGGTAGGGTTTTTCTAACAGCCCAACTTGATGCAGAAGTCCACCCAGATCGGTCAACAGGTAGCTCATACGTTTCCTCATATTTCGGTTTATAATTCTGGTGTTCTTGCACCCTAGAAGACTCTTGCCCTAAAGCATTGGGATTTCCTGAGTAGGGCTGTCTATTGTTCCAAGAATTCTCATTTTGGTCTCCATAATTAAAACCACCTCTGAAACCACCTCTGCCATCGCCTCTGCCATGGCCACCACGGCCTCTGGGTGAATTCCAATCCATGTTCACATTTCTGTTCCACGAATCACCTGAATTATACTGGTTTTCATCCCAATGACAGCCCCTAGGAGAACCTCTTCCTCTGTTCCCTCCTCTACCTCGTCCATCCCCCCTACCGCGAGGGTCTCCCCTTCCTCTAAAATCACCTCTGCCTCTGTAATCCCCTTCACCTCTGCCTCTGTAATCCCCTCTTCCCCTAATTTCTCCCCTTCCTCTGCCCCTATTGTCTCCCCACCCTCTCCTATCGCCTCTCATCCAGCTATCTCCCCTGCCCCTGCTGTCTAAAGATTTAATTTTTTCTGACACCCAATCCGGGAGGTCATTTTTATTTTCTGCATATTGCTCCGATGAATCCCTTGAGTCATATTTATCAATTCTAAAATGTTCGATTGGTTTTTCATGCTCATTTCTTCTGTATCTTTCGTTTCCCCTAGGACTTTTCCAGTTGTCGTTTGATCGTCTCTCTCTCCAAGGCGGCGAATCCTTTTCGCTCCTCTCAGCTGTATTACTTCTATTTCGGTTTCGATTTCGTGACCCTGACCTTGAGCGAGATCGACTTTTAGATTTAGATTGCCTCCTTGGGTGTCTCTCTCGACTTCTGCCTTTCCACTGCTCACTAGTATTCCGATCTTTATCCTTACTACGTGATCTCGACTTGCGTTTAGGAGGAGAGTCTCTATTTTTAGAACGTGATCGAGAACGTGATTTGGGCCTCTCTTTAACTTCACTCTTGGTAGGAGACCATGTTGTTGATGGAGAGTGGAACCTAGATCTTCGTGGACGCACTTCTTTTTTCTGTACCTCTTCACCAAGTGGCACTGATTGTTTTTCAGCGGATTCAAGCTCTTCGTTTTTTTTTGAAACAGAAGAACCAGGTTCAGCTACAACTGCTTCAGTCAATTTTGTGGGTTGTTCAGATTCACGATCACTACAGATCGAATCGCATTCCATAGCTACAGATTCAGTATTGTCGTCTTCACCTAAAACTACCTGCTCTTTAATGTTAAGATCGGTTTTATTTTCAGAATCAGCATCAGACAATTTACCGCCAGCCACAGCACTAGAATCATCAAGGATGCTTTCGACTTTGTTACCAACTAAAGGTACATTTTGCAGGACATCACTGCATAATGTATCTTTTACTTCACTGACATAACATGGCTCCTCTGCTGTAGACTGTTCAGGCAGCTGTGTTCCGTTTACAGAAGTTTCAGTACTGCTCTCATGCTCTGAATCACCTGGTACAATTGTTTTAGTGTCAGTCAGCTTGGGTTCCTGCAAGCTATTTTCCACTCCATTAACTATATCACCTAAACCATCATCATTTCTAAAAGAACTACTCTGCAGAGGGGATTCCACATTTAGCTCTTTAGGAAGGTCTTCAGTTTCAGATGGATTCTCTTTAAAAGAATTAGAGGAACTAGGGGAATGTTCCAAGTCAAACTGCTTTTCTGGATCATCAGCTGGCAAATGTGTGGATTCCTCATCCTTCGAGGATTCTTTATAACAGTCTAAATCTGGCAAATGTTCAGCTTCTGACTGGGAGAAACTGTTTGCCTGGTTACCATTCAAGCTCTCAGACTGCACACCTGCATGGTCAACGTCTGAGTAGTCTTGCTCCATACAATCAGGAATATCTTCAGATAGTGTTGAAGAAAGTATGTTTTTTTCAATCACCCCCAACTCATTTTCTGAGTCTGAGGATGCAGATTCCTTGTGAAAGCATACATCATCAGTGTACTTAGGAGGAGGAGAACCTGGACATTCTCCTTCATATACCGGCAGATTCTCTGCCTTCATAGAATGTCCCACTTCAGTGCTTAAGTGCTTCGTAGAATCTACCACATCAGAGTCTAGTTCACTTCCACACATGGACTCTGGCTGACTCTTTCCTAATGCAGTCTGACCATTTGTAAATATTGGAGAAGGCGGTGAATTCACTGTGTCAAGTGTATGTTCGTTATGAGGTTCTGGAGAAGCAGATGTCTCTTTATCAAAGCTTTCCTCGTTTTGCATAGGTGATGATGCAGGTATGTGCTCTTTTGTAGACTGGTCCATGGGAGACAAACCAGAGGAATGATCTTCTACTGGTTCGTATACCTTTTCGGGACTGCTTACAGGAGACCTAGTCCCTTCAAATTGTGTTGCGTCAGACAAATCTGGCATCTTCAACTTTTTTTCATCTTTTTCCGATTCACTTTCAGAATCACCTTTACTTTCATCATCTTCTCTTTGAGTTTGTGTTGCTGACCTGAGTCGTTTTCTCTTTTGAGCAGTTTTTTTGGGTGTCCTCTTTCTTTGTTTTGCAGGTGGTTTATTTGAATGATCAGTTGACAAAGTGTTCGTGGAAGAGCTATTACAACCAGGTGCGTCATTATCTGAATTGCTGGATTTTGGAGAGCTTTGAAGCTGGCCGACATCAGATTTGCTGTTTCTTGCTGAGCGTCGTCTAGCAGTGGACTGCACACTTTTTTTTCTTCCTCCTTTACTACTAGAAGCAGCTTGTTTTTTCTCTATTCCTTCTTGAGCGCAGGAGTGAACACATGTTCTCTTGGGAAAAACTGTTTTTGTAAACAAAAGGGGTAAAGAAAAAGAAAGAAAAAAACACAATTATTGTAAAAAGTATACAGTGCTACTTTTATAATGCATTAGTTCAAACTATACATTTCATCTAAAAAGGAGAATCCCAGTTTTAGTTAATTTTAGAGAGTCAATCTAAGCTGGCTCAAACCATTTTCATTAAACATTGACGCGGTTGCTCTGTGTGTTGCAATGTACTGTGGTAGCATTAGCTACATACAGTAAGCAGCGCTGTGTCCTGGCAGCAGTACTTTCCCCATCTACTGCCAGGACTTGAAAGTCAACCTTCCTGGAGAAACCTTTACTTTTATTAACCACTTACTAACCGGCTCATGTACATATACACTGGCAGTTTGAAGATTGATATCTCAGTAACGGCAGCAGCTGCTGCCACAATCTGTTGACGATAATGGTGGTCTCTGCGACGGATTCGCCGCAAGATCACAGGTTTCGGCGGCGGGAGCCACCCCCTCCCGCCGCTCTCCAGAGCCATCAGCAGTGGCGGAGGCGATCGGGTCCTATCTGCGGCTGGGAATGGAGAAGAGTGAGGCTAAGATGGCCTCCACCCATCTCCATACCATAGCAGGGTGGAAGAGACATCAAGACTTCACTTCCGCCCATACCTCTTAAAAGGCACATTTTTTTTTATCCGCATTTTTTTTCAAATGGCAAATTTTTTATTTTTATTTTTTTTAATTTATTGCATTTAAGTCCAAATATGAGATCTGAGAACTTTGACCCCAAATCTCATATTTAAGAGGACCAGTCATGCTTTCTCTTACAAGGGATGTTTACATTCCTTGTAATACGAATAAAAGTGACCCCAAATTAATTTAAATTTTTTTAAAAAACGCCCCGTCTGACGAGCTCGCGCATAGAAGCGAATGCATTCGTGAGTATCGCCTGCATCGTTAGAGCGAGAGCAATAATTCTAGACCTCCAACTCAAAACATGCAACCTGTAGAATTTTTTAAATGTCGCCTATGGAGATTTTTAAAGGTAAAAGTTTGACGCCATTCCACGAGCGGGCGCAATTTTGAAGCGTGACATGTGGGGTATCAATTTACCCAGCGTAACATTATCTTTCACAATATAAAAAATTAAACTAGGCTAACTTTACTGTTTTTTTTTTATTCAAAAAAGTTTTCCAAAAATAAAATAAAAAAAGAGTGCGCTTGCAAGACTGCTGCGCAAATACGGTGTTACAAAAAGTATTGCAATGGCTGCCATTTTTTTTAACACCCTAGAGAAAAGAATAATGTTTGGGGTTTAAAGTAATTTTATAGCAAAAAACATGTTTTTAACTTGTAAACAGTCTGAAAAAGAGGACTGGTCTTTAAGTGGTTAACACAAGGCTTCCTCGGATTGGTCAGGGTGGAGAGGAGGGCAGGAGTTGTTCATGATTTCCACCTCTGCCTATGAGTAGTTTTGTAAACACTGAAAAATAAATGGCTCCTCCTGAATAGTGGAGAAGCCCTCGGTCTGACTATTTCGTTCCTGCAGCAGACAGGAAGTTGCCCTTAGTTTTGCCGCAACAGTGCTTCTTGCTGCGTGTAGCTAATGGGACTCCAGTACATCACAGTGTATGCAGTGTTTAAAAGGATAAGTTCACGTTTTAAAAAACAAACTTTAAGTGGTAAAAATAAAAAAGTGCATTATTTTTCCCTAAAGAGTCTGCAGGGCATTGCACCCATAATCGGCAAATCGTGGGTGCACTGCACTCTCAGGCTTTTGCAGACTCCACATAACTGTCTGCTCATACCTCGTACAGACAGGCAGTTACATGAGAGCAGAAAGATCAATGGACTACAAGAGCAATCACCACCACCTTCACAGCTCATTGAAAACTACAAGCCATCAGCCACAATGGCCAATTGTACTTGCAGGCATTCATTCACAGAAGAGGGTCCAGATGATGGAACATGTTCCATGAACCACAATAAAAAAAAAAACAAAAAAAAAAAAAACGGGTGTAACATGTGCCAAAGGTGAACTTCTCCTTTGAGAAATCATTAATTTGGGCCACTTTGGCACAAACTAGTTAAAGTGCAATGAAGGTTGAAATTCTACTTTAACCTCTTCCCGACCGGTGCACAACGATGTATGTTGGCAGAGCGGCATGGGCAGGCATAAGGGCATACAGGTACGCCCCTTTGAATTTGCCGTCGTGCCATTGCATGCTCGTGCGCCGGTCAGGACCTCCGAGTCCGATCTCGGGTCCCGCAGACTCAAGCGCCACGGGGATACCCGTGATCGTCTCACGGGGAGGAAGAACGGGGAGATGCCGATGTAAACAGCATCTCCCCGTTCTGCCTAGCAACAAGTGAAACTGATCTCTGCTACCTGTGATTGGAGCAGAGATCTGTAAAATACAGCCACGACCCCCAGTTAGCAACACGCCCCTAGGACACACTTAACTCCTACAGTGTCATTTACACAGGAATCAGTGCATTTATATAGCACTGACTGCTGTATAAATGACAATGGTCCCAAAAATGTCCGATGTGTCCGCCATAATGTCGAGGTCACAAAAAAAAAAAAAGAAAACCAAAAGAAAGTTCTATTTGTGGGAAAAAAAAAAAAAAAAAAAAAAAAAAAAAGGACGTCAATTTTGTTTGGGAGCCACGTCACACGTGCAATTGTCAGTTAAAGCGACGCAGTGCCGAATCACAAAAAGTGCTCTAGTCTTAAGCCAGCAAAATGGTCCGGTCTGAAAGTGGTTAAATTGTCAAATATGGTATAAGGAACTGCGGGCGTCATTCCCATACATCTATGGGAAAGCAAAACCTGCTTGAAGCCGATTAAATGCAGCCAGAAAGAGGGCAACTGCAGGTCAAGTCAATGAATTGTGAATGATCTCAGAAGCGTCTAAAATGGACAAGACCACATCCTGTCAACACAGGCCCTAATAGAGTGATGTTCAAAGACTACAAATGCATAACAAAATGGTGCCGTTTTCATGAAGGATCTGGACAGCAATATATAAGCTCATGAAAATGTTAACGCACGCCTTAAAGATGGTGAAGCAAGTATGGTAACTGATCTTTACACAAATATCGAACAATAAGCTCTTGTTGTATTCTGCAATCATATGCCCACTGAAATAGCTTCAAATATATTTTGTCTGCCAAACTAGAGTGATAATTGAGGCATCATGCTTGACTGCAGAGATGTGCTATTTTTGCAAAGCTATCCTGCTGTTTCTTGTAGGCTGCTGAGCATATTGCATTTGTGTACCAAAACCATCATGTTCCACTATACTTCAAGTCCTACCATGCACATATACATTGAAGTATTACATGCAAAAACATCAGCTGCTACACTAAAGGCACGAATTGTATTTATGCCCTACAGATCTAAGATCACTTACCAAAAGGTCAATAAGGTGTGCTTTGCCTATATGCAGACCAGAAGGTCAATTTCAGTATGGTGTGCAAAATTAACAATGTGGTTAAAAAAAAAAAAAAGAAAAAAGAAAATGGTGCTGCAATGACTCTCGACTGGTCACTGAATAAAACATGGATAATAAAACATGGATAGGATGACTCCCAACTGGTCCAAAAAAAAAAAAAAAAAAAAAAAAGGATAAGATATGTCGTCAGCAAAACAAGCTTGTTTCAAAAGTGCAAAGCCTTTTATTCTTCTATGATCACACAGAAAAACAAAGTATTGGGAATAGCACAGAGACCCTTCATCAGGACTGTGATAACATGCCTGAGCAAGGGTCCCTGTGCCATCCCAAAAGATTGATTTGGGACATTTTCAATCTTTCCTGGATCTCTTTAGGACAAAAAAAAAAAAAAAAAAAAAGCAAATTTAGACATGGGGTATACTGCGGACCTCACAATGCTGGCACACTGGCATACAACAAAGCCAAACCCTGCATAACCCTTCTTCAAACTGTCATGCCTAAGTTTTATGAGCAAGCAGTACATAAGACCAATGACAGCTGAATGGGACCTATATCTCAAAGTGGTTGTAAACCCTTACAACACACTTTCACCTACAGGTAAGCCTAGATTAAGGCTTACCTGTAGGTGCTGTAAATATCTCCTAAACCTATATGTTTAGGAGATATTTACAATTCCCCGTACGAGGATCCCTTCTGCGCATGCACACTTTAGAAGGGTCACAGCGTGCAGTTTTCATTAAAGGACATGCCGTGACTGTCGGCGCGGGAGTGACGTCACGCGACTCCGGCCAGTCACAGAGCCGGAGTCCGCAACCCCGGAAGGAACATGGACGCTTCCAGCCGGCAAGGAAATCGGGGGGCCTTGCAGGCTCCTGTGTCAGGTAAGTGAGACATAATGGGCTACTGTGCGATGCATAGTAGCCCATTATACTTTGTCAGCGTGACAATGGTGGCAACCAGCGTGCACATGTGCGGGGCCTACTTAAACAGCCTCCCCTGACACAATTGCTGCCACACACTCCAGATATCACACGGCTGCACAGCACCTCGCATCCCTCCCAACTTCTCCTTACAAGTAAGTCTTTCACTAGGTTCACACATTCATATCATGCTTTTTCTGTACCTTTTTCGCTGACACTGCTTTTTTATTTTGGTTTCTACCGATTTCATTTTTTATCATTACACACAGTCTTTGTTTTGTTTCTTCACTCATTACTCAATCCTTTTTCACTTTCCACACATTGCCATAGTCACGGTCACTTAGCTCACACATTGATCCAATTCAACACACACACATACACACACACCATCTACCCAGCACACACATTTGTCACACTCCTTTTCTTAATTTCATTGTTATTTCTATTTTCACATATTATTCATCACATTTTTTCAGATTACCCTATCTTTCCACTTTGGGCAACTTTGTTCCCCCCACATCCGCACCGGCAATTTGTGTCCTGGGTCATCGGGAGGCTTGTTTGATGTGCCCCTTTTGTGCGCGACTGCAGTCACCTCAGCTCCCGGGGAAGACTTTTTTGGGGACCTCGGTTGCATGGTCACGGCATTCTACCCCATTGGATCCTTTTTTGTGAGTATCTAGGACGGGCTAAGTTGCCTTTCCTCCATATGACCATCCAAAACTAGACTAATATTATATCTTATATTTTTCATACTCTGCAGACATACTTGAGCATCTGCCCCTGAAGAGTGTCTCTACACGAAACGGGTCGGGCACAAGTGATGCTGACCTGTGTCTGTAATGGACTCATTGATCATGGTCTGCAGTAGATTACCAATCTTTTGATACCCATGTATTTTATTACGGTCTTACTTATTTTTACTCCCGCTGTCAGTGCTGTGTTTATGATACATGTATATATATGAATCTATTCTATACAAGATTTTAACCGATTGTTTCAGAAGTACTATATGTATGTTAACTCCTCTACCTATCCCACACCTGTATGTTACGTGTGGGTGGAGTCAATATTAATCAGCATACCCATTGAATATGTGGTTTCTGTTTTGCCATATTTCATGTGATACTTTTACCAATAAAATCTGCAACTTTTTTAATCTTAATTTGCCTCCACAAAGTCATCTTTCTCATTCAAAGTCCAACCTCTCCCCCCTTTTTTCTAAACAGTAACGGGGATGGAGGCACATGGCATTATGTGCCTCATCTAAAGTCCCAAACCTCCCCCCACCTGATGCCCATTATACTTTGCAGAGAAACAAAGAGGAAGTAAACCCATCAGGGTTTACTTCCTCTTTAAAGCAAAATCTGCTTCCTTCCGAAATATTAAGTCAGCAGCTACAAATACTGTAGCTCCCGACTTTGACTGCATTGACACCTGAGCATTTTCAGCTCAAAAACCCATTCATTTCAATAATACCTGTTCACATCTGAGCTTTTTGTCACCTGAAGCAAAACACCTGAAAAACGCCCTAAGCTCATTAAAAAAAAACATGGAGCTTCTTTGGGGCAAAATTATAGGCGTTTTTCTGTTTTTTACATTGGTGCCCTGAACAAAATTGTGGTAAAAACGTGCACCTTTGAAACGCTCAGTTGTGAATGCAGCCTCAATATATTAGGACACGTACCTGTTCGCAAATCCCATGTATGAAGTGTGCTGCGCTTTGCGAATGGCCTGGCAGAGGAAGGAGGGGGGCTCGCAAACTCAGCCAGAAGTGGGAGTGTGTACCTCAAAACCAGGTACCAAATGTGGCAAGCTGAGCATCCCCTTTTGGGTGGAGCTACGCTTTAAGGAATTTTAAGAAAAAGGGAAGTACAAAAACATTTATTTTCTTTATAGTTTGAGGGACATGGCAATGTAGTAAATTCTTAGACATGTGGGACATCCAAAGGCAGACAAGCTGAGTCACGAGCAACAATCGCTGAGGTATCCCACAGACGTTGAAATCATTTGTAACTGAGTGAGAAACCCAAGGATCAACCAAGTGCTCCAACCAGGAATTGTCAGCAAGGTAAACAGCTAGCTGAACAATGGTTAGACTCCAGTAATAAAACGGGAAATGTAACCAATCACCCAACATAAGGAAAGTAGAAAAACAAAAACTACTGGAAAACAGCTAAGGTGACAAACAAAAATGTGTACTAGAGTAAAAGCCTCATCTTAAAATTACCCAACCCTTGACCTCAGGAAAAGAAGCTATGATGGATAAGTTATATACAGGAAAGAATAATCAGACTACAGCTGGAGTCCAAGGTAGAAAGTTAAAAACCTTTTAAAAAAGAAAAGTTCATAATAAGCAGGATGATACCTTATAGACAAATCTCACAAGGATACATGCAAGAATATGGGACCACTCTCAGTAGTAAATTCAACAAGGAGAAAAGTAATAGACCCTGTTGTGACCCTAAAACTATGAAAGGAGATTGTAGGGTGAACCGCCACACAAAGTGGTAAGAGTAAAGATAACAAAATGGCAACTGGCATACACAGATAAAGACTAAGGCCTCATGCGGATGGGCACATTAAAATGTGTCCATTTACCCTGCCGAAAAAAAAATGCTTAATCTGAAGCATTATTACACACGCAAGACTGATGTGCGTAATTTCGTTCCATCAGCTAGAACATATTTGCACATGCACACCGTATTTATCGGTGTACAACACGCACCCCAAGTTTAGGATGGAAGTTTAAGGGAAAAAAAAAAAAAAAAAAAACTTGCATTTAAATGCCCATCAATGCAGCCTTATCAGTGTCCAGTGCAGACTTTGCCTTCAGTGTCATCGCCATTTAAAATTGGCGCCGCCGAGGACAGTATCCGCCGAGATACACATGTACTTGGCTCTGTTCACAGTCACACCCAGTCCATGATGGACATAACACAGGTCCAATGGCAGGACTGGGCGTGACTAAGCGGGGCAGAGAAGAGCAGAAAAGAGCCGAATACACGTGTATCTCGGCTCCGCCCAGTCCCTGCTATCTCGGCGGCGTTCGCTCCGCTCACAGCTAGCGGAGATCAGCGTATAACACGCACCCACGATTTCCCCCCTGATTTTAAGGGGGAAAGTGCGTGTTATACGCCGATAAATACGGTAATTTATGCCAGTATGCTTCTCCCTGAACGCAGGTTTTGGGCTCTTTTATGCCCCTAAACCAGTGATGGCGAACCTATGGCACGCGTGCCACAGCTGGCACGCAGAGCCATCTCTGTGGGCACACGAGAGGGTCTAGGACAGAGCTAGAGGTCTCTCTCTCCTCTCAGCCCCCCTCTTTTTCCATCCTCATTCTTTGTGTCCCCCTTTCTGTGTCGTCCTCTTTCTGTTCCGCCTCTCTCTCTCAGCTCACCCCTCTCTCAGCATCTCTCTCTTACCCCTCTCTCTTTGTCCCTCTCCTCTCTCTCTCTGTCCCCCTTCTCGTTCTCTGTTCCCCCTCTCTCACACCCCTCTCTCTGTCCCTCTTCTCTCTCTCTCTCTGTCCCCCTTCTCTTTCTCTGTTCCCCCTCTCTCACACCCCTCTCTCTCTGTCCCCCCTTCCTCTCTTTGTTCCTCTCAGCTCAACTCTCTATCAGCATTTTTCTCACACTCCTCTCTCTCAAGCCCTCTCCCTCTCTCTGTTGCCCCTCTCTCTCAGCATGTCTCTCACACCCCCTCTCTCTGTCCCCTCTCACTCTCTCTCAGCCTCCTCTCCCTCTCTCTCAGCCCCCCTCCCTCTCTCTGTTCCCCCTTTTTTAGCATATCTCTCACACCCCTCTCTATCTCTGTCCCCCCTCCCTCTCTCTCAGCCCCTCTCCCTCTCTCTGTTCCCTCTCTCTTTCAGCATATCTCTCACACCCTTCTCTCTCTGCCCCCTCTCTCTCAGCCCCCCTCCCTCTCAGCATCTCTCACACCCCTCACTCTTGCTGTCCCCTCTCGCTCTCTCTCTCTCTCTCTCTCTCTCTCTCTCACAACCCCCCCTCTCTCTCGCTCAGCCCCCCTCTCTCGCAAATTGCTGTGTTGGCACTTTGCAACACAAAACCAATGTATTTATTTCAGTTTGGGCACTCGGGCTCAAAAAGGTTCGCCATCACTGCCCTAAACGTTGCATGGCCACACTGGCCAATACTGAGCTGTGTTTAAAGGCATTATAATAAAAAAAAAAAAAAAAAAAAAAAGCAAGCTTCTGAAAACTGCTTTTTCCTGCCAGTGTGCATTTAGCCTTAAAGCAAAAGGAGGTGACCACTTAACCACTTGCCGACCGGTGTTCTGCCGAGATGGTTGCCCTCGGCGGATTAGTGTAGATCCGTACTGCGCATGCGCGGCGGAATTTCCGAAATTTGCCGAAGCTAAACAGATGAGAGGGAAGTGTACACCGCGCACGCGCAGTCGGTGTATGAGACGATTGCGGGGAAGTCTAACTAAGGGGCGGATCTATTATAATGTCTAAGTAAGGGGCGAAGGAAAAAGAAAAATAAATCGTTCAGCTGTGGATATCGAGGAGAGTAATATAAAAGCCGTGTTTTTACAGTGCTATCTGGGGGGTTTTTCTTTTCAATTAGGAGTGTATTTTTTGAAACTTTTTTTTTTTTTTTTTTAAACAAAATCAGCTGTGCGGTGTACACTTCACTGACATGTGTTTAGGTTCGGCAATTTCCGGAAGATGCCTAGTCGTTCGTACTGCGCCTGCGCAGTACAGAGAGGAACCAATCCGCCAGGGGAACCAACTCGGCAAGACACCGGCGCACACAGATGTACGTCGACAGAATGGCACGTACAGGCAGGAGGGCGTATATACAAGTCCCTCCTTTATGCCTGTCCGTGCCATCGGGAGTGGCGCGCTCCCGCGCCGGTCGGTACCCCTGTGAGTCCGATCGCGGCCCCTGCGGACTCGATCGCGGCGGGGACATCCGCGATCGTCTCACGGGACGGCTGAACGGGGAGATGCCGAGATAAACAGCATCTCCCCGTTCTGCCTAGCAACTAGTGACGCCAATCTCTGCTCCCTGTGATTGAGCAGAGATCAGCATTCACTAGCTGACAGCCACGCCCCCCCCCACAGTAAGAAAAACACCCCTAGGCCTACTTAACCCCTACACTGCCCCCTTGTGGTTAACCCCTTCACTGCCAGTGTCATTTTTACAGGAATCAATGCATTTAAATAGCATTAATTGCTGTAAAAATGACAATGGTCCCAAAAATGTGTCAAAAATGTCCGATGTGTCCGCCATAATGTCGCAGTCAAAAAAAAAAAATAAAAAAAAAAAAAAAAATAATCGCAGATCTCCGCCATTACTAATAAAAAAAAAAATTATTAATAAAAATGCTATAAAACTATCCCCTATCTTGTAAACGCTATAACTTCTGCGCAAACCGATCAATAATCGCTTATTGCGATTTTTTTTACCAAAAATATGTAGAAGAATACGTATCGGCCTAAACTGAGGAAAAAAAAAAATGTTTTTTAATATATTTTTTGGGGATATTTATTATAGTAAAAAATAATGCATTTTTTTCAAAATTGTCGCTCTATTTTTGTTTATAGAGCAAAAAATAAAAACCGCAGGGGGGATCAAATACCACCAAAAGAAAGCTATTTGTGGGAAAAAAAAGGACGTCAATTTTGTTTGGGAGCCACGTTGCACGACCGCGCAATTGTCAGTTAAAGCAACGCAGTGCCGAATCGCAAAAAGGGGCCTGGTCCTTTGGCTGCAAATTGGTCCGGTCTGAAAGTGGTTAAATCTCACCTAAATGTAAACTAGCCTATTTATGAAAATATGATATGTAAAGGATAGAACTCTAAAGAGATTTAACAGGAGTATAAATCATAGTAGAAAACACAAGAGAAGAAGAGTATAAGAAAAACTGCAGCTCTTGGAGGAAGTGTACAAAAGCATGCATCTTCCAGAAGCCAGGTCTCCATAATCGTAGTAATGTCTTTTGGTAAATGGTGCAGCAGGATAACCAAGTATCATGGAGAATGCATTAAGGTAAAAAATGTCCAGCTTTTTACAGCCACTTTATGTAGTGTATATGGATTATTTTTGCAGAACATATATCATTTAGTGTCACCAAGTCGCAGAGCAACATCAGCAGACTAATGTTCCTCAGACACAAACTCATCCAAAAAGAATAAGTGGCACTCCTCCCCAGACAGGCATACAGAGATAGTTGCAGCAGTAAACAAATCAGAGACGGGCCCTGGCGAAACATGCTTGCATCCCCCTGCATTATAAGTCTGCTACAAAGGAAGTGATTTAGCTATGAATACCTTCCTAGACAATGGAGAAGAGGGAGTCACACTGGGGGTAGGGAAAAACCCCAGCTGGGGCCGACTGTTCACGCCATCAGCACTAAACTCTTGGGCACATGCAAAATGTTAATTTAAAGGTTAGAATTTATTTTACTCATGCGCATACGCGCAAAATAAATGCCTGAATTTCAGCCAGGAATACGGATGTTCAAGCATATGCCCCAGACAGTCTTCGCCTTCTGGTGCGACAGGGTTCCAGCAGGTGTACCACAATCCTGGACCTGTAAAGCACTTTGCAGCCCTCTGGGTGAATGAAGAGCTCCCCACACAGAGCCCGGTGCCCTAGAGTCACATTACAGGCTAGTTCCACATCTACAGCATGGTGGGGTCCCAGAACATCCTCCAAGGCTATATTGAGATCAATCAATCCTGAAAATAGCAAGAAATTAGCTTGCTTTGTAGAAGAAAAAAAAAAATGGGATCTTGATGAAAAAACAGAAAAACGGTTAATGGAAAGGGTTTGCTTCTATTCGAGAAAGAAGATGCCCATTCTAAGATGCACTCAAAAAACTGGAGTGGAAGATGTTATATCTGGCAGACTAACAGCTAGGTTTGCTCGTGCTCACTCTTGTAGGCAGATAGCTGCCATTATTAGAAAAAAAAAAAAAAAGGCATAGATCTAGCCCCTATTTTGTAGATGCTATAACCTTTGTGCAAACCAATCAACATACGCCTATTGCTATTTTTTACCAAAAATATGTAGATTACATATCGGCCTAAACTGAGGAAAGAAACTTTTTTTTTTAATTTGGTGATATTATAAAAAGTAAAAAAAAATAAAAATTCTCTTCAAAATTGTCGCTCTGTTCTTGTTTATAGCGCAAACGATAACAGAGGTGATCAAATACCACCAAAAAAAAAGCTCTATTTGTGGGGGAAAAAGGACGACCATGCAATTGTAAGTTAAATCGACAGCGTCCTTCCGGTGGTTAACCACTTGCCTACCAGGCCAATTCTGATACTGCTAACCTACACATTTAAAAATAATTTTTTGCTAGAAAATTACTCAGAACCCCCATACATTATGTTTTTTTTTTTTAGCAGAGACCCTAGGGAATAAAATGTTGGTCGTTGCAATCCTTTATCTTGCACAGTATTTGTGCAGCAAATTTTCAAACACGTATTTTTTATTTTTTTTAAACAGTAAAGTTAGCCCAATTTTTTTTGCATAATGTGAAAGATGTGGTTACGCCGAGTATATAGATACCAAACATGTCACGCTTCACTTGCGCACACTTAAGGAATGGCGGCAAACTTCGGTACTTAAAAATCCCCATAGGTAGCGCTTAATTTTTATTTTACAGGTTACCCGTTTAGAGTTAGAGGAGTTCTAGCGCTAGAATTATTGCTGCGCTCCAACGTTCGCAGCGATACCTCATGTGTGGTTTGAGCACCGTTTATATATGCGGGCACGACCTATGTATACGTTAGCTTCTGCAAGCACGTGGGTATGCTTTTGATTTATGATTTTCTTTCACTTTTATTTTTATATTTTTTTGATCACTTATTCCTATTACAAGGAATGTAAACATTCCTTGCAATAGGACATGACAGGTCCTTTTAACAGCGAGATCTGGGGTCTATGAGACCTCAGATCTAAGAGGAGGAAGGAGGAGGAAGGAGGAAGGGATGGGAGGAGGAAGGAGGAAGGGATGAGAGGAGGAAGGAGGAAGGGATGAGAGGAGGAAGGAGGAAGGGATGAGAGGAGGAAGGAGGAAGGGATGGAGGAGGAAGGAGGAAGGGATGGAGGAGGAAGGAGGAAGGGATGGAGGAGGAAGGAGGAAGGGATGAAGGAGGAAGGAGGAAGGGATGGAGGAGGAAGGAGGAAGGGATGAAGGAGGAAGAAGGAGGCTTACCAGCTGAGGCAGCGTCATTTTTTTTCAAACGCAGAGGTCAGGCGTGACGTCATATCACGCCCAGCCACCGAAAGATCATAGACTACGGGGACCATGTGACCTGCCGGAAATCTTTATTCTAACCTTCGGGGCTAGTCGATTCCTTCTCCGACTCGCGGATCACAGGGGCGAGCCGGGGAGAAGCACGTCCCTTCAGGGCATTTTTTCACCCCCAATTGGCCGATTGCGGGTGCAATCACAGTCTCCTCCAGACTCTCAGAATAGCCATCTGCTCGTACCTCATAAGGTAAGGCAGTTACCAGAGAGCAGGAAGAATGTTCAACACCCTAGTAGCTCATTGAGAATTACAAGCCGTCAGCCAGTGGCTGAGGAAACTTGTAGGCAGTCATTCCCAGGAAACAGAATGAATGGCAGACATCCGCACTCTTCAAAATGTAGACAGCAGGCACATGGGGGAGAACTCACCCTCTCTGCCACAGGGAGAGGGGGATGCTGGAACATATTACACGCCCCACCTGTTTTTAAAGGCAACAGGTTCTGAAAGTGAACTTATCCTTTAACCCTGTGTCCCCTAATGATAAAGAAAGCATGGTTTTAACCATTTCCTACTCTATCCAAAACTAAATGAAAAATGTTGACTTTGTATATAGTTTAATGATCACATCTCACCTAACATTTTATAAAGGCTTTGAAGACAACTGGAAGAAGGCTCTATAGTCGGACTAGCCCAACATTTACATTGTTCTTATGTTTGGCATAAGCTGCATACTACACATCAAAGTTGCTGGATTTGAAAAATGCACAATGCCCATGCAATCAGAATGAGCTGAAGCAATTTTGCAATGAGAAAGAAAATTTAGTGTCGATACAGGCAAAGCTGAAAGATAGCCACATAAACCCAATACTGTAACAGCTGTCAAATGTGCAGCTTTTAAATAGGAACTTTGAGGGCCTGTAAACATTAGCAGTACATTTTTTAATTTCTTTGCAGCACACTGTTTAGCGCAATCTACATACAATCTCAAGATTTGATTTCAAGTTCAACAAAGTAATTAATCACAAATCCTCAGTTACAATATTGTTTTCATAGAACTGTTACCTTTGCTCCTGACTGATAAAGGTCTTATGGTAAATATATAGTTATCCAAAAATGGTGAGTGGATGAGTGTTTCAACAGAAAGAGAGGAATTGCTATGAACAAAAACAAAAAAACAGGTTAATCAAATACTGTAGTGTAGGCTTATGTATGAAAAGTGTGCCAATCGGAATCCATTTTCAAACTTTGGGCTGTAATGACAACACAATTGGAAACTGATTAAATGCTTTGGGCATCAGCACCTTTCACACATAAGCTTTATTCATTATTCAGATAAAAATGTCAATAAATAAAAAACATCTGAGCATGCAAGGCCTTTTTATCAGCTTGTGTAGTAAAATTGTTGCATTTACATTATACATAAAGCTTATCTAAATCAAAAAGCAAAATGCGTAACATTGCAGCTTACCAGTCTCCTTAGATGAGGTTTATGGGTTAAATGTCTTTCCAACTTTTTCCTTTCACCAGTCAATCCCACAAATAACTCACTTCCTGTCCCTTGGTGGCTATGTTCACTGACTCCATTGTACTTGGGGGCACTAGGGTTGCCATCCATTCTGGACTGAAAAATGGCCAAACCGTTTTCGGGTTATTGCCTGTTAAGTGATGGGGCAAAACCATCTCCACGAATAATCCCAATAATATTGTTGGGATCCACCTAGCAGCCCGATTAACAGCTTGCTATGCAGTTGTTCCTTCCCAGGCATGTCAGCCCAGTGAGCCCTGGAGGACCAGAGTGGTGTGCAGTGAATGAAAGGGAGTGTTCTCCGTTACAAGCCGATAGGTCATTGGTCATCTCTCAGTATTAGAGCCAACATGGGAAAGCTGCAATGTTACATGGCTGCTGCAGCTTGGAGAGGAGCATGTACAGGTATTGTCTACGTTTTATTAAACCCCAGACTTCTCCTTTAATAAGATTGTTTTTCTGCACCTGAAATGCTCTGTGAAAAACTAATACAGCCACCATTTTAGGAGTGGTAAGCGTCAATGTTTCAAATTATCCTCCTTGTTTTGAACATACTTATAACATGTGGACTAAAATAATGTTTATGTAGCAGCATGTGTAACATTCGCCGTTTATATTGTGCACCTTCTGAGCTATGCAAAAAAAATGGGTTGTTTCAATTTTTCTTTTAGTGTTTCGAGCTGTCTGTACCAATGCAGAAAAAGAATGTAGAGATTATGTACGAGACCTCTCTTTACATACCCTGTGCCACACAAGATGCAGTGCTCTTCTCTGTTTGATATCAATGCCCAACCCAGCTCTATTCACATCTGTATGGCAGTCATGAAGAAGCAGAGCACAGGATGAGTGTGTCCTCACACAAGTACATAACTCAATGTAGACTGTGTCAATGATAGCTCAAAAATGTTTTTTGCTTTCACAGGCTGGGCCAAGACCCTATTACTTTATAAACATGTATTTGTGCTGGATATTTATAGTTGCCACTCTGTGTCCAAAAATGAAAGATTATACTGTATACATAGAAAAAAGTTTAGCTCAACAGGATTATTGAAATCCAATTCTAGGAAGTACAGTACGGGACACAGATCTTTATCCATTACCATGGTTTATGCAGCTACCTTCAGGCGATTAGACACTGGTAAAAAAAGAGAAGGTTGCCGGGATGTCCCCTATATAGGCCCTATCACCAGTCTTGTAACGAGCAACAAGAAGATCACAAGAACAGAGGAATAGACATGTATCCAGGTACCGTAAACCAACTGAGGGGTGGGCAACACAGCCAACAAATGACAGACTCACATAACATAAGCATCAAGACATGCTTGACATAACTCAGAGCAACTTGTAGCGCCTAATGCTAGAAGTGGAACTGAACATACGTCTAGCAACACTTTTTGTAATTTTTTTGTTTACCCAAAATTGCACAGTACAACCTACGCAAGAATAAGCATAGAAGGGTACAAAGATAACCAGAATTCGGTTTGATGGGTAGACATCCCTGCTAGAGGCGATGAATAGCTCCTGCAAAAAAACGTATACAATCATGGGAATATAAAAGACAGCCAGATATAGTGAGAAATGAATGGGGTCACTTAAAGGGCCCCAAGGGCCAGGGAAATCTCTTCAGGAGTGAATTGTCAAAAGAGCAAAATTAATGGGTAAGGTAACAGCTTAGAACTGCAATTATGTCACATATTTACAAGAGGGAAAGTGGAGGGTTAAAAAAATTTTTTTTTAAATGTTTATTATAGCAAAAAGTAAATATTGCATTTTTTTTCTATTTTTGTTTATAGCGCAAAAATTAAAAAAAACTGTAGCGGTGATCAAATACCACCAAATGAAAGCCATTTGTGGGAAAAAAGACGCCAATTTTGTTTGGGAACCATGTTGCTCGACCGCGCAATTGTCAGTTAAAGTGACGCAGTGCCGAATCGCAAAAAGGGGCCTGGTCCTTTGCCTGCAAATTGGTCTGGTGCTTAAGTGGTTAATGAGGCATATAGCTGCATTTTTAGTTTATAACAGACACTTTTGCAGATTACATTTTTAAACCGAGTGAATAGAAATACAGTCCACGGCCACCTCTGTATAACACCCCAGCCACTTTTGTATAAACCCCCCCCCCCCCCCCCCCCCCCCCCCCCCCCACCCACACACACACACACAGGTTGCTGACCCCTGCTTTAGGCCATAGGGCCAAATTAATACCCATTCCTGATCCACCTAGCAATGGTGGAATGAGTAGCAGGGAACACTTATGAAGTAGAGCGAGAGACAAATACCCATGTCCTCAAGAGACAAAATCAATGGATTTGAACACCTGGGAAAAGGCTGAATCAAGCTTAAGAGTTTTATTCCAAGGAACAAATGGATACTTGTCAAAGGGAAATCTGCTTTTTAGATGTAGGAAAGTTATTTTTTTCCTGGATCAAGGTCTCAAGTGGTCTTCAAAAGATTGTCCACATCTTCCAGAGAAAGGCTGCAGCTAGAGGATTTGGAATCCCTGACCAGTATATTTTCTGAGGTAGTGTCCACTAGCTCCACTTCTTATGTCTCCCCATTCTTATAAGAAATCCTTGGAAACAGATGGCACCCAAGAAGGTTGTCTTGTGGGTGTAAGGTCTGAAAGAATTCACTTAAAGGGGGATTCCACCCTAAAGTGGAACTCCCGCTTTTCGGAACCCTCCCCCCCCTCCGGTGTCACATTTGGCACCTTTCAGGGGGGTGCAGATACCTGTCTAAGACAGGTATCTGCACCCACTTCCGGGCATAAACTCCCACGGGAGTTTACGTCACTTCCTGTCCCAGCACGCTGTCTGCCGGGACACACACATGTCCCAGCAGACAGCGCTGAACATTCTCATTGCGCCGCGCGACTCGCGCATGCGCAGTAGGGAATCGGGAAGTGAAGCCACTTCCTGATTCCCTCACTGAGAATAGCGCCGGCTACAGCAGAGAGCCGAGCGATCGATCGGCCTCTGCTGCCGACACCGCTGGACCCTGGAACAGGTAAGTGTCCATTTTTTAAAAGTCAGCAGCTGCAGTATTTGTAGCTGCTGGCTTTTTTTTTTTTTTTTTTTTTTTCAGTACAGTCCCGCTTTAAATAATTTGATAACAAAATTTCTTTTTGCGAAAAAGACTCTACAGGTTTTTCTCAAGATCCCCTTTAACTTAACTATACACAAGAGACATTTAAGTGGCTGCTTGTGGCTCATCTTTAACAGTTTCCAGACAGCCTGACAACTTTCGGTGGCAGAATGCCTGCGCAAATCCTTGTACAGCGGCCGGGCGTCAAGGAACCGAGGGTCCCAAAATAGTGTCAAGTGTCCAATCTGTCCTCCGCAATGTCGCAGTCACGATATACATCTATATTTAAAAAAAAAAAAAAAAAAAAAAAAAACACAACACGCAGATCACCACCCACACACTTATCCCCCATTTTGTAGATGCTACAACTTGTGAAAACCAATATACGCTTATTGCAATTTTCTTTTCCAAAAATATGAAGAAGAAGAATACAGGATAGTATAGCAAAAAGTAAAAAAAATTTTTTTCAAATTTGACGCTTTTTTTTCTTTATAACGCAAAAAATAAACCGCAGAGGTGATCAAATACCACCAAAAGAAAGCGCTATTTGTGGTAAAAAAAAAAAAAAAGAAATTGTTTGGGTACAACGCTGCACAACCGCGCAATTGTCAGTTAAAGCAACGCAGTGCCGTATCGCAAATAATGGCCCGTCAGGAAGGGGGGAAATCCTTCCAGGGTTAAAGTGGTTAAGCTGAGCATGCAAAATAAAAATAATTTTCAGCCAATACTCCCCCTGCTAAAACACACCGGGCACCGGGAGAAAGAAAAAAAAAAATAAAAAAATAAAAAGAAGCCTAGAGGTGCTTTAAACAGGGAGATTAAGGATCAACAGAGTCCTGCAGGATAGAGAGGAATACGAAAACCATCCCCCTTTAAAGTATGCAGTCTGCACCCATGCAAGCTTGCTAACCTGGGTTGGGTCCACTGGTTCTCGCCTCCACTGCTGCTGCATCCTCTTCATTCTTCATGCAAAGAGCTCAGCAGAAGGGCCTAGATTAAAGGGTCACCACTGCCTCCCATAATCTGCAGAGTAGAGTTGGAAGCCCCTCAACAATCAGCTTGGTCGACAGTGTCCTTGCATCATGCTGTTGCCTTATGAGTTTATGGGAAACCTCCATTAATAGCTGTGAAATACTGTAATTATGAATATGTCTCTTTTGGCTTGCAGCTATGATGGGGGGGGGGGGGGGGGGGGGGGCCGGGGGGGGGGGGGCAACCGCCTTCCTCCCAAGCTCTTGTTAATTGTAGACAATGCGGGGCCGAGACTTGTAGACACCAACAATGGAGAGCCAATTCCATTGTTTGTCACCTATTCACTATAAACGACCCCATGCCGGTCATGGGTAATGAAGTAAGTCCCACCCCAAGTTTCATACTTAAACTTCCCGGGACCATTCAAGTATATATTTGCATCACTGGGAGTTGCAGAGGGGGCTGGCTTAGACTAAGTAACCAAATCAGAATTCACGCTAAGCCAGCCAATGAGACATCAGCCTGGTTTTTGATATCCTCAGAGGAAAGGGGAGGCAACATTCTTTTTCAGGAAAAGAGCAAGCAGAATGGAGCCAAGGTAAATGGTAGCTAGCAGGGGAAGCCATGCCCCATTTGTAACTAAACATGCGTGTAGACCACGGTCTGAAGGAATATAATCTAAATTTCTTTATGTATATATTTTTATTTCAACCTAGCATTTTATGCCTTGATGTGCTAGAGATTTGTGTATTAGCTAGACTTAACTACCTGTAATAAATGCTATTATATTTAAAGATGTTCCTCCTGGTCAATAGAACTCTCATTTAACCCATATCATATTTTGTGATTAATAAATCAGAAATAGAGATTTTTAGAGGTCAAGAATGCGGGACACGGAACCAACGTAACCCACTGATCACAGGTGCAATGCTTTGAAGGCTCCTGTGTAAAAATGTAAATAATGCATAGGATTTTGCAGGTAAAAAAAATATGCATTTTTACACAGGAGCCTGCAAAGCATTGCACCCGTGATCAGTGGGTTAGTTTGGTTCCGGGTCCCGAATGATGCAAGGACACCGTAGACCAAAGTAACCCACCGATCGAGGGTGTAATGCTTTGCAGGCTCCTGTGTAAATAAAATAAATACATATTTTTTTTACCTGCAAAATCATATGCTTTTTATTTTTTTTCACTAAAAACTAACCTTTACCTTTAAGATCCCATGGACACAGAGGAACGTAGAAAGGAAGAGATGTGTACAACACCTTGTACAAGGCCCTAACTAGGGAGTGAGGCCAAGGGTCTCAAACAAAATGGCCAAGACAGATTTTTTTTAAATGGTAAAAGGGTACTCAAAACCATATGAACTGGATGAACAAAAACACATACTAGGATGAAATTTCCTTGACTCACACCAAGCAAAACAGACCTTCAAAAGGTGCAATTGTAGACTTTGTATTCTTGCAATTTCCTAGCTTTCAGAACACGAATCTGATAAGCTACCGTCTCATTATCGAGGCTTCAAACATGCTGTAAAAGCCAATAACCAATAAGAATGGAGCAATGGCCCTTGGGACAGAAAATCTGGGAAGGCCCATGGAGAGGGTCTGCTGGGAGCCGGAGCATGTCCAAGTACCACATCCTCCTTGGTCAGTTTGGTGCAATGAAAATCCCCAGAACACCCTTTGTCTGAATCCTGTAAACAGGGAGGGAGAGAGAATGTGGAGAGGCAGAAAGATGAAGGTTAAATTGAACTGATTCTGTGGCGTCACCAGTGTCCACATGGGTATTTGAAACCTCTGCGCCTGTAGGGAGGGGAGGGCTTTCTGCGCAAAGCACTGTAGGCTGTTGAGAACCCAGGTATCACAGGGAGACCACTGCGTGGTGCCAATGGAGCAAGAACAGCTGTTGCCAGTCAGAAAGCACACTCAGAGGAAGAGGCAGAGCGTGCAGTCTCAATAACCCACTTAAGAGTAAGGCAGCGCATTGAGCGCCAATCCATTAGGTCACCATAGGGGAAGTATATTCCTGGCAAAGTCTTAATCACAGGAGGGGTGGTTTCTAGAAGGATCTCGCAGAGAAGGCAGATTTAGGGGGATGTGGTAACCTAGAAATGAATGTTTAAAAAGGCTTCTGCCCCACTGAAGTCTTCATGCAGGCAGGATACCATCCTGGCTTTGCCCTCCATGATGGGCATATCTCCTGCCCCTCAGGCTCAAGCATGCTGCACTACATATCAAGGGGAGCACCTATAGCAGGATCCATCTCACCCAGAAACATTACAAGCCAGACTCACTCCAACAAAATGGAGGGCCCTGGGCAACTGATCCATGCAGGAGCCTCAGTGGCTATAATGCAGCCAGGATATCTAACAGAAGAATCCTTAGAGCCAAAGGAAAAAGGTAAACTGTCAATAGAGAGAAGAAGTCCATGGTCAATGGACACCAGCAAAAAAAAAAAAAAAAAAAAAAAAAAAACATAGGTTTGCTGAAAGAGGGAAGGGTTATATAGGGGGAGAATACACTACTGTGCACAGTTTAAATGGCCTCTAGGGGCACACAACTGCAATGTCAAGCCCATCCTGACAACAGTAGGGTGAAGGGGGGGGGCCAAGGGGACAGCAGTTTGATGAGAGGACAGCCCCCCTATGACTGCATAGGTAATGGGAAGAGATGCAGCATTCAAAATAGGAATGCTGCTATGTACTACTAATCAGAACATGTGAAATTTGCATTAGAGGATTTTTGGAAAATCTTGCTGAAGGTGAACTTAAATGTAAAAAACATGAAATACTTGGATGTTTATTACAAGCTTCATACTTATACTACAATACCAAGTGTTTTAAAAAGTTTTACTTTAACCATCAATATATTTAGCTGAAAATGTTTATAAGCTAAATAGTAAACCTTTAACATGGCTTTTTTGCGATTAGCTTGATATATTAAAATTCCCAAAAAATAAGCTGCGCTGTGTAAAAATTAAATATAGTGACATTCATATATACCATATATCAGCATCAATGGAGGCTATGATAGCTCCCGATCCACTGGTATTAAATTATGAACTGTATTACTCCAAAGTGTGAACATATAAATCAAAAATTAAAAGTTGTTAAACGCAAACAATAAAAACGAGGGAATCACAAATGTTTAAGGGCTGAATGCCCTATACAAAGTCCACACCACAAATGTTATTGAAAAAAAGGTTCCACAATCAAGTAGCACTCCCAGAGTAAAGTTCATATGGGAAATACTCAGTTCACTGATCATTGGCAATAAAAACACTGTTGGCATGGACAATAAAAAATACCCAAGAAGTAGTGATGAGTTAAGATAGAAAGATTCCTCCACCTGAGAAACAAAATGCCGCTTACCAGCTACATTGATCTCTCTTTTTAGGGAGATCACATTCGCCTGTGGCTTATACCCCAGCCCAGGTCTCTATGCTTGCCAGCAAGATATCTCCACTCCTCTGCTCAAGGTATCCTTGGTGTTGCCCGCGGTCAGTAGTTCCCCATGTTAGAATGAAAGAAGGCTTCAACATAACATTTAATAAATGATCTCAGGTGTCAAGTTTGCACATTGAATAAGTTGCACATTGAGTAAGATTAGAAACTGAATCCTTTATCTCAACAAGCAAATCCAAGGAACATAAAAATCGAACCATTTGTCACCTGTAGCTCTACGCAAAATATTTACTGCAATGCCCGTGTGGGCTTCAGTATATTGGCTGGACCAATCGATCGATGCAGGTTCGCTAGGGAGAGCATATCGCCAACATCAAGATTGGCTTCAAATGTCATTCTATCTCTAAACATTGTGATATTTACCATAATCACAACCCAGCTAACACACATTTTCTGGGAATTGACAAATATAGTGCCCATTGGAGAGGTGGCTCCCTAGTAAGTGAACTGGCAAGGCTGGAGATGGCCTGGATCCACAGGGTACGTTGCTACACTCCATATGGCCTTAATATAGATACAGATGTCAATGATTTCATAGATAATGGATAAGTGATTATGGATGTGAACTAAGTCTGAGCTCCTGGATGACCCCCAGTTCAAGGGTTAAGTCATCATTTTACTGCACATCAGTGTAGTGAAATATATAATTTACATATAGGAGCCTATAAGAGTCCTCAACAAGCTGTTTTTAACAATGGGTTTAATTAGTGTTATATTAGGACTTGTGAGATCCCATTCCCTCCTTTTGGGGAGTGCCTGGATATGGGCCCCCCACTTTTGGAGAGATCCTATAATTTCACAGTTCAGTGTTTTCTTTGTCCCGAATGAGAATATAAGGAAGATATCACACAAAAATACGTATGTATTTTTCTTGTTCCCATACCCCCCCTTTTTTTATCTTGCTTTTTTTCCCCCCTCTTTTCATAGTTTCATAGTTAGTAAGGTTGAATAAAGACATCAGTCCATCCAGTTCAACCTGAGTGTCTACAATTGTCCCTATCCCTGTACATTGCACACTCACATCTGTCCCTACCCTCAAGGAGCCCACAATCCAATGTCCCCATTCATATACTAGGGCCAATTTTTTATTTTTTTTGGACAGAAGCCAATTAACCTACCTGCATGTCTTTGGATTGTGGGAGGAAACCGGAGTACCCGGAGGAAACCCACGCAGGCACAGGGAGAACATGCAAACTCCAGGCAGGTAGTGTCCTGGTTGGGATTCGAACCAGTGACCCTTCTTACTGCTAGGTGAGAGTGCTAACCACTACACCACTGTGCCGCCGTCTTTTAGTATGTATAATAATAGAATATAGATTTGTTAATCATATATCTCCCCCCCCCCCCCCCATTTCAAATAATAAAGCTTTACATTTTTAATTAATGAGAAACCACTACATTGCGGCCTAAATGCTACAATGTTATGTGCCGACAGACCGCTGGAAGTCACTGGGGGGGGGGGGGGGGGGGGGTGCCCCTTTGGATGAATAGACTAGAAGTGATTTTACTGAGATGTCATGGCAGCATAGTGGAACTCCTACTACGAATTCCTGAGATGGGTGGCACATCTTGGATTGTATACGAAAAGTCATCACCACATCGCAGGATTTTAATTATGAATCCTAAAAGATGGGTGTTACATTCAGGATCATGTTATCCAATTTGATCCCTGTAATATAGTTTTTTTTTTAGGTTGAATTCATAACCCCCATTTAGTTTTTAACTATCATGCCCTGGCACTCACATGTAGCGTGACACAGTGATTCTGTTAACACACCCCATTTGGTTTGTAACACAATCACATCATTTATGGAATTAGATCCATCGTGTGAATCTGTGTTGAGTCATGAGGTGTGGGGTTTTAAGTGGTTAACTTTTATAATGCGAAAGAAGTCAGTATTCCGCATAGCAAGGGCAGTAGCCCCATTCAAAGATGGAGGTTTCTGTAAAGGAGACACTCGGAGCTCAGAGCTGGGCGTTCCCTTCTCGATGTAGAGTATAATTTGCGGTGAATCAGCACGCCGCCCGTCCCCCTGGATGACGTCATCTGTGACGGAGCGGCATGCTGACGTCACCGTAAACTACGCAAGGTTCCGGAAGGAACGGGCTGTTATTGAGAGCTGGCCAGCTCGAAAACATTTTAAAAACACACTATTTTTTTCTTGATACATTGTAAGTGCAATTTTAGTTTTTATCATTATTAAATGTTATGTTGAATTACACTATGGAAGCCTTCTTTCATTCTAACATGGGGAACAACTGACTGTGGGCAACACCAAGGAAACCTTCAGCAGAGGAGTGGGGATATCTTGTGGGCAAGCATAGAGACTCGGGCTGTGGTATAAGCCACAGGCAAATGTGATCTGCTAAAAAAAAAAAAAAAAAAAAAAAAAAAAAAAAAAATCAATATAGCTGGTAAGCGGCAGTTGTTTCTCAGGTGGAGGAATCTTTCTATCCAACTCATCACTACTTCTTGGGTGTTTTATCGTTTTAAGTCACCAATGATCAGTGAACTGAGGCTTTCCCATATGATTTTACTCTGGGAGTGCTACTTGATTGTGGAACCTTCTTTGCAATAACATTTATGGTGTGGACTTCGTATAGGGCATTCAACCCTTAAAAATTTGTGATTCACACGGTTTTATTGTTTGAGTTTAACTTTAATTTTTGATTTATATGTTCACATTTTGGAGTAATACAGTTAAGTTAATACCAGTGGATTGGGAGCTATCATAGCGTCCATTGATGCTGATATAGATAGATAGATGGATATCTATATATCTATCTATATCATGTATCTATATTACATTTTTACACAGCGCAGCTTATTTTTTAGAATTGATATACAGTGGAACCTCGGATTACGAGCATAATCCGTTCCAGGAGAATGCTCTTAAGCCAAAGAACTCGCATATCAAAGCGAGTTTCCCCATTGAAGTCAAGGGAAACTAAAATAATTTGTTCCGCATAGGCTCCAATGGCATGCAATACCGAATGCGGCCAGAGGTGGGGGCCCCAAGGACACCTCTGCAAACCTCGGAAAGACTCTGTTCTTGAGGTCAGCCGAGCTGTCCTCGGGCCTTTCCGGGCATTTCCGAACAGCGCCGATCGTAGCCGCTTGGCTCCGGCGCCCCCCACCTCAGGCGTAACGCGGTACTGCAACGCTTTGACCTGAATCATGCTTGTTTTGCGAGACAAGACTCACAAACCGAGTTAAGGTTTTTAAAAAAGTACAGTGCTCGTATTACGAAACGCTCGTTAACCACGTTACTCGCAACCTGAGGTTCCACTGTATTGTGTGTGACTCACATGCAAGTTGCAGCAGTATTTATTATATACCACACTACAGTAAAGTGGCTTATAAGACAGCGCAGTAATTTCACTTTTGACATATTAAAAGTAAAGCCCATCTCCAAACAAAATATGAACCACATCCCAGCACCCCTAACCTACACCCTCCCCCCCCCCCCCCCCCCATTACCTTGTGAGGCAAGATATATCTGACTGAGTACACCGTTTGGACCCCACTGCTGTACAGCCAATAGACGTGTCCAAACCATGCACTGCTTTCTCTATTTACAATAGGCATGGTCCCTTTTAAAAGGTGTCTACGAAAGAGGACCCGCTTCATGTAAAACAGAGGTAAAGACTGGAGACGAGGAGGAGAGCTTGTGCCTGGAGATGGGCTTTTAAAATGAAATTTTGTATAAAAAAAAGGTACATTGCTGCTTGATTACATGTGAAAGTGTGCAGTTAAATACAAAAAAAAAGGGGGGGGGGGGGGGGGGTACATACCTTTCTGTTCTTCCCATTGTAGTTGGAAGCCTCAAATGTTTCATCCCTTCCCTCTTCTGCTGTATTAAACACAGCTCGCTCTCCTCTTCTATTTCTGCACTAAAATACATTTTCAATAATTACATTTGTATACAGTGCAGTAAAATCCAAATACACTAAAGCACGTTAGCAGGAACACTGTAGACTGTAAAAAGCCCAATTTCAACCAAATGTTATGTTAGCATATAAAAGGCTAAGGTTTTACAGGTGTTTAGGTTTAGAAATAGTCCTCACTTCCTATAATAGTGACCAGGTTGTGCACAAAGTTGTGCTTTAAAAAAAAAAAAAAAAAAAAAAAAAGCCACACCACACACACACTTAAGCCCCTTTCACACTAAATTTTTTTTTTTTTTTTTTTTTTTTTTAGGCGCTACAGCACTAAAAATAGCGCCTGTATAGCGCCTGAAAAAAGGGGGTCCTTTGACTCCAGTGTGAAAGCCGGAGGGCTTTTACACTGGAGTGGTGCGCTAGCAGGACGGTAAAAAAAGTCCTGCTAGCAGCATCTTTGGATCGGTGTATTCACCGCTCCTACCCATTGAAATCAATGGGACACCGCGGTAATACCGCTGCTGCAGCAGCTCTTTGCGGGGGGGGGGGGGTTAAAACCACCCCGCTAGCGGCCGCATACCGCGGCTAAAAGGACGGTAGAGCAGCGCTAAATATAGCACTGCTTCACCGCCCCAGTGTGAAACCAGTCTTAAAAAACTCAAAACATCTATATAGTTACCTACCTGCTGCAGCATTGGTCTCATGCTGCAGCTTTTCCATGCCTGCTCCAAGCCTGAGAACTGAGCAATCACATGACCGCTGATTACTCAGATCTGTCTTCACTGAGAAGAGTGCAGCGACTGTCAGTCACCAGCTCTCTGCTCTGCCCCTGCAGAACTCACTGGACGCTGTGCTAGGAATGAGGCAGGAGGGACACATGGAACTCAATATTGTTGGGATGCTTCCAGAGACTGGCTCTGACATCAGCTGACAGCAGGCTAAAGGCCACAGTTGGCTGAATCTGGGTTACATGAGAACACAAGTGAACTCCTGTGATCCAAAAGAGAAGTATGGTCAAAAAGCTTTGGCCATTCTTTTAGGACTGTGAAGGTATATAAAAAAAAAAAAAAAAAAAAAAGGAGGATAGTGTCTGGAGCTGAGCTTTGACCACACTGCACTTATCAACTTACATGGCAGTGTTAAGTTCAAAGGCATCACTGTAGCTAAATAACAGTGCACAACAGGTACATACAGTAAGTTGACCAAAGTATCGTTAAGCACACAGCTAGGAAAATCTGACCGCTTGCACAGATTTGTGGGTGTTACCATTAGCTGTATAGATCATATATATTGTTAGCAGTACAATACATCCTTGCACTAGGGTTCAGAGGCACCAAATCACGCTGTGATCTGTGCTGACAGCAATCACTAAATCTTACAGGGAATGTGCCATTCTATATACAATGTCCACTGGCATGAAGGGAGCTTGATACAAGAAAAATAGTACATACAAGTAAGGTCTCATTTTTTCACTGCCAACCCTAAACAACTGCATACAATGGAAGCATTATCTCACTTGGAGTTCAGTGAACCATGTAATAAGTATCAGCATTGCTCCTTAGCCCCGAGCTTACTAGGTCATGAGCCTGCAGCACCAATGTACTCATTTGCCATCCCTAGAAAATTTAACAGGGGAAATCAAGCAATTAAGATTTTTTTTTTTGTTCTCTGCATCTCTTAAGGTTTTGATTCAAGGCTTCTGGCAAGGTATTCTGTGATGACCAATAGAAAACTTGCTTCTTACGTCAGCTATTTGAGAGAAGAAATAAGGGCTATAAGAGCTGCTTATATTTTAAAGCAAGAATGTCGCTCCTGAGGATCTGCCCACAACCGAAAAGAGCTTTTAGAGGAAGTCTTCCATAATCATCAAGAAGCTCATGTGTTGGCCTGGTTAATGCCTGCAAAACAGATTTAAAACCCACTGTAGTAACAGTCGAATTTAATCTTTCTTACGATGTCAAAAAATAATAAAAATCACGATTACAATAATTTTTGCTCTGAAAGCATAACCTGAACATAGATGTCTGGTTTTAGATGGGTGGTTTATCAGAGCTCAGTCAATTCAGATTAGCTCTCCAATAGTTCACAAATGCGTAAAAGGGCAGATGCAACTCCAAAAGTGGTTATAATAAAATTTAGAAATTCCTCTGGTGCTTATAGCAAACTAGATTTTGATGTACAGATCACTAAATATGCAATTTTTTGCACAAATCCCACCAAACAAAAAACACAATGAGGAAAATGAAATTGTGTTTCCTACATTTGTGTAGATAAATATTTGCAACCACTACTTGGCACAACTCACAGGCTTTAAACTTAACCAAACGTATGTGCCACTCCATCAACTCTTACCCCCCAACATCTTTTTTAGAAGAACTTGTTTTAAACAAAACTATTTCTGAATGTTGTATTCTCAAGGGGGATCTACTAGGTCATGGAAGAGAACCAATAATTTTGAAACTTAATTTTTTTTATATCACCACAGATATTGACAGAAGCCTTCAATCAATTAAATAACCATTACTTAACTGCATTTTGCCAAAAACAGCTTTCATTTGCACATGTGTATTTAGGGGCCGACTACAATTTCTTGCAGTAAACTCAGTGGGCTTTCTGCGAAAAACCGCAGGCAGGAAGCCACCAAACTCGCATGTAAAGCGGACATGCAGCCATTTCCTGTAGAAGACTGGACCTGGACACAGTTTGCATCCAGGGTCAATCATCCACAGGTGATCTGTCTGATTCTATGCGAATGGCTGCATCGCTTTGTATGCTGCTTTAAACTCACAGCTGTCCACAGAAAGCCAACACCAAGTTTCCCACAGGAAATTGTAGTCTGCCCTTTAAAAGCACATGGGAATGGGGCGTACAGATCCACATGGAAATGCATTACATTTAAACTTTTTTTGGAACTCAGACAAACCTAAGCCAACATAGAAAAAATAAAATATAAACCACAGCTGTTTAGGACTACTAATAACACCCATAAATGTGTGGAATCATTAACGTACTGACAAAATTATATATCTATCTATCTTATTTTCAAAGAGCCAATATAGCAGAAAGGAAAAAAATAAATAAAAAAAAAAAAAAAAAAACTGTAGCACCTTTAGAAGTTAAACATTTTTATTTTTTTTAAAACACACACACAGTCCATTTCCCTGCATTTGCAGGGCAAACTAGGCTTTATAACTATTCTTAATAGTTTTTTTTTTTTTTTAATTGCAAAACACGTTTCTGGCTTTTAAAACTTTACCTCGGAAGGACGTTATTTTTTCTGTAACTTGAACAGTCCGTGAAAATACTCTATACACTACCACTTGGTAGCATTGTGAGAAAATGTTGAGGGAGGGAGTTTTATGTAATCAAGTATACCGAGATGGAAAGATCATGAAAATCTCCAAAAGTACCAGTTCTAGATTGTCACAACCTTCTAGAGAGCAGAAGGTATCACAGGGTTTCAGCAGGCTTTACACCACACTGATTTGAGTAAATCCACTCCGATTTACAATATGGTTTCCATTTTGTAATTTTATAGTACTACACCAAGTATAAAAATACATTTCTTCCATATTTTCCTGTGAAAGCAGGCCACTTTGTCTAGGCAGTCCCAAAAACTAGATGGGACTCAGCAAGCAGCCAAAATTTCTGGCATCATATACAAACTTTCCAATCCTTTAGAATTGAGGTAACAAAATTAAGATATTTATTAGATTTAGGAAATTCTGGGCAATCTACACTATGAGGAGGTCCACCAGAAACTGAACAAGACTCCTTTCTGAAAAAAGGACACGTCTGCACTGCACTTCAGTGAGTATTGCTGGAGTTAGTCTGGAGAAGGAAGAGGGGTGTAGGGAGTACCTTGCCATCTACGGCTATGGGTTGTGGGTTATTCATGTGCACAGTGTAGGGAGACGCAATGCTAGTCCCTGCATGCAACAGTGGCTCCATAGGATGGCGAAAGTGAAAGGATCCACTCCAACTTGAAACCTGGAGCAGTGGTCATGGTACCATTTTAAACTGGAACATAGACCAGGATTAAAAGATAAAGAAGCTGCATACTTCCTGATTAAATCAGCCGCTATAAGTACCTAAAAAAACTTGGTTTATTATCCCTTTAAAAATGTGTATTACTAAAGTCTACATACTGAACCTTTGATATCTCAAGATTATTCAGGTTCTTTAGTTCTTTTGGATTAATACAAAAGGCTATATGTGGCTGATTTACCAAAATTATTGCAATAGCAGTATCCTTGGGCCACCTACTTTTCATTGTCAATGCTTTTTGAAGGATTAGAGCTTGCACCTACAAATAGTCTATAGTTATTACTCCAGAGTAACACGAGTGTAGATGCCAGATTTTAGGCTTGTTCCTGTATTTTGTGGGCGGCAAACACAGAAAAGTCTTGAATTTTAGAAAGAAGGTGGCAGATGGTAGTTTTTCTAAACCTGGAGGAGAGAGTCTACCTTTCCCTTGTTGCCCTGGCATCAAAGATTTCACGGTGTGATCCTGCCCATTAGTTTAACCACTTCAGCCCCAGAAGATTTTACCCCCTTCCTGACCAGAGCACTTTTTACAATTTGGCACTGCGTCACTTTAACTGACAATTGCGGTCATGCAATGCTGTAACCAAACAAAATTTACGTCCATTTTTCCCCACAAATGGAGATTTTTCTTTTGGTGGTATTTGATCACCTCTGCTGTGAAAAAAAATAAATAAAAAAAGTTTCACTTTTTGCCATAATCATCATCCAGCAATACACATGAAACTAAGCATGTGCAGAGTGCCTCCTAAAGCTCTGTTCGATCAAATGCATTGGGGATGATCAGAGAAGACAGGATCAAACACAATGCGGAGGATTAACCTCTCAGGTTCTACAGCGAGTATAACAAGCATGCCTTACTGCACATAGACTGATTTTAAGGTAGTGCATTTAGTAACACTTTAAAGTGGTTGTAAAGCAACTTTTTGTACTTTTACCTATAGGCAAGCCTAGAATAAGGCTTACCTATAGGTAGTGTTTAGGAGATATTTCACTTGTAGTCCGCCGGAAATGTGTATGGCGCATGCGCGGGGAGGAAACCAAACTAAGTGCCGTTTCTTACCTAGCATATTCCGCTAGTCACGGCTCCCGTGCGCATGCGTGGGAGTGATGTCACGCGGCTCCAGAGAATCACAGAGCCGGAGTCCACGGCACTGAAGGAAGGGGGCAAGAAGATGGACGCTGCCCACACAGGGGACATCGCTGGATTCTTTTGCAGGTAAGTGGCACATAATGGGCTAGTATGCGATGCATTATGCTTTTCTGTTGTAGGCTGCAGCAGCTAGCAAAAGAAGTAAAACCCATCAGGGTTTACTTCCTCTTTAATACATTGCCTGCATAAAATTAAAAAAAATTCCCAGTAGCAGTGTCACTCACACCCCTAAATACTTACCCCAAGTCCTCGCTCGATCCAACGCTGTGCCCGTCTGTAATGGCTCTTTCCCTGCATTCACAGGACAAAGGCATTGGCTCCCAATCAAATCTGGTGAGCAGAACCAGGCCAGGCTGTGTGTGTCTATAGACACACAGTCCAGCTCAGGAGTGAGCCCAAATGTCTGCTACTTGCTATGGGGCACAAACAGAATAGCAGGAGCTGAGAGCTCCGGCAGGGGGACTCCAGAAGAGGTGATTTGAGGTTGCTTTGTGCAATTACACTGCACAGAACAGGTAAATATAAAAGTTTCTATAAAAAAAATAAAAAACACACACACGCACGTTTACAAATCGCTTTAAGCATAAGGCAAAAATACTTCACTGTGCTAAACAAGTGGCTGCTATAGCAAACCTGAGCTGGCCATAGATGGATCAGTGTGAGTCCGGTATGAATTTTTGCCTGAATTCAAACATGGAACTGAGCCAAAGACACACAGGACCTTTCTGCAGTGCGCTCCGCAGCCACCCGGAAGATGTGTAAACCGGCTCTATTGAATTGGATGCAGAGAAATTTAAGTAGCATAAGTGTGAACCCAGCCCAAAACTATTTTTAGCTACCCCAAAAAGGTGAGTCCACCCACTGGGAACCATTGATGATCTCAGGCCTATTTTATATTTTACTTGATAATCAGGTTAATTTCTTTATCGCTGACTCTGTAGACCACCTTTTGCGCTTTGAACTCTTCATGCATCTTGCCTTCTATTGTCAAGCTATACAACTCCCCTACCTACCAAGACGCTAAACGTACAGTTTAATCTGCCATAAAACCTTAACTGGTAACTCGGTTTCCAGTAGTCTTCCATGACAGCCCACAAGAGATGTACCTCCAACAGGAACAGGACACAACCAATAAACGTTAAAAAAGGCAGTCCCTCTGCTGAACTGATCAGTTTTAAACAAGAACCAAAGGCTGAAACCTTAAAGCATACAAACATAAAAACAACCGTTAACAAAAGAAACTGGCTGTCCTGGAAGACTCCTGGAACAGTTAACGTTAAGTCCAACTCCGGTTTTTCCCCAATCGTCTTCCAGGACAACCCATAAGAGGATTAGCACGAATTTATTAGATTAGGGAGGGTCATTAAAAGTCCAAAAGACCTTAACCACCCTTGGAATTACCATAAGTTTTAGATATGGTGGACCCAGTCATCTTAAATTCTCAATAAAGACTAGCCCCAACAGACACTACATGGAATGACTAGGTCAGAACTATGATGGATAGATACACAGACACACACACACACACACACACACACACACACACACACACCATCCTATATAGAATATAAACATAAGGATCTGCTACACCTACATTCTTGTATACGAATGTGACAAAGCCCTGTGCCTTGAGACATATTTATCCCTTCAGGAACCATGTTAATCTCCACCGTGTAAGAACATGCCAGCTTTGTTATATGGAGACAGCGCTGATACCCCAAGCAATGCTTATATTCCAAGCTACTGTGCACCCACTGCCACCTGAAAAGACTAAGCAGTAGGGGGTTGGCCGAAAACGCCATGACTATCGTACTTCCGGAATATGGGATGCCAAAAAAAACCCAGATCAAGCCTCCAAACACACCCCTCTTTCTGCTAATTGGAGCACATACACGCCCAATTGCACATATTTATTCGCAACCACTACCACCTCACTTATTGCAATCATTGCTGAAGATGAGGATGTGCTGCTGCTGGCTGTGTTAGAGCATTATGTAAAGCGGCAGAGAAGGCACACAACCAAGTTGCTGCCCTTATGTTCCGTCTTTGCCAGCCATGGCTTTTAGCACCACTTGCATACTTGGAAAACATGCAGGACTCCGATGTCATGGTTGGAGCTAAACCAATGATCCCAGTGCCACCAGGCAGAAGCGCCAACCACCCAGCCACTGTGCTGCCTGTGCAAAATATGGTTATACCCCTGTACCAACATTTCTTGTAGCACAAGGAGACACTACATAAATGCAGCAATATAAACTACCATACCATCTATACAAAGTCATGGAATACCATTTTGATACAGGAAAGACACCACCCAAAAATGCATAAGTACAACGCATGACCTGCACAATGGACTTAGGGTTGCAAATATAAATTTGTTGCAACACGCCACACTAAGTGAAGCAAAAAGCTAAAACAAGACATGCCATAAAATTCCTTAAAACATTGGATTAACAGTTTCTACCCATGTGCAAGGAAGCTATGAAGAGGGAACCACACTGTGGTACAAGACATATCCCCAGTGCTCATAAGCAAAGCACATGTAAAAAGATGTAGCGTTAATGGTTCTAGCATTACACTAATGCTGCAGAGCAAGCCCAGGACATTCTCTATATGTTCTAATAGATGACTTACTACAAGTCAGTCATGCAGAGGTCTAAAACAGTGATTTAGGATGGATAACGCCAAAAGAGAACAAGAATCACACATGGCCTGTCGGTCCTAGTGTTAAAACACTAAATTGGCTGCAAAAGTGTTACCAAGCTGTAGACGACATTACCTAGATGACCAACACTGGAATGGGATGAACATCAGCAGCACATGAGTACAGCAGCACATGAGTACAACACATATCCTGACAAGGGCTTATAGTGTAACTGGCTGCAACACCAGAACAAACCAAGTGCTGACATGCAGTATGAGACATTACATAACATATATTATATCTATGCAATATATCAGTGCACACGGTTAATCTGTGCCAGTTCCTGTCAAGAGGGTATGCCACTTCCAGTAATGGCCTTCACCAGGCACAGAAGGAGAAAAGGAACCAAGCTACCACATTCCTATCTGGGGAGTGGTCTTGGAGGGCCATCTTGCAGAAAATCCTACTAGCTGCTCCCATTGGAGCCAGGTAGGTAAAGATGTGGGTGGAACAAAAAGAAAGCCAGAGAACAGAGGCCTCCCTCAAGATGTGGGTGGAACAAAAAGAAAGTCAGAGAACAGAGGCCTCCCTCACCCAGGTTCCAAGGTGATGCATCTCCTCTGTCCAGAGGAAAAACAATTACCGACCAGTTCAGCAGAGGTACGGCCTTTTAAAGTGTATTGGCGATTTGTGTCCTGTTGCTGTTGGGAGGTGGTGCGTCTCATGGGCTGTCCTGAAAAACTGGGGGAAAAGTGGTGTAATTTTTTCAGCAGCTCTATGCTCCAACCTACTTCCAGTAGTAAAATACAGCTATGGCAGTTGCTCGGCCATGGCACATGTCTTGGCTGCTGCCAGATGTTTACGAAGATTGCTTAAGCAGCTTTGACTTCGGCTGGTTATGGCAGATGTGCGAGAACTCCGCTCCGCTTCGCACAGCCGATTCCCACGAGACCAGTTGATCCGAGACCTGATCCTGCCCGGTCACCGTCTAATTCACCTCCCCAGGGGAGGAACGCTTCTTACAATTAGGGTTGCCAGTGTCCAACACCTGAAGGTGGCTATCTAACCCATGATGTAATGAATAGAGCTCTGTGTCCCGTGATGTAATCTCAAGAAAAGGATTTTACAGGTAAGCCGTTTTTTTTTTTTTTTTTAAATCCTATTTTTCAGCTGCGCCTGAACTCATCCAATGTTATCTTATGTGTACATGTACACAGGTTCGTTTAATGTCGTTTTTAGGCAGTTGAGTTCAGACGCTGAGTTTAGAGGCATTTCAAGCACCAAACGTTTCTAAACGCAGTAACTTGCGTTTTGCCGCGTTTCATTTACAAGCATTTTTCATTTTTGGCCATTTAAAAAAATAAATTCTCAAATGCTTCTAAAACGCTAGTAAACGTGGCAAAACAGACATTTTAAACGTGGGTTACTATCTGTCAAGATAAATCGTTGAGGAGAGGTTGTCCCAAGATTCTTACAACAGCAATTTACCCAATTTTATTTGGCAAACTGTCCTGAAAAGGGAGCTGACCGTTTGTTTTTGCAAACAGATATCAATTTATTGTAGGTAAAATAAGTGACCTGGAGGAATAATTCATTTGGCTTCAAGGCACATTGGAGGACGCTCTAATCACTTTAATGTCTTGCTCCAAATATAGGCCAACTACTGTTCTTTTGGACCTTATTTCAGGAACATGGGGGGAGTGGTCTTGATGAAAGGGGACTCTGGTGTACCGTTGGATTCCGTCCTAGATAATCTCCCTCTCACACTAGCCACTTTCCTAAGATGGGAACATAGGGGGGGAATCCTTTAGCCCATTTTTGCATAATGCACTATTTGGTTAAAAAAAAAAAAAAAAAAACTAGTAGAGTCTAGGCCAGCTGGTACCTTGCTTTTCTTTGCAGTTTTATTACTTCCAACTGAGTCATGCTGCTCTATCCCAATTTCTATGTACACGCATAAACCAAGTTGATCCTAACCAAGGGTCTTGTCACGGGAGGTCCTTCAGAAGCCCCACTCCACCTTGTATGTTGCTTGTGTGATCTCTTGTGGGAACAATGGCGGGCTGACATTCTAACCCCAAATCCTTGGTCACCACAATGTCCCTGCTATTTAGTAGCCCCGGGTACATCAATATGTTTTGGGCCTGTCCGAAAAAAAAATTGTTTCCATCGTGGACAGAGATTTTGATCTCATTAATGTTAATCTACAACTGAGCCTTCCAGTGTGTGAGTTGGTATTATTGGGTATACAGGACTATGCTCAGAGATCTCATCACACTAAATTGTTGATATATTATCTTCTGTACTATGAAGAAAGAAATTCTCTGTAAATCAGAACTCTTAACCCTGCTACTGTGGCATCCATAGAGTATTCGATTAATGCTGTTTTGCCATTGTATAATTGGCATACATAAAGAGGAATTGCCCTAAGTTTGACAAGGTTTGGCAGCCTTGGACAGCCAAGTAGGACTGTTCCTAGTCCTCTACTGGGGGGGGGGGGGGGGGGACAGCAATCATTTACTTCTTTATAATATTGTTTTCCACAGGACTGCTCCAAAAGACGGTCCCACTTAACTTATGTAACCCTTTCTCTTGTACCGTGGTGTACTTCGGCGGTTTTATGATTATGCCAGCCTGGTTGCAATTTAACAGCTGTACAAAAAAAAAAAACAACGTGTGCAACAGCGCCTGTCTGACTCTCCCTTATTGGCCGAGACAGAAACGAGACGCAATTGGCTCCCGCTGCTGTCAAAGTCAGTGAACCAATGAGGAGAGGGTGCAGGACCGAGCTGCGGCTCAGCTTGGGTGCCCCCATAGCAAGCTGCTTGCTGTGGTGGCAGGAGAGAGGGGCCAGGAGCGCCAGCAAGGGACCCGAGAGTATCTTGGCTGCTCTGCAAAACTACTGCACAGAACGGGTAAGTATAACATGTTAATTTTAAAACCAAAAAACGACATTAGGATCACTTTATTAAACACATCCTTGTTAGTAAAAATAAATGTATAATTTATTCTTTACTACCCTTTTAGAGTCGTTGTGAAGTTCATTTATGGATTTACACATTGAGTACATACATATATGCCGTTTATAAAACCATATGTATATTTGTAAACAAATTTGACAGTTATGCATTAGGCCCCTTTCACACCAGCGGACCGATCGGACCACCCATTGTTCTCTATGGAGCAGCAAATGTCAGCGGAGACTCATGTGTCTGCTGGTATCCGGTCAGCTAAAAAAACAGCTGGATAGGGATCCGTTTCCCAGCCGCTTGGAGGATCGGAGGACAGTCGGATGGAAACAGACAGGTAGTCAAATTTCCATCCGACCGCCCCATAGAAAACAGCAGGCTGTGTCAGTGAATTGACAGCCGCCTGCTAAGTGGGGATCAGCGGAGAGATCCCTCGCTGAGCAAGGAGATCGACTTGATGAATCCCGCTCTGTCTGAAAGGGGCCTTATCCAGCACACAGTGCAGATCATGCGATTGCTCTTCACAGAACTGTGTGTGAGCCTGTACAGAGGGGCACATGTCAATGCAGAAAGTGATGTAATGCCACAAAGCATGCTTTGCTCGTTTCCATGGAAATTAAACAAATCATACCCAGCAGCATTATTTCACTTCCATTTTACTCCCCTACTGAGTGCAGTACAGTGCTGTGCAATATCACTTATATGTATATAATAATTTTTAAACATTCACCAGTTCACTTCTCCCAATAAAATAGTAATTGAAAGGCAATGTAAAGATGCAGATGTATTTACTATGGGTGTTGCATACTAAAACCTTGTACAATAAGCTTACCTATTAATGTGATTTATCTCAGCAGGGTCAGAAATGGATGCAACCATAAAATCACCAGCCAAGCAAAGGTTATCATAGCTCTGATTCCTCAACTGAAATAAAAAAGAAATTCTGTGTTAATGATTCATAAAAAGCCTCAGACCAATTTCAGAGTTAACCACAAGGTTGCCATCACCTTTGTTGGCTTAAAAAAAGAAGTCTACTTTACACCCACTGACCCTGGTTTCTCCGTTACTTAGAGTTTGACCTCCTAGTGCCAAGGCTCATCCACCCACTACTTCACTATGCAAGGAGCGTGCTTCAACAGCCAGTAAGAACATTGTCACTGAACAGCTGAAATGTGTATGGGTCTTATCTATACGGTGATGCCCCAGACCAAAGTCAAGAGTCATAGCAGGTTCCTTGTCAGGTCTGCTCTTAATTAGGACTTTTTAAAAGTAAAACAGTTGACAGGTTTCCGATAAAGGGTGATTTTAGGTTTACAAAATTTAGCACTCACCCTCAATTATATTATGTAATACCAGTATAGACCTCAAATGCAGAATCTCATCTCTGGTGTATGTGTTCAAATTATACAAATACCATATGTGCAAGGCAAACTCACAATATTAAAAATACTACTTTTTTCACCCTATTTGCAAAACCAAATAATATTATAAAACTAGCAAACTGCTTAAAATACAATGCACGGCTACCCTAACATACAGCAAATATTTGTCAATATGAAGCAGAAATAACAGTGACACAGGTAGAAAGTTTGATACTTTAGCAGATTTCATCTGAGCACTAGTTAATACCCTTTAACCGCTTGAGCCCCGGAAGATTTTACCCCGACGTTGCACCCAAACAAAATTGACGTCCTTTTTTTTGGTGGTATTTGATCACCTCTGCGGTTTTTATTTTTTGCACTATAAACAAAAAAAGTGACAATTTTGGAAAAAAGTATAATATATATATATAATATATATATATATATATATATATATATATATATATATATATATATATATATATATATATATATATACACACACACATTTTTTTTTTTTAATCCCCCGCAATAAGCGTATATTGATTGGTTTGCGCAAAAGTTATAGCGTCTACAAAATAGGAGATGGTTTTATGCCATTTTTAGAAAAAAATAACATCGCTTCGCCCAGCCGTGCCATTTTGCCACAGTACAACGGCAAGTGGTTGCAAACCTAAAAACCACACCAAACCCTGTAAGATCAAGGCATAGAGAGCTAGTATGCATTGCATACTAGCTTATTATGAAATACCTTAGATTGAAGCTGTTGCAGCAGCCCCACACACTGCTGTGACCAGCAACATGTCTTGATTCAGCGATGTTGCACAAGAGGCTCAACTGCCTGATTGGCAGAGACACAGCAGGGGCGAGATTGGCTTACTGACTTTGACAGCAGCAGGAGCCAATGAGGAGAGAGGGAGTTGGGTTATAGTACAAAAAGAGCAAATAATCACTACTGTAAATATTACTTTCACAGTTCTACAGTAAAAAAATTAAACCCTTACAGTAGTGACTATCTGCTTTTTTTGTACTATAAAGGGCTCATTTTAGTTTTTTTTAACCCCATTATGTTACTAAATGTCTTAGACCTGGTTCACATTATGTTTTTTTGGTCCTTTTTGTAGAAACGTACTACAGTTCATTTACATGGTTTCCTATGGGACACATTCACATCTATGCTTTTTTTCAGCTGCTGCGTATTTGGAAAGGGTCAGGGACCCTTTTTTTTTTTAACGCAAAACTTTTTTTGGTTCAATATACTTCAATGGAGAAGCGTGTAATACGTTTTTCCAGCAATTTGTGTTTTTTTAATCGGCCCAACAAATTGGCCAAAAAAAACAGTACGTCTCCTCTAATAGTGTATACACTACATCTCCTCTGTCTTATTCTCAGAGTGGATTTGATATTTTTCTCCCTAACCATATAGTTGGTTGTTTACATTTACCACTGCATAGAGATATTTAAGAATATAATTGCCTTTTTTTTAACTTTACATATTAACTAAATTATACACCACACTTTTTTAAGGTTATTAACCAATTAATCGAAACAATCAGCCAACAAATCGATTAGCTTTAATACTCTTATTGCGATTTTTACTACCAAAAATATGTAGTATAGATCGGCCTAAACTGAGGAAAAAATTTGCTTTAAAAAAAAAAAAAAAAAAAAAATTGGGGATATTCTAGCAAAAAGTACAAAATAGTGTTTGTTTTTCAAAATTGTCACTGTTTAATAGCGCAAAAAAATAAAAAAAATAAAATAAAAACCCAGAGATGATCAAATACCAATCAAAAGAAAGCTCTATTTGTGGTGGAAAAAATAAATAAAAAATAAAATAAAAATAAAAAAAGGCGTCAATTTTGTTTGGTTACAGCTTAGCACGACCGTGCAATTGTCATCTAAAGCAACGCAGTGCCATATCCCAAAAAAATGGCCTGGTCATTGAGCAGCCAAAACTTCCGGGGTTAAACAAAAAAAGGCTGAGACCTTAGTATCACTTTAAGTTCGATGAAAGGATATATGGTACACGACTTCTGGGCAAGACAGTTATACAATTACTAAATGCAAATTAAATACAGAAGACTAGGCAAACGACTCAACCCCAGGATCCTACAAGTAGTCAGGATGGCAAGACTCAATTGGAGTTCTCCAAGATATAAAGCTTAAAAAAAAAAAAAAAAAAATAAAAACTTAAACCCTAAAATTCCAAGTATTCCCATTATTGTAAAGTTACAAAAAAAAAAGGTTACATGTCTGCCCAATCTGATGTACTACCAGCACTTTCGAGACTGCAAAAATATAAAAAATAAAAACCACACTTAATACCCGAGTAGTGTGGGTGATGCTGCATCCACTGCAGAAGTACCAGCAAGGGATGGCGCTCATCCCAGCTCCTGTAGTCACTGGAAGGAAGAGGAAAGATTCCTGGTGCTGCACATCCACGGAGTCCTATGGTGGTAGGAGACAATCCACGCCCAACACGTTTTACTTCACCCCCATGATTAAGCTCTGGGGCAGAGTGAAACAATGTGGGCGTGGCCTGGCAGGAGCCCAGGCGGAGATGGTCTCTGGATACCAGGGATCTTTTCTCTCTTCCTTCCATCAGTCATTATAACTTTCCAGTGATAAAGTAGTAAAGATACCCGGAATTTAGGAATGTGAAAGTATTTGAGGGGTTTTAGGTCCAGGATAAGACGAATAGCCCATTGGACTTTAGTACCATCAACAAGTTTGAATAGAATCCTCTGAACTGGTCCTATATGGGTACTGGCACAACTACTCTTGGACATAAGATAGTTAGGGAATTCTGCAAATCTGACTGTCCTTGAGCAGATTCGGTTGATTCGAGAAATGAAAGCGCTAAGCGTATAAAGGTTTTGAACTTTTATTTTAACCTCTTTGAAACAGATTTTATTTACAGGTCAGGAATGTACAGGTGATACTCGAAAAATTTGAATATCGTGCAAAAGTTCATTTATTTCACTAATGCAACTTAAAAAAGGTGAAATATGAGATATGACAAATCACGGCTTGCACTAATTGTGATTATGGCTTACAGCTCATGAAAACCCCAAATCCACAATCTCAGAAAATTTGAATATTACATGCAATCAATAAAACAAGGATTGTACATAAAATATCAGACCTCTGAAAAGTATAAGCATGCATATGTACTCAGTACTTGGTTTGGGCACCTTTTGCAGCAATTACTGCCTCAATGCAGCGTGGCATTGAAGCTATCAGCCTGTGGCCCTGCTGAGGTGTTATGGAAGACCAGGATTGTTTGGTCTCATGTCCCATCGGTTCCTTGGCAATGCCCCATAGATTCTCCATGGGGTTCTGGTCAGGCGAGTTTGCTGGCCAATCAAGCACAGTAATCCCACGGTCATTGAACCAGGTTTTGGTGCTTTTGGCAGTGTGGGCAGGTGCCAAGTACTGCTGGAAAATTAAGTCAGAATCCCTATAGATTTGTCTGCGGATGGAAGCATGAAGTGCTCTAAAATCTCCTGGTAGACGGCTGCGTTGACCCTGGACTTAATGAAGCACAATGGACCAACACCAGCAGATGACATGGCTCCCCAAATCAACACAGACTGTGGAAACTACACACTGGACTTCAAGCATCTTGCAGTGTATGCCTCTCCATTCTTTCTCCATACTCTGGGTCCTTGGTTTACAAATGAGATGCAAAATTTGGACCACTGAGCAACAGACCAGGTCTGTTTTTCTATATCCCAGGTAAGACGCTGCTGACGTTTGTTGTTCAGGAGTGGTTTGGCAAGAGGAATACAACATTTGAAGCCCATGTCCAGGATCCGTCTGTGTGTGGTGGCCCTTGATGCACTGACTCTGGCCTCAGTCCACTCCTTGTGAAAGTCCAACACTTTTAAATGGCCTTTTCCTGACAATCCTGTCCAGGCTGCGGTCATCTTCTACACTTTTCCCTTCCACATAACTTTCTATTAATGTGCTTTGATACAGCACTTGGGGAACATCCAACTTGGTTTTGCAATTGCCTTTTGAGGCTTTCCCTCCTTATGAAGGGTGTCAATGATGGTTTTCTGCACAACTGTCAGGTCAGCAGTCTTTCCCATGATTGCGATTCCTACTGAACCAGACTGAGAGACCATTTAAAGGGTCAGGAAGCCTTTGCAGGTGTTATGGCTTAATTAGCGGATTAGAGTGGGACACGTTGAGCCTAGAATATTGCACCTTTTCACAGTATTCAAATTTTCTGAGATTGTGGATTTGGGGTTTTCATACTGCAAGCCATAATCACCACAATTATGACAAATCACGCCTTGAACTATCTTGCTTTGCATGTAACGAGTCTCTCTCATATTAGTTTCACCATTTAAGTTGCATTAGTGAAATGAACTTTTGCACGATATTCTACTTTTTAGAGTATCACCTGTATATGACCCAGAGACAGGCAAACTGTTACAGATGTTCCACTGATGTTTGCTTTAAGATAATGGGGTAATTCAGCCCAAAGATAATACATTACCTCCAATTCGGTTATTGCCCCAATGGGCTGTGATCATCCTGTCAGTTGGTTGTTAAAACAGCGGGCAGCCAACAACCGAAGCACTGTGTTTCTCCAGATCAGATGGTTGTTAGGACCGCCAGGCATCCTAGAAAACCAATGACTTGCTTGCCACAGCATGACGATGGAACTTCCTCAGCCCATTCCTCCCAGCTCCCGCCCTGCTGCCACACTGACTATGACTGCAAACAAGAGTAAAAATGTATAGCCAATGGGGAACCCCTTGGTGTGAGGGTGGATCACTGATGGGGACCCCCCCCAATGTAAAGGCAAACCACTGAAAGGTTTGCTGTAGCAGTCTATCAGCCAAAACAAAGTGAATACATTACCTGCAATTCTGTTATTCCATCATCTTTGCATCCTTAAAAAAAAACAAAAAACAAAAAAAAATAAGTTAATACACTGCAATCAAGCTAAAAGTGCTTAAAAATAAACATGTTACTCACCTGCTTTGTGCAGTAGTTTTGCACAGAGCAGCCCAGATCCTCCTCTTCAGCACTCCTGGCCCCACCCTCCTGTTGAGTGCCCGTGCAGCAAGCAGCTTGCTATGGGGGCACCCGAGCCGAACTGCAACTATGTGCTTATTCAGACACGGAGCCGCAGACCAGCCCCGCCCCTCTCTCTCCTCATTGGCTCACTGACAGCAGTCTCAGCAAATGAGGAGGGAAAGTCCCGGACAGCAGAGTCTCATATACAACATCGCTGAATGAAGATGGGGCTCAGGTAAGTATTAGGTGGGCTTAGAGGGCTGCTGCACACAGAAAACTTTTTATCTTAATGCATCAAGATAAAAAGCCTTCTGCCTTTACAACCACTTTAAAGGGGTTGTAAGGCTTCGTGTTTTTTTCACCTTAATGCATCCTATGGTTTTGAAACTGCAACTGATTTGAGGCAGACCAGCAGAATTTCCCCTCTTGGGTGAGGTTCCACTTTAGGTTTAAGCTGGGTGTAAAGTTTTGGAGAGGTTAAAAAAAAAAAAAAAAAAAAATGACTGCCCAGTAAAAAAATACTTCAAGCTGGGCAAACTGATGAAAAAATGAAAATATATATCACTCTGCAGTATCATTAGTTTAATACATTAAGGTAAAATTGAACTGGTGATAATACAACAAAGCTACTAAAAATCTTTAGTGAAGCTACATTTTAATGAGTTATCTGCCATCAAGTGGCGAAACTATATGTAAATCCTAACAATTAACTTCTCTTTTGGGCAATTTTGGCGTGTTAGACCTCGATCACATACACAATGGTATGCCAGTGGAGGGCCATGTTTATCTGCATGGGGGTGCACAGGTACTCCATCAATCCCCAATGTGGTAAACTGATGTAGCAGCTGCATAGACAAGACCATTTGTGCATGCACGCAGCCACGAAAAAGTCCAGGATGAAAGCCTCAAAAACGCAGACACAACACACCTGCATTCATTACACGGCGGTTCCAGCTCGACCCCATTTACTTGCATTCATCGGGAAAAACACCCGCCAAATGTGACATGCCGTTTAATTTTTGCCTTGGCTACAAAGCAATGCCCAATTTCCTTTAACCACTTTAAGACCGAGCCTTTTTTGGCAGTTTGTTTACAGGTTTAAATCAGTATTTTTTGCTAGAAAATTACTTATAAACCTCAAACATTTTTTGCAGACACCCTAGGGAATAAAATAGTGAGTGTTGCTATTTTTGTCACACGGTATTTGTGCGGTTTTTCAAAACAGAAGTTTTTGGGGGAAAAATTACACTTTAAAAAGAAACGGAAAAAAAAAAAAAAAAAAAAAAAACTATTTATATCCCAAATTTTTGTAAAAAATGGATGTTATGCCAAGTAGATACCCAACAAGTCACGCTTTATATATTGCCCATGTTCATGGAATGGCAGCAAACTACAATACTTAATCTCCACAGGCGACGCTTTAAACGCCTTTACAGGTTACCTGTTTAGAGTTAGAGGTTCTAAAAAGATTGCGCTCGCTCCAATGTTCGCAGCAATACCACACATGTGGCGCTTACTTCGTTTACATATGTATGCTTTCGCTTCCGCGCGCAAGCACGGAGGGATGGGGCGCTTACATTTATTCTTACACTGTCCCTTTAATTTTTTTGATCATTTTTATTCCTATTACAAGGAAAAAAACATCCCTTGTAATAGAAATAAGGATGACGGGTCCTCTGTCTGGAGAGATCTGGGATCAAAATGACCCAAAATCTCTTTACCTTCAGATTAAAGAAAAAAAAATAAAAATAAAAAATTTATATATAAAATAATATATAATTTATATATATATATATATATATATATATATATATATATATATATATATATATATATATATATATATATATATATATATATATATATATATATATATATATATATAAAGAATTTACTTCCATCCTGGACCGGAAGTGTTGTCATGACGTCGCTCTGGTCCTCCAAGGTCACAATGGCAATCAAAGACTATCTAGTCTTTTAATCGCCTCCGACCAGCCAGCCGCAGTCTCGGGTGCGCCAGTGGAAGCAGTAAGCCAGAGGAATACCGGCCACTTCTGAAAGTGTTCCTGTGGCTCACAAGCTTTAGCCAAACCCTGTAAACCACTTGAAAACCGCAACGTGTATATACATATTGCGGTTGGCAAGTGGTTAAAGGATAAGTTCACCTGTCCCCTAGCTGCCCGATGAGGTGGCCATGTTAGAACACCAACTGGTCACTTACATAGGAAAATGCAATAGGTAGCTTTCAATGCAACATACCATCTTTTGTGCAAATAGTCATGATTTCATTTGCATGTTTCTTCATAACATCCGTTCTATAAAGGAAAAAAATATATACAGTTAAATGAATGATGCCGATAACTATATTCTGAAAAAGAATGTCAAATGTGTATTAAAAAGCTAAAAAAAATAAAATAAAAATGTAATACACAATTTTTTTTTATCCCCCCTCCACACTTTGATCCCTATAGAGCAGGCGTCACTAAACGACGGACTGAGTGACCATCCAGTCTGGACCACGGCCATGGCACTTAGCAGCCCGAGTGGACTCCTCACCTTCCACTGCTGGGGCTATTAAAAAATAAATAAAAATGACAGCACTGTAGAGGGTGGGAGGAATGGCAGGGTGGACGCCTTTTCTTTATGCACTTGCCTGCTGCCACTGTTGAAGTCACAGCAGGGAAGTGGTGAGAGAAATGGCAGGGTGGAATCCTGACTGTATTCACCTGCAGCAGCTAAACTCAGAGCAGGGAGGACGGGAGGCACAGGTGGTCTACAGGGGCTCGGAGCGGCAGCTGGCCAACCCTGCATATTAACAAGCTTTTTAACAAGAGTTGGGCAGCCCTTTCGTGCCTCTTACCTGCAGCGAGTTCAGCAGGAGAAAACAAAAAAAAAAAAGGGAGGAGGAGTTCACCCTGTTTACTCCCGCTCTCCACAATAACGAATTAAAGGTAGGAGGAAAATTATTTTGGGGGGGGGGGGGGGGGGGGGGGCGGGGGGGTGAGAGGGAGAAGCTGTGGACACTAAAGTAAGGTAAGGAGGATGTGAAAGAAACGAGTGCTAGAAGAAAAATTTGATTCCGACCTCTGTAGAAAGGAAAACGTTACCAAACGGACCTCCGCAAATTTTAAAATCCAGTACCCCTGCTATAGAGACTTCTATAAAAACAACTATTACTACTACTGCACTGTTGCATTGCTCCACATAACCGCATCAATATCTGCTTAAAGGACAACTACTCTTTGGTAAAGTTGCTGTTTTAATACATTCCACCACTGCCGAGGTAAAGAACCAGTGTGATAGCCAGGCAACCTGCATTAAATACTACACACAGACATGACAAAATAAAAAAAATAAAAAATCAGAGAGATCAGAATAACCTCTCTCAGCAGGTCTGTTTTTTTACAAACTAGTATGCAGTGCATGATCACAGACAGGGGAACAATTGCAGTCCCTGTGGACTGGCTAGTCCTGCAACGTCCAGTAATGGCAGTGCAAAGTCAAGCTATGAAAACCCTGATCCGGACAGCTGTGTGTAGAAACCAGCAATATAACAGGAATCCTGACTGAAGAAGAAAAAAAAAAAAAAAAAAAAACCATCAACCCTCTGAGAACACTTGCAAATTTTTTTTTAAAAAAAAGCTACTAAGAGGGTTATCATCGTATAGTATTTTGCGTGCTAGTACTTGCTGCTGTATCTCAATTGGAGAAAAAGTTGGGACTACAAATGACCCAAGGTTGCTTGTGCTATGCTTTTCAGTCATAGATTGCAGGGAGGCCTAGGAGTCCCCAATAAGCCTAAAAATGCGGATGTTTTTTCACAACCCCTTTAAAATCGATCCAACGCTGGGCCCATCTGCAGCTCTTCTCTTTCCTCACTTTCTGGTCACAAGGCGTTGCTGAGGCAGCAGGAGCCAACTGTTTCCTGCTGCTGTCAAAGCCAGTGATGAGGGAGCAGGGGTCAAAATACAGACAGTGAGGCTCTGTAGAGGCGTGGGCCCATAAGAGTGCCTCTATAGAAAGTGGCTATGGGGCAGGCGGAAGGAAGGATCCAGGAGCACCGATGGGGGACTCGAGGAGGTTTGGGGCCACTCTGTGCAATTCCAAATTTATAATCACTTGAACAACCCACTTTTTTCCTCCAGGGCAGGACCAAGGTAGTTTGTGTGGTGGACTCTACATGGATTCATGCATATATACATCATTTTTTAACTCCTTCCCAACCTGAGCTACGCTATAGGAACATGGATTACAGATATTTGCAATTATATAATTGGATTTTACCCTTTTGTAAACTTTCCCCATTTACAAAAATGGTGTTCGAGCACATCTGTTTACACACCCAGACTACTCTCCATCCTTTACACAACGATAAATAGGAAAGGCCCAACAGAATCTTTCCTAAGTAACCAACTGGGCATTGAACCAGGCAGCTCCTATTGACCAAGAGGATTATTAGAGTAAATCCATCTTGACGATTTGGGGTGTAGTTGTCATCATCCCTTATATAATATTTCATATTTTATTTCTACATCGTTAAGTAATCATCAGGATTTACAAAAAACAATGGTTAAACAAGAATTTCCATCTTGACATGAAACTCAATTATAGTGGTTTTCTCAAATGCTAATTTTACAGGTCCACACAATCGGGAAGTTTAGACTGAGGTCCATTCAGCCAGTGGGTATCCGACCTACTGACCTAGGAGGATTGGAGTAATAGCTGACTCAAGGTGGCAAAGTGTTCTTTAACCACTTCAGCCCCGGAAGAATTTGTGTGACACATCAATGATCTCTGCTCCCAATCACAGGGAGCAGAGATCAGTGACACTGTCACTAGGCAGAACGGGGAGATGCTTGTTTACATTAGCATCTCCCCACTCTTCCTGTGCGTGAGACGATCGCGACCCGACTCACGGAGCTTTCCGTGGGCGCGCCAGACGCCTCTTAAAGTGCAATGTACAGGTACGTTAGTTTGCCTGTAAGTGCCCTTCTGCCGCAGTATATATGCGCGAGATGGTCGGCAAGCGGTTAAACATGACCATATTGGAATTCTTCTATAAAATTTCTCTTCTGGTGGTACTGGGTTCCAGCCTGAATTGCACTGGCAAACCAAAATCATACTGACATATGCTTCCAGGGTTGGGGTTACGTGGCAATATACTACATATTTGGTGGTCTTGTCCGAAACTCATTTTGGTCTAGAATTTTTGGATTCTTCAAACCTTGTTCTACCTCATATTCCCTAAGGATGTCAAGTTAGCTCTCCTTCACTACCCAATCCCAGGTCTTTCCACAACAAAAACTGGCAAATGTATTTTTTCTTGGCTGCCAAACAGATGCTAGCCAAGGCCTGCAAGAAGCCATCTGTCTTTGCAAGAAGTCAGGAGGTTAATCTGGAAAAGAGGAATCTGAGGTTAATTTGTGAAACATATGTCCAGCACCCTTATAATTCACAACCCAAGATTTTAAAGATATGAGAACCATGGCTGTCACGTCTTTAGCCTTCCGGCAGGGTCTCAAATCTGTGGGTCTGTTACTCCAACCTTTCCTCTGCCCCCCTTTTTTCCCCCTCCTCTACTTTGACTTTATTCCTTTCACCAGAGAGCGTTTTTCAGTCCCTTAAGGCAACCTGCTTTACTTGCAAACTACCAATCTTGATGCAAGCCTTGAACAGTCTGCCCCTTAGGAGTCCGAAAATTTGTTAATTCTGTTTCGCAATCTGTTTTCTGCAGATGCTTTCGCCCCTGGTCACAGCTCCTCTTGAAATATCAATAAAACAAACTATAAAAAGACATTTTAACTAGACATTTAACATATCACGCTTTAATCTCTTTACTTCCACCAAAGTACAGCTCATGTCACACACTATAGCAGCCAGGCGTGTGTGTACACTTCAGCAGTGGACCATTGGTGTTCCTGTGGAAGGGATTTGCAGCCGCCCAAAAACTTCCACCACCACTACAATGCATTCTGAGCTTCGCTACACCTCCTGGCCACCTAGGCTGTCCAGAACATCTTTTCGCCAATTGTTTTTGCAGTAAAAAAAAGTGAGAAGTGACAAGTATTTTGCCCCCCCCCCCCCTGGTTTCAGCACCATCATTCCCTGGCTGCTACAGCCAGGGAAGAAGCTAGTCAAGCAATATCGGTGCTTGATCACCTTCAATGGAGTGCAGGGAAGATATCAGGGGCCTAAAAGACACCAAAAGTTTCAAGAAAGAGAATCTAACATCCATTGTGCCAACATATGTGAATTTTCAGTACCCTATACGAAAGTAAAAAAACAAAAAAAAACAAAAAAAAAAAAAAAAGTACATTAAAGCGGAGCTCCACCTTAAAAAAATAAAAATAAAAAAAAATAAAAAAAAAAAAATTAAAAGCCAGCAGCTACAAATACTGCAGCTGCTGAATTTTAATAAATGGACACTTACTTAGGGTGGAGCTCCGCTTTAAGTAAAAAAAAAAATTAAATTAAAAAAAAAAATTAAGTTTAAAGCCTCCCACCCCCACATATATATGAACATAATCACATGCATCTGGTGTCCCAAGTACAAAAACAAGGAAAGGTTTACAAACAAGTAGAAAGTGCATATATAAAAATAGGGAAAATAAAATTGGAACACACAAGATCTGTAGCCAATCAATTCCCTCACCCAGACTATAGGATAGAAATTCTAATTGGCCGCAACAACTTTTCACATCAACCCATTTATTGATAAATAAATTGCTAAAATAAATGACTGAATATAATTTGATCTCATCTTATCTCTGCTGTAAAAATAATATCTCCATGTTCACTGACCTAAAGCATATCTTCCCTTTTGTACAGCACCACTGGCACAGGTTGCAGCTGCAGTTTTCCTTTTGTGTTCTTGCCACGACATGGATCTTTAGGGGTTGAAACAGAATTGTCATAGTAAATGGCAAAAAAAAAAAAAAAAAAGCCACGTCAGTGCTCAAAACTTGAAGGGCTATAATAAAGACGCCAACTCACTCAATCTGTTTAATGCAAATAAAGTCTTGTAAAAAGTAAGTACACCCAATGGAAATTGTCAATCTTGTCAACATGCAACACTAAAGCAGAGCTCCACCTAAAAAAGGGGTAAGTTCCGCTTTTTTTGCCCCCACATTTGGCATCTTTGGGGGGGGGGGGGGGAGCAAATACCTGTTTGACAGGTACCCGCTCCCACTTCTGGGTGAATTTGCTGTGGCAAAGTCAGTTGGAAGTTCACACCGATCACTGTATTGGTGTCACTGGTAACAGATTTTGTCTGCGGCAATGTCGCAGTCACACACACACACACACACACACACACACACACACAGTACCATAAATATATCTCGTAGTTTGTAGACGCTATAACTTTTGCGCAAACCAATATACACTTATTGGGATTTACCAAAAATATGTAGCAGAATACATAATTGGCCTAAACTGATGAAGACATTTTATTGGCTATGCTTTAACCACCTCAATACTGGGCACTTTCACCCCCTTCCTTCTCAGACCAATTTTCAGCGCTGCCACACTTTCAATGACAATTGCGCGGTCATGCTACGCTGTACCCAAATGAATTTATAATTTTGTTCGCACAAATAGAGCTTTCTTTTGGTGGTATTTATTCACGATTATTTTTTGCTATACAAGTGAAAAAACGCAGAAATTTGAAAAAAAAAAAATATATACATTTTATTCTATTTTAAAAGGTAATCCAATAAAATCGAATTTCGTCATAAATTTAAGCAGACATGTATTCTGCTACATGTGTTTGGTTAAAAAAAATCCTGTTAAGTGTAGAATTGGTTTGTGTGATCATGGACATATGTACGCAGATGATCATGGACATGTGTGCAGATAATCATTGAGACATGCGATTTTACTGTTAAATCTGTGGGGGAAAGGTGTTTTTACTATGTGGGAACATGTGTTTTACATTGTGTACATGTTTTACATTTGTGTACATGTGTGTTTTACACAAAAGCTGTAAAAAACAGCTCATACTCACTGATCACGCCGGCTGCAGCGATCTGTTCTCCTCACGACAACTTCTGTGTGAGGACAGCCGATTGCCTAGCAACCGGCTCTCCGTTTACATCACATGACGGCCGTGATTGGAGACGGCCGTCATGTGATCAGGAGGGCCAATCACAGAGCCCTCTTGACGATCAGAGATGCGCCATGACGGGTGACACGAGCCCATAAGGATCCGCCTCCTTCTGACGGACGTTCCTGAACGTCCAGTCAGGAGAATGAGCCCACCCAGCCGTTTATGAGCAGTGGACGGGAACACATAAATGCACCGACCCCGTACCTCCCAATCAACCCCTGACAGCTAAGGGGAGGTCTTAGATTATGAAGAAGCTATCCTTGATTTGTGAAACGCAGTAATCTTGCCATGCCTGCATAGAGGTCTCATGATTGTTTGATATGTTCACTGTCATTCATGTCAACTTGTGATCGGCCTAGGTACCGGAGGAGATTTTTTTTTAAATGTACAGAATATTAGCACACATCAGTTATCGGCCTAAGAGGTGGCCCAAATTTTGGAATCGTATCGGCACCCAAAAACGATATCGGTCGATTCCTAATAAAAATGGACTGGCAGGGAAGGGATTAACACTATGGGGCAATCAAGGGGCTGTGAGTTTCCTGGGTGTGTTCTAACTAAGGGGTGGGATGGGCTACTAGGGACATGACAGATCGCTGTTCCCGATCACTGGGAACAGAAGATCTGACATGTCATCTGGCAGAACGGGGAAAAACGCCTTGTTTACATAGTCAGTTCCCCGTTCTGCCTCTGTACACTGCAATCGCGGGTGACCAGTGGACAGAGTCCGCCAGACCCATGGGCATGCTCACGCCCGCTATCTCCTAACCAAAGACCGACGTACAGGAGAGCCGACCTGACGCAGTATAATGATGCCAGCTGGTTGGCAAGCGGTTAAATAAGACACGTTCCAACTGACTAAATGGAGGGTGTAACCATTGTCACCTAAGCTAGAAAACCTAAAACTATACATTTCTGAATTGGATGTAGGATGGTATAAACATGCCAATTATACTTTCCACAAATCTGAACTTCCAATAATTGAAAAGTGAAGAATTCAAGTACTTAATCTGAAGGCATTCCTTGAATGTAGAGCTAATGTTTGCCTTGTCTAATATGTTGAAAACGTCAAGCTCCATGGGATGTACTTATTCACATATTTCACAGCACTTCAGCATTTTTACATACTACATTAGCTTAGGCATTATAATCAACCAAAATCTTACCTTGGTGCATCCACCAACCGGATCTATTTTATACACGGTTTGAAAGGGTTTGCGGTCAACAGGGCAGGATGAGGAGGTCTTAAAAAGGAAAAAAAAAAATGTAAAAATGTAAAAAAAAAAAAAAAAAAACATACACCACACGAAAAGAAACACCAAAATATAAAAACAAAAGCCTTCTACTTAAGGTGCACGCTGAAATTAGGATCTTGAAATGTCTAATATGGACTAAACGCGAACATCATGCTAGATACGAATGCAATGGCCTTGGTGACAAACAGATTGGTTTTTATAAATGGTATATTTGTGCAAATGACTGAAATAAAGGCGGCTTTAAAATTGGGTATACGCTAAGTTATTTTATTTTAGCCAGCGTGCTGAAGAAAAAAAAAAAAAGAAGGATTCCAGCATCCACACAAGCACTGTAGATGCAGGAATCTCACCACCGTGATATTGTATTCTGAAAGCGGGGGGCTGTCCACTGTCAGAATACACGGATCAGCACTGCTAGTCGTTAACTGAAAAAAAGTTTTCCGGCAGTCCTGTTCGACAGAAGCCAATCTAATGATTTGCATCTGTCTAACAAGGAGGGCTCCCCGCAGAACCATCGAAATTTTAATTCTTGTGTACTGATCTTAAGGCGGACCTAGAGTCATTTTAAGTCTTCTGCCCTTGTGGTTTAAACTTTGGATAGTAAAACATTTTTTTTTCTGCCAGTAAATACCATATACAGCTTACTTCCTGTCTATTGACTGCAAATAAGCCTAGGCATATGACATCATGCACAACTAACTTTCATGAGAGTTTGCCAGGAAGGGAGGGGGGTGGGGTGTGAGTCAGAGGGCCAATGAGAGCTGCAGGTCTGCAGAGCTGGAGGTGTGCCTCTGTAAATCCAGGAAGTGAACAGGCTTCAGCCGCCCACAGTTAAAATGGTTGTAGCCAGATTTCTGCAGCATATTTGGCAAGTACAGTAAAACCTTGGATTGCGAGCATAATTTTTTCCAGAAACATGCTTGTAATCCAAAGCACTTGTATATCGAAGCAAATTTTCCCATAAGAAATTATGGAAACTCAAAATGATTCGTTCCACAACCATTTATTCATAAGGCCTTCAGTTTATAGTCCATATTTAAAAAATAAAAATTATAGCCATGCGATAGGTTGTGTAACCATAAAATGTCCATCCACAAATGGCAGCCTCCACAAGGCAAAATCCATCTGGAGCTACAGTGTATAAAGACTCCTTTCACACTGGGGCGGGAGCGCCGTCGGCGGTAAAGCATCGCTATATTTAGTGCTGCTTTACCATCGTTTTAGCGGCAGTATTCAGCCGCTATCGGTGCGGTTTTAACCCCCGCTAGCGGCCAAAAAAGGGTTAAAACCGCCTGCAAAGCGCCGCTGCAGCAGCGCTTTGCTGGTGGTATTGCCGCGGTGTCCTATTGATTTCAATGGGTAGGAGTGGTATAGGAGCGGTGAATACAGCGCTCCAAAGATGCTGCTAGCAGGACTTTTTTGACCGTCCTGCTAGCGCACCGCTCCAGTGTGAAAGCCCTCCGGCTTTCACACTGGAGTGAAAGGGGCCAGATTTTTTCAGGCGCTATTTTTAGCGCTGTAGCGCCTGGAAAACACCCCAGTGTGAAAGGGGCCTAAGAAGAGAGGCGCTATGAGTGTAGCAATATGGTTACATTTAACAAAGGTAAAACGTTTATCAACTCACATTTTTGATGATTAAAAGGAGGCACATCTAAGTATGCAGGCATCTGGGGAAAAGCTGTCCACATAAACCATTCCCCGCACCGCCGGCTCTCACCGCTGTTAGTTGGCAATCGTGACTGGGAACACTACCCTGCAGTAGAGGGATCTGAAAGCGAGGCTTAAAACACTCGTGGGGCGGAAGGGATGACGTCGATGGCGGTGAGGAGGATGGTCTATGTGGACAGCTTATCCCTGGATGCCTGCATACTCAGATGTGCCTCTTAAATATCAACCATGCGAGTTGCTAAATGTTGTACCTTCATTAAATGTAACCATATTGCTACACTTCGAGGCACCTCTTCTCTTTTATACTCAGTTGTGACATGATACTACTTGTTATATCAAGACATTGCTTGTATATCAAGTCAAAATGTATTAAAAAAAAAAAAAAAAAAGTTGCTAGTCTTGGAAAAAAAAACTCAAATCACTGTATATATAAAATATGCAAAGTGGTCAGAAGGAAGCTTCAGAATGGCAAAGATGTTATTACAAATTATGTGAGCAGACTGTAGTTCCTCTTTATTGCGATACTAAAGTTCTTATTTTTTTCTATAAAAACAAACATGTTATACACACCTGCTCTGTGCAGTGGTTTTGCACAGAGCAGCCCAGATACTCCTCTTCTCAGGTCACTCTTCAATGCTCCTGGCCTCTTCCTTCTGTTAAGTGCCCCCACAAGCAGCTTGCTATGGGGCACCCCGAGCTGCAGCTCCATGCCCATTCAGACATGGAGAGCCCTGGCCCGGCCCCCTCTCTCCTCATTGGCTCACCAACACTGACAGCCAATGAGGCTGGGGGGGGGGGGGGGGTGGAAGAGACCCGGACATCTATGTCTTGTGCAACATTGCTGGATTGAGATGGGCTCAGGCAAGTATTAGGGAAACTGCTGCAGAGAGTTTTTTTCTGAATGCATTCAGATAAAAAAATAAAAATAAAAAAAACACTTCTGCCTTTGCAACCACTTTAAGGCTGAAATACAAACAAACCTCATGTTTTTTCCTGCAATACATGCATAATTACCCATATTTAAATGTTTTTCTTAAACGCTGCAAAGAATACTTGCCGATCCAGCCAAAAATAAAATAAAAATCATGTGAGTTTTTAACAACGTTAAAAACAGGTGGCTGAATCTTGTTTTACTACCCCCTAACTAGTCACCTATACTGTGCAAAGGTGGCTGGAGGCGTGGCAACTCATACAGCGAGTAATTTTTGATAGGCAGTAGTGCCACTAAACGCAAACTAATCAAGTGGATGGCAGTATCGCCACTTGAATGTCTGGCAGCCATAATGGATCTGATTTCTCTTTTATGTGACAAACACACACCTAGACTGCCTAGGGATAAAAGGAACACTAGATTACCAGATTTTAAAATCTCTCTATTCAACCAACTACATTCCTACCTTCAAACACAAAATCTACATTCCAAGACTAATCTAACCATGTAAACAAAATAAATTATACATACACAGCCCCCCCCCCCCCACCCTTTTGCAGCCAGTCTGGTCTCCAGCGGTGGATGCTGTGTGGAAGAGTCAGCCGGCTGAGAAATGCCTGGGAAGCGATGTCACCCATAGACTTACTATGGGGCTTCTCTTGTCAGCTGCCTCTTCTGCACACGCCTACAAAAATAAAAAGGTATGTATAGCGATTTTTGCTTTACGGGGCTAGATAGATTAGTCTTAGAATGTGGCTGCGTGTAGATTTAGAGTTAGCTTTAGGCTGAACTTCTACTTTAACCACTTCAGCACCCAAAGATTTTACCCCCTTCCTGACCAGAGCATTTTTTTGCGATTGGTCACGGCGTGGCTTTAGCTGACAATTGCGCAGTCGTGCGACATTGTACCCAAACAAAATTTAGGTATTTTTTTCCCACAAAGAGCTTTCTTTTGGTGGCATTTGATCCCCTCTGCGGTTTATTTTTTGTGCCATAAACAAAAAAGAAAAAGGAGAAGGAGCAACAATTTTGGCCTACCACCTACATGACAGTGATCACTGCTCCCGATGACAGGAAGCAGTAGATCCCTGTCATGTCACTCAGCAGAACAGGGAAATGCCTAGTGCATCTCCCCGTTCTGCCTCTGTCTCACGATCCTGGGCCGCCGGCGAGCATAGAGTTCGGGGGGCACGCTCCCTTGACATGACGCAGCAAATTTAAAGGGATGTACAGGTACGCCCATTTTCCTGTATGAGCCATCCTGCCGACGTATATCTATGTGCGGCAGTCGGCAAGTGGTTAAAGACTTCTATTGTCCTGGGGTCAGCTGGGGATGCTACATCAGATTGAAAAGGGCTCCTTTGGATGCTACAGACAGGAGTTCTGTCTCCCTTCTGGTCCCTGCCCCCACTTCCTACTTTCATTCCCCATGGGCAAATACTAAATATTTTTAGCCCTTTATCTGTGGAACATATGTATATGTAGGGCAGTTCTAACAAGGCTTGGGATTCTCTACAAAGGCATGGTTGTCTGTTCATTAACCACTTGCCTATTGGGCACTTGTACCCCTTTCTTGCCCAGGCCAGTTTTTAGCTTTTAGTGCTCAAACGTTGAACAATTGTGCGATCACTGTACTCATGAAATTTGTATAATTTTTTTTCATAGTTTGTCTGATGGACACATCGATCAAAGAGTGCGCCGCAGGGGGCACGCGGGTAGTGGGATCACGAGAAGACGTCTTTGGACACCCTCAGCAAAGCAAGCCCATGCTGTAGCCATCTTTTGGCTACAGTGCGGGCATGAAGGGCTTAAAGTTAGCAGCTGACTGGATTTATAGCAGAATCGCAGGTATTTTTCTGCATTTGCAGCAAGGGAAAACCTAGATGTTTGAAGCATGGACATAGGGTAATTGATCAGCCATGACATGTGAGCCAATCATCATTACAAGGTAAGGCAAGCAAACACAGGAGATTTACCCAAAAATCTATTTACAACAGCAAAAACATTTGAACAGTGTACAATGCCATGAAACTATTAACTTCCTTTCACCTAGAATTTATTTCAAGCCTAAAAATCCCCATGCCAAATGCTGGTTACTTTTATCAAGGATAGCAAAGGTATGCCCTGACAGATAAAACATGATATGGAGAAAATCTCTAGAACCTTTAATATTTAATTTGATACCTACTTCACACCATTTAAGAATGCAGGATATACAGAAAGCGTGACAACAATCTTCTGGAAAGCCAACCTCCAGGGAAAGACTGTTCAGACAAATTGGACACCTCTCAGTTGAGCTTAATGCTAAAGTACTGGCACCAGTCCCATCTTTGCCTTCGTCACCTGTAAAATTTTCAAAAGATAGAACAAAAAAAAAAAAAAAAAAAGGTATTTATTTAAAATTTTTGCAAACAGTACCTGTATTTTAGAAATTTTAAAGGCTGGGCTCACACCTATGCGAATTGGATGCGGGTTTCTCCGCAGCCAGTTTGCACTGTAGGAGATTGTGACCGGGTCTCTATGGAGACGGTTCACATCTCTCTGCTGCGAATTTGCACAGGAGTCCTGCACGTCTTTTGGTCCATTTCAGGACTGAATTCAGCTGAAAACGGTGAATGGGGACGCACCGGACCCCTGCTGCGAGTCACATGCAGCAATAGTGTGAACCCAGCCTAAAGGATAAACCAATATATTAACAAACAGGTTCTACAAAAGTATAAAACTGCTTCAAGTAACTCCACCAATTTTTAACTTATTCTGAAACAGGCAGAAAAAAAAAAAAAATTTGGTATGCAGATTTCAAGCACAGGGGGAGAGAAGAGAGGAAAAAAAAAAAAAAAAAAAAAAAAGCTGTCAGTCATTTAAAGACAGCCATACCTCATGACAGTGTGATGTCGCCAAAAACAGGAGCAAGATGCTAGGTTCAACTAAACTAAAAGCACAACCTAGGGCAGGGATGTAGAGGTTACCCGCTGAGGCAGTCAAAAAAAGATGAGGTGCTGTGACCTTTAATGAAAATCAGAGAAAAATAAATAAATAAAATTTCAATGCAAAAATTCAGTTTTCGCCTTCGCAAAAAAAAAATAATAAAAAAAAAAAAAAAAAAAAAAAAAAGAAGAAGGAAGGACATACTCCATGATGGATGGGATATCCCGAAGCAGTGCCATAAAGAGTGGACCCAAAACGCCTACAAAACCACCAGATAACTTCACCCCGGCAGCTGTCAACCCTTTAAAACCTGGTAAAAATAGGAACAGACAACCAAGTAGCCGCCGAGGAAACGTGAACGACTGAGGCAGCATGTTGAAAAGCCCATGATGCACTGAGCACCCTAGAAGAAAGCACAGTGACCTGAAACAGATGTTCTAGGCCTTCAAGGGTATAGGCCTGGACAACAATTTCATGAATCCACCTGGAAATGGTGAAAAAGCAAAAGCTGCTAGACTTTACCTAGGGCCAGCCAGAACAATGTCAGATATTTGAATAGGGGCCGTAATGGAAAGGTAAACCCCAAAAAGGCCCTAACTAAATCCAGGCAATGAAGATCTCTCTCTGAGATGACATAGATGTGGGCAGAGAGATGGTTGAATAGTCTTTCAAGTGGAAGGCCGACACCAACTTAGGCAAGGACAGAATGGTGAAGAACAAATTTTATCATTGTGTAACACCAGAAACAGCAGTTTAGAAGAAAGCCACTAGCTCGGACATTTTACGGGCAAAGGTGATGGCCTCTAGAAAAGCCACCATCTGAGACAAAGGTGAAGGGAGCATATCCCGCCGACAAGATTGAAGTCCCAAGAGGGCAAAGGGGGATCCAGAGGCTGTGGAGAACTAACCAAGCAATTCATTCAGTATAAAAATATGGATGGAGCTAGAATGAGACCCCTATTAAGAGACGACACAGTGTGCAGGGGTCGGCTGGGTGTAGTGTAGTTGGTCCCTTCTAGTGTAGAGGGAGACAATTGGGGGGGGTTAGATAGCTATTGCGGATGGGGGGTTCTTTTGTCAGTTCCTTATGGACTTAGGGAGAGAGATTTAAAAAGAAATATATATATATAATATATATATATATATATATATATATATATATATATATATATATATATATATATATATATATATATATATATATATATATATATATATAAAAAATTTTTTTGCATCACTAGAATTGTGTTTATTTTTTGTTTGTATAGTCAATCGACTTTAAAACATTTGCAAAATTTTTTTGGACGACAGTAGATTGCACGTCTTCGGGCTCTTTCACACGGACGGTCCGTATGTCCGTTTTTCATCCTTCCGTTTTCGGATGAAAAACGGACACACATGTATCCCTATGGGATAGCGGGTGTCAGCGGATGAGCATCCGCTGACACCCGATCTCGTCCGTGTCCGCTATGGTCCGTTTCTGCAGACGGAGGAAAACCTATTTTTCCATCCGTCTGCAGAGCAGATTGGATGACGATGGACTGGTTAGATGATAGAAGAACTCTATGCATTCTAACTACCCAAGTAACCCCTTGAATGAAAGTACGAATGAGGGAGATAGAAGCCAGGGGTCTTTGAAAGAAAAACAGCCAAGGCCTATATTTGACCTTTTAGCATTGCGTGTCAAAGATCTTGAAGAAAGGAGAGAAGGGAGTAATGGGGAACTTGCAGGACCTGTAGGTGATGTTTGCCTTCCAGGTGGGATAGTAGATGAACCGGGAAGTGGACTTTCAAGCATGAAGCATAGTAGAAATGATAGCCTGGGAAAAGCCTTAGTTCTATAGCACTAGTATTTCAACAGCTGTTAAAGCCATTGACTAAAACAGGGTGGAAGATTGGACTTTGAGAAAGAAGGCCCATGTGGACTGGAAAATGCCCCTGAGCTTCTGTAACCAAACAGAACAAGATCCACCAACCAAGCCCTGCAAGGCCAGTCTGGAGCCAACAGGATGAAACCAAAAGTGCTCTTGGGTTACAGGTAAAAGGGAAAGGTGTTTTAGAGGGAAAGGCATACAGTATCTCACAAAAGTGAGTACATCCTTCATTTTTGTAAATATTTTATTATAGGTTTTCATGCGACACTGAAGAAATTACACTTTACCTTGTAGCAAAGTAGTATAACAGTGTAAATTTTCTGTCCCCTCAAAATAACTCACACAGCCATTAATGTCTAAACCGCTGGCAACAAAAGAGAGAGTACACCCCTAATTGAAAATGTCCAAATTGGGCCCAAAGTGTCAATATTTTGTGTGGCCACCATTATTTTCCCAGCACTGCCTTAACCCTCTTGGGCATGAAGTTCACCAGAGCTTCACAGGTTGCCACTGGAGTCCTCTTCCACTCCTCCATGACATCACAGAGCTGGTGGATGTTAGAGACCTTGCACTCCACCTTCCATTTGAGGATGCCCGACAGATGTGCAATAGGGTTTAGGTCAGGAGACATGCTTGGCCAGTCCATTTTTACCCTCAACTTCTTTAGCAAAGCAGTGGTCTTGGAGGTATGTTTGGGGTCGTTATGTTGGAATACTGCCCTGCGGCCCAGTCTCTGAAGGGAGGGGGGGGGGGGGGGGGGAGATCATGCTCTGCTTCAGTATGTCACAGTACATGTTGGCATTCATTGTTCCCTCAATGAACTGTAGCTCCCCAGTGCTGGAAACAGTCATGCAGCCCCAGACCATGACACTCCCACCACCATGCTTGACTGTAGGCAAGACACACTTGACACCATCTGAACCAAATAAATTTATCTTGGTCTCATAATACAGGAGATGGTTCCAGTAATCCATGTCCTTAGTCTGCTTGTCTTCAGTAAACTGTTTGCAGGCTTTCTTGTGCATCATCTTTAGAAGAGGCTTCGTTTGGGATGACAGCCATGCAGACCAATTTGATGCAGTGTGCGGCATATGGTCTGAGCACTGACATGCTGAAACCCCCCACCCCTTCAACGTCTGCAGCAATCATACGTCTATTTCCCAAAAACAACCTCTGGATAGGGGGGGGGGGGGGGAGGAGAGGGAGAGAGAGAGAGAGCGAGAGAGAGAGAGAGAGAGAGAGCGAGAGCGAGAGCGAGACTAATTGGGCCCAATGTGGACATTTTCAAATGGGGGTGTACTCACTTTTGTTGCCAGCGGTTTAGACATTAATGGCTGTGTGGAGTTATTTTGAGGGGACAGCAAATTTACACTGTTATACAAGCTGTAAACTCACTACTTTACCTTGTAGCAAAGTGTCATTTCTTTAGTGTCACATGAAAAGAAAATATTTACAAAAACGTGAGGGGTGTACTCACTTTTGTGAGATACTGTATATATTAGGGAGTACATGCCATGGAGCCACCAGAGCATCCAACGCTTCCTGGTACCGAACTTAGGAAACTGGTAAACAAAGAAACTTTCAGATTGACTTCCCCTGCATTGACTTGTCTAGAGAGAAACATCGAGATGCAGGGACCAATCCCCCAGATTTGGCGATCAAAATTGAGTCTGCTTGCCAGTTGTCCACCACTGGGATGAGAACTGCCAAAAAAGGACAGATACATGAAGTGCCACCCAACCAAGGATGAGTAAAGCCTCCAGGCCACAGCCAAGCTCTTGGTGCCCCATTGGTGGGGCTAATGTAGGCCACTGCTGTGGCACTGTCCAACTGTACTCGAAAGCACCTGGAGTCACGTGATTGCTGGGAGACGCTGTTAAAACAGACAGAAATCATTTTTTTTTTTTTTTTTTTTTTTTTAAATAAAGCACAGACACTAGGATACAGCTTTTTATCTGACAGAGGGGATGATATAAAGGTCAGATAGTTTTGAAGCAGCAGGGAAACAGAGCGGCGCTAGTGAGAGCTCGCAGGCAGGGAGGGGGAGGAAGAGGACAGAGGGACACAAAAGAGCTGCAGATAGCATCAGATGACAGAGGCACGTACGCTGACCACGGTGTCAGGGCTTAGCAGCACTGATATCGTGGTCAGCGTACAGAGGGGAGGGTAGAATCTGGCAGGATCAGCCAGGTATTTAAGGGGGCCAAATGACAGCACAAGCACTGTGCTGTATAACATGCTTTAACGGAACAGGATCTTTTTAATTTTTGGGTTTCAACGCTTTAAGAAAAGAAAAAACTCCTGCTGAGTTTTTCTGAGAGTGGGAGGGGTTATAAGTGCTGTCCTAACCCGCTTTATTTGCCACTGTCCTCACCTGAAGGTGGTAGCATATAACCTAGAGATTAAAGCCTGTGTCCTGTATAGTGGTTGTAAACCTCTGAAATGAAAAATTAACAAAGCCCATCTTCATACCATTTAATGGCAAGGAAATAATATGTGGACATAAATTCCAGCTGAACGTTGTGATGGTCTGATCCAGAGCTACCAAAAATGCTTGCTTGAGTCATTGTTGCCAAAGGGGGTTCGACCAGCTATTAACACCAGGGGTTCACTCACTTTCCCTCCAGCACTGTGAATGTTTAATGGGCGTGTTCAATAAAGACACCAGAAATTAGAATGGTTTATTATCAGCTTGAGCACATTGCTGATGTCATGATTTGACCCTCATCTAAGTCACAATAGACAAATTAAAATTTTTTTTCCACTGTATACTTGCCCTAGTCCAAAGCACTTACTGCGAACCCCGTCTACGCACTCCTTCCTCTGCTATCTGCACAAGTCACTTCTGACAGTTTTTGATGCTACTAGGAAATCATTGGAGAAGGCCAAGCACCCCTTTTCTATAACACAGCAGGTGATTGAGATCCCCAAATGTGCATGTTTCCTTGTGAGAGACTGTAGAGGAGCAAGTGTTTTCCTCCACTCAGGTCTCAGGTTACACTCAGCTCTGTGCTGTGTAGTGTGCAACATCAGATCCCCTAACCCCTGCAAGAAGAAAAATGCCATCTAAACTGTATACTTTGCATATTGCCATTTAAACTGTGTACCTTGGAAGGCTGTAGAAGAGGGAAGCTGCAGATAAAGAGGTAAAGCTTATGTAGGTTTTAAGTCATTATTGTGTATCACCTGTTATTCACTTCGGTTGGCTTATGTAAGGGTTTAATTATCACTTTAAACACTTGCCACCCGCCGGCTGGGTGGTGCAGCTCTCGTTCTGGGTGGATGTCATATGACAGCCTCCTAGAACGACCACTCTCCCCCCCCCCCCCCCCTGCCGTGTTGCTAGGACATGGCGCAACCCCAATCTGTGTAAAGAGCCGCGACTCTTTAACCATGTGATTGGCTGCATCCAACCACAGAGTGCGGGGAGAGCCAATCAGCGGCATCTCCTCACAGGGGACAGCTATGTAATTAGGGCACTGACCATCAGTGCCCCGATTACAATTAAGTGCCCACCACTGCTAGCATCGAGTTCCCACCAATGCAGCCTCTCAGCGCCCATCAGTGAAGGACACAAAATTACGTATTTACAAAATTTACTAAGAAAAAAAAATAAAAAAAAATTTCCCTCAAAATTTTTTTATTTTTTTTTTAGAAAAAAAATAAATAAAAACCCAGGAGTGATTACATACCACCAAAAGAAAGCTCTATTTGTGTGAAGAAAATGATAAAAATTTCACATGGTTACAGTGTAGTATGACCGTGCAATTGTCAGTGTGACAGCGCTGAAAAATGGCCTGGGCAGGAAGGGGGTGTAAGTGCCCTGTATTGAGGTGGTTAAGAAATAGGAATTACATTGCAGTGGTGTATATTAAAATTAATTTGTGCATTTACTTAAAATATAGGTTTAACCACTTCAACACAGGGCACTTACACCTCCCCTTCCTGCCCAAGCCAGTTTTCAGGGCTGTCGCTGTTTAAATGACAATTGCGGTCATGCTACACTGTACCCAAACAGAATTTTTATTATTTTGTTCCCACAAATAGAGCTCTCTTTTAGTGGTATTTGATCACCTTTTTTTTTTTTTTTTTTTTTTATCCAAAAATAAACGCAGACTGAAAAAGGTTGGGGAAAAAAAATAAAATAAGTTTGTTTGTTATAAAATTTTGTAAATAAGCAAGTTTTCTCCTTCACTGATGGGCACTGATAAGGCAGGACCAATGAGGTGGCACTGATGGGCATCGCAGATGGCCCTGGTGGGCATCGCAGTTGGGCACCGATTGGCAGCTGCCTGGTGGTCTTGGGTGGGCATCCCACTGGGCCCCCCTCCCTTCAGGAGAGCAGCCGATCGGCTCTACTGGCGTCTGTCAGACGCGAGTGAGGTATAGACGATCAACGGCTCTTCCGGTTTACATTGTGATCAGCCATGATTGGACGGGTCTGATCACGGGGTAAAGAGCCTCAGTCAGAGGATCTTTACCGAGATCGGTGTGTCAGACTGACACACCGTACCACCGATCGCCGCAATGCACTCCCCCCACAGGTGCGCGGTGGCTGTTATACGACGCCCAGTCAGGATAACTAAACCACCGCCCGACTGTCATTCTGCTATAAAGGTCTGGCAGTAGAGCTGCATGGTTCTGGACAAAATGAGAATCACTAATTTTTTTTTTTTGCTTAGAATAAAGATAACAATTCTCGCGGCGTAACATCTTTCACATTATACAAAAAAAAAAAAAAAATTGGGCTAACTTTTTTTTTTTTTTTTATTTATATATATATATATATATATATATATATATATATATATATATATATATATATATATATATATATATATATATAAATTTTTTATAAGAGACCCTAGGGAATAAAATGGTGGTTGTTGTAATATTTTATGTCACACTATTTGTGCAGCAGTCTTTCAAATGCAATTTTTTTTTTTTTTTTTTGGAAAAAAATACACTAGAATTAAAAAAAAAAAAAACAGCAAAGTTAGCCCTTTTTTTGTTTTTTAGAGAGATATACAATTTTTCTAGCAGAAAATAATAATTTTAACTTGAAACCAGCAAAGGTTTAGTGTTTTAGTGGTTAAACTTCCCTCATTTACACACCAAAGTGTATTCCTTTGATCTAAAGGACAAATAGTTACAATTTTTACACTTAGTTGCTGCTGAAGAATGTTGTGATACTTGGCAGGCTGCCCATTTTTTTTTGGCTGTGGCTTCAGCAGAGCAGACCACCTCTCTGCATAAAAAAAAAAAAAATTTGGGGAAAATACTCTGTCAAGATCACAAGGGGGAAAAAATAAAAAAATAGCGATTATGATTAACGATTAGTCGTGCAGCAAAAAAAGTTATTTGCAAAAATACACACTAGAACATTCTGTCTTACCATCTTTTTCTTCATTTTGCTGGTCTCTGGCATCAGATGAACATAAACGTTTGCTCCTCATCTTTCCCACTAAACCTAGAACACAAACCATGCACAAGCATAAATGAAGAGCAGCATTAAATGGGATGTCATTCCCCTATCCACACAATTATCAATAACAGTTACATAATTAAAAAGTAGAGCTATGGGCAAAAGAAAAAAAAAAAATGTATTTAATGCAAATGGTCACCCGCATTAGTCAGTTTTCTTTTTGTTCCTTACAGTAGGTACACGAATTTCCACTTGCTGTAATACTGTGAGAATACTGTTCATTCTACAGTGAAATCACTGCAGTGTTGTCAACCTCTGGACAGGGTAGTAGATAGCAGATATGCAGTTTTACACCAAGTAAGCCACAACTTCATATAACAATTTGGGAGTAGCTACAGTAGCCTATTTTCTTTCCATTTAAAAATTTAAACCTCATATGCAATTTGCCCAAGTTCGGTGAAGGGAGGGGGGGGGGGCAGTTTATGGACATTCTGGCCATTTTTTGGGTCATCTTAATGCATGAAAGGATTTTGCTCACTTTGGAAACCGCAGCTTGGCATTGCATTATTAAAGAAGTAAATCCTGATGTGTTTTACTTCCTCTTTTTTCCCCTGCAAAGTAAAAGCATAATGTGCTAGTATGCATTGCATACTAGCCCATTATAGTGCACTTACCTGCAAAGGAAGCCCGCAATGTCCCCGCTGGTGGCCCCGTTAAACTACACCCCTCTTCTTTCCGGGGCCGTGGACTCCAGCTCTGACTGTCGCGTGGGAGTCAACGGTCACGACACAGGCCCTATAGAAATGGCACGATTTAGTGCGCATGGACCAATGACGTCGGCGCAAGTGTATATGGTATCTCCTAAACCATGCAGGATTAGGAGATATTTCCAGTACCTACAGGTAAGCCTCATTATAGGCTTACCTGTAGGTAAAATTGTCATGTAAGGTTTTACAACCACTTTAAGCTTATAATCTACCAGAACACCCAGATCCTTCACCATTGATTCCCCCAGTATGTATGATGCGTGCATGTTCAAACATTTGCCACATAGTTGCTCAATTAAACAATGCATTGAGGTCGGCTTGCAAGTTGGAGACATCCTATAAGGATGTTATTCCACTGCAAAGCTTGGTGTCATCAGCAAACCCTGACATGGTACTTTTAATCCCAGACCCAATATTAGTTATAAATATATTAAAAAGTAAGGGTCTCAACACTGAACCTTGGGGTACACCACCAACAACCCTAGACCATTCAAAGTAAGAATCATTAGCCACTACTCTGAATATGGCCTTTTAGTCAGTTTTCTATACATTTTCAAACCGATTTTTCCAAGCCTGTAGACTAGTGTAGACTTTACCTTACACATTAGCTGTGCATGGGGAACTGTGTAATGCTTTGGCAAAATCTAAATATACTACATCCACAGCCACCCTGCTTGTCTAAGGTTTTGCTCACCTCAGAAAAAGGAAATCAGATTTGTTTGACAACTTTTGTCTTTCATGAATCCATGCCGTTAGTTAAAATATTTTTTCCAGCAAGAATTAATTTATGTGGTCTTTTATTAAACTGCCTGACTATAGAAGTTAAACTAACAGGTCTATAGTTACTTGGTAAAGACTTTTATCACTTTTTAAATATAGGTACCACATTGGCCTTACGCCAATCCAGTGGTACTATTCCAGTCATTAAAGAGTCCCTAAAAATTAGGAACAATGGACTTTGAAATTACAGAGCTCAATTCTTTCAGGATTCGTGGGTGTACGCCGTCTGGTCCAGGAGCTTTATTCAGTCTAAATATTTCTGGGCCATATCACTTTTGAGCCACTGTGGTTCATTTAGGACTGTGTCACTACCACCCCCCATTATGGTCATGAGCTCCCCCCCATGCTTCTTTGTATACACAGAGCTGAAGAATATTTTCCATCCATCTGGACAACCGGATGGGCTTCGACAGGTCTATCTCCGCACAGTGAGAGGAAATAGACCTGCCATCCGCCTGCTCAGTGGATCGATCCCTGCTGAGCAAAGTGGAGTCTGTACACAGACAAAACCCGTGTGAATCGACCCTTCGACTTGAAGAGTAGCCCTCATCTTTGGAAAAGTTGCTCTTAAAGTGTTTTTATCTTTCCCATATGCGTTTGTTGCTTACAGCCAACATTAAAGGGGTTGTAAACCAGGGCTTGACAAAATTTGCTTGGAATCTAGGAGCCAGCTAAAAAAGTTAGGAGCCAGGTTTTTTTTTTTTTTTTTAACGACATGGAGACGAGTGAGGGGAAGTTGGCCCCCGCCTGTCTCCAGGTCATTGCAGGGCAGAAGCGACTTTAAATCGTCACTTCTGCCCATAGCTCTTAAAAAGGGACATTTTTTTTTTTTTTCTTCTTCTTCAAATGGCAATTATTTTCTTTTGCATTTTAGTGTAAATATGGGATCGAGGTCTTTTTGACCCCCAGATCTCATATTTAAGAGGTCCTGTCATGCCCTATTCCTATTACAAGGGATGTTTACATTCCTTGTAATAGGAATAAAAGTTACAATTTTTTTTTCAAAAGAACAGTGAAAAAATTAAAAGTTAAAATAAATAAAAAATAATTTTAAACGCGCCCGTCCCGCCGAGCTTGTTTGCAGAAGAGTAGCGCCCGCATATGAAAGCGGTGTTCAAACCACACATGTGAGGTATTGCCGTGATCGGTAGAGCGAGAGAATTTTAGCCCTAGACCTCCTCTGTAACTCAAAACATGCAACCTGTAGAATTTTTTAAACGTCACCTATGGAGATTTTAAAGGGTAAAAAAGTTTGTCGCTATTCCACGAGCGGGCAAAATTTTGAAGCGAGACATGTTTGGTCTCAATATACTCGCCGTAACATTATCTTTCACAATATAAAAAAAAAATTGGGCAAACTTTACTGTTGTGTTATTTTTTAATTAAAAAAAGTATTTTTTCCCAAAAAAGTGCGCTTGTAAGTCCGCTGCGCAAATACGGTGTGACAGAAAGTATTGCAACGACCGCCGTTTTATTCTCTAGGGTGTTAGAAAAATAAATATATATATATATATAATGTTTGGGGGTTCTAAGTGAAGGAGATAGGCAGACAGTGAAAACAAAACGGCTCGATTAGCATTGCTGAGTGTCATACCAACGGCCACCACAAGAGGGCGCCAGATTCTAGAAGGTACCATAGGACTGCACAAGGCCGCAAAGCCGGGGCCTCAATTACCAGCCGGCCCATCGCGATCGCGCGGCGGGGGGGGGATTTTGGAGACAGGATACCCCCAGCTGTGCTGCCCCAGGTCGCTAATTCTAGTCGCCAATGCGACCTGGCGCCTGGTATTCGTCGAGCACTGTTGTAAACCCTCATGTTTTTTCACCTTAATGCATCATATGCATTACGGTGAAAACTTCTGGCAGTCACCGGCCCCCCAGCCCCCCTGTTTTACTTACCTGAGCCACGTAATAACCACGCCGGAGATGCGATGTCTCTCTGCACGGGGTCCCAGCTCTTGATTGGATAGACTGATTAGCTCCCGCTGCCGTCGCATCCAATGACACTGGCTCCGGGGAGGGGGGGGGGGGGGGGGCGGGGCCGAGTAGGGCTTTTGTGTCTAAGGACGCCGAATTCTGGACTCAGGAGCGCGCCCGCAAGGTAACCCCCGGGAGAGCACTTCTATTAGGGGGTTATCTGAAGTGAGGAGGAGCCGCCGAGGGACCCCAGAAGTTGAGGATCGGGACCACTCTGCAAAAACGAGCTGCACAGTGGAGGCAAGTATAACAAAGAGCCTTTACAATCACTTTAAAAAAAAAAAAAAATCATGTTATGGTCACTGCTACCCAGATGTCCTTTTGTATGGACATTTGTAATAACCGCTGCGTGGCATCATTACTAGTCAGGGCCTCTGAACTATACCATAAAATTGTCTTGTAATAGGTTTATACATTTTTGCCCTTTAAAAGTGATTGTAAAGCATAACCCTGCCTTATAGGCTTATGTGTAGTGAAGTGGCCTGTAAAGGGTTTACAACCACTTTAAAGATTCCATCTCTTGGAGGATCACCTTTTTAACAATGCCATTATAAAAATCAATATTTACAATATTCGTATGTACTCTATGCTGCATGCTACTGCTGTGTTTTTTTTAGACAATAAACACATCCATGTTACATCGTTTCATTGTTGAGCCTCTTCATACACACCTCATCTAAAGTCCAAACCCTCCTTTTTATGTACTTAATGTATTTTCATTCAGATTTTTTGTGATAGAACACAACGTGGCACATAATTGTGAAGTGGAAGAAAAATTATAGTTTTCCAAATTTTACAAAGAAATATCTGAAAAGTGTAGTGTGCATTTGTATTCAGCCCCTTTTGCTCTGATACCCCCAACTAAAATCTGGTGGAACCAATTGCCTTCAGAAGTCACCCAATTAGTAAATAGAGTCTGTGTAATTTAATCTCTATATAAAAACACAGCGGTTCTGTGAAGCCCTTGGAGGTGTGTTAGAGAACCTTAGTGAACAAACAGCATCATGAAGGCCAAGGAACACACCAGACAAGTCAGGGATAAAGTTGTGGAGAAGTTTAAAGCAAGGTTAGGTTACAAATAAATATCCCCAAGCTTTAAACATTCCTTGAAGCACTGTTCAATCATCTGAAAACGGAAAGAGTATGGCACAACTGTAAATCTACCAAGACATGTCCATCCACCTAACTGACAGGCCGGGCAAGGAGAGCATTAATCAGAGAAGCAGCCAAGAGGTCCATGGTAACTCTGGAGGAGCTGCAGAGATCCACAGCTCAGGTGGGAGAATCTATCCACAGGACAACTATTAGTTGTGCACTCCACAAATCTGGCCTTTATGGAAGAGTGGCAAGAAGAAAGCCATTGTTGAAATAAAGTCATAAAAAGTACTGTTTGCATGAAGCCATGTGGGGGGACACAGCAAACACGTGGAATGAAACAGAGTAAATACAAAAGTAATAAAGTTAGAGAGCTGAAAAATCAGACTTTTTGACAGTAGGTACCAGAAAGCTGCTGTATCAGATCCTGGTTATGTTTTAAGCACTGGGGCAAAAGAACTGGACATACTACAGAATGCACTGAACTTTGACATGTTTTTGAATGAGTGTAGCTCGTCCAGTGTCCTAAACTGGTTAGCAGAAATAAATCACCAGGACCAGATGGCTTACACCCCAGAGAACTCAAATCAGATTATAGCCAGACCCTTGCTCCTAATCTTTGCAGACAGCATACTGACAGGAATTGTACCAGTTGATTGGAGAAAAGCCAATGTGGTACCAATATTGAAAAAAGCTGGAGTTAGACTTACCGGTAACTCCTTTTCTCAGTCTTCCAGGACAGCCCATGAGACCCAAGGCTCCTCCTACCAGGACAGGAAACACGTTAACCCCCACTAGATAAAGGTGCGGTCCTCCAGGCCTCATGTCAGTATTCGAGAACCGTAGGGCATCCCTGTAAAAACATATGCATAATACACATAACTTCAAGACAAAACCGTGTGGAAATCCGGCTGTCCTGGAAGACTCTCAGAAAAGGAGTTACCACCAAGTCTAACACAGCTTTTCCCCAAGTGTCTTCCAGGACAGCCCATGAGACGATGAGCCAGAACTTTACCAGTCTAGGGAGGGACAACTGCCTGAAGGACCTTACGACCAAACGCCTGCTCTGAGCAGATAGGAGATCCAGGTGATAATGTTTAATGAAGGATGAAAAACTGGACCATGTGGCAGCCCTGCAAATTTGTTCCGGTGAGGCTCCAGCCCTCTCAGCCCAAGACGCAGACAAGGCTCTCGAGTGTGCAGTGACAAAAGGCGGAGGAACTTTCCTAAATTTTGTAAGTTTCAAAAATAGCTTGCTTTTATCCATCTAGCCAAGGTGGCCTTAAATGCACTCTTTCCCTTGTGTGTTCCTGAACAAGGACAAACAAGGTGTCTTTTTCTAAAAAGGTCTTGGTGACCTTAAGGCAGACGAGAAGAAGAAGAATTCTTCTCACGTTTAAAAAAAAACTAAAAACGTTCTTTCTTGGTTGCCCTTTGGCAGACTACAAAAAGGTTGGCAGTACAATGTCCTGGGATCGGTGGAATGTGCTGGATACTTTAGGCAGAAATCCTGGATCAGTTTTCAAAACAACCCGATCCTTAAAAATTGTGAGGAAAGGCTTCCTCACTGATAGGGCCTGTAACTCACTTACCCTACGAGCTGAGGTAATTGCCAGAAATTTTTTTTTTTAAGGTAAGTAACTTAACTGAAATATCATCTGGTGGTCGGGACCCCCCTCAGGCGTCGAATGATGATTTGCCAGGGGTCACCGAATCCTGGGCTGTTCCTGAAGCCCGCGCCGTTCTCCCAGCCTTTTTGCGGCCGCCCAGCAGGGCTGTCCCTGAAGCCGTCCACTCAGCCTCTTCGCAGCTGCCCATTTAGTTCATGGCATGGCTGGGGGGACAGAGACTAGAGGTAAGCTGACTGGTGAGGAATGTGAAGTGGGAGGGGCTGGAGTATACCCCATCTCCTGATTTCGGCATAGGAGTCACTGTTAGGAGACACCAAAAAGTCGGAGACACAGTGGGGGTTATTTAGAAAGGCAAATCCACTTTGCACTACAAGTGCAGTCGCTGTAAAACTGAGGGGTAGATCTGAAATGAGGGGGAAGAAATTAGGATAGAGAAAGAAAGGAGAACAAAGAACGTGGTACATCCTAAAATGTACCATAAGGGGTTTCAATACTGTACGAGTGGAAGGGATACGGAGCGCTAAATGTCCATTAGGGGCGCAAATTACTTGTCTTGCGTAGTTCAGAGACCGGAACTAGAGTCTCCAGCGGCCGCTGATGTCACACATACCCCAGAAGTGACCCTGCCGGGAACTTCCTGTGGGCCAGCTTGGAACGCAAGTTCCACCCCTCTTCTGCACACTCCTAAAATAAGCAGGTGAAGTTATTGCCATCAGGATATAGAAATTTTACAGAAAGACCTGAGCAAAATAATGGGGTGAGCAACTATATGGCAAATGAGGTTTAATGTGAAGAAATGTAAAGTAATGCACTTGGCAGCAAAAAACAAACGCAAACTATTCAATAGGGGGGAGAACCAAGGATGGAGAAAGATCTGGGGATCCTAGATGACAGACTGAGCAATAGCATGCAGTGTCAAGCTGCAGCTACCAAAGCCGACAGAATATTAGCATGCATAAAAAAGGGGATATACTCCAGAGATAAAACTATAATACTGCCACTTTATAAAAAACTCTGTTCAGGGCACATATGGAGTAATCTGTCCCGTTCTGGTCACCAGTCCTCAGAAGGGATGTGCTGGGGCGAGTCCAAAGAAGGGCAATTAATAAGGGGACTGGAGGACCTCAATGACAAGGAATGACTGCAAGCACTAAATTTATTCTTGCTGGAGAAGAGACGCTTGAGGAGACCATGTTTCCTCGAAAATAAGACCAGGTCTTATATTAATTTTGGCTACAAAAAAAAAATGCATTAGGGCTTATTTTCAGGGGATGTCTTATTTGTCCCGTCCTCTCTCCCCCCCTCCCTGTAAGCATTTCTGTATTCCCCAAAATAAACTCTGGTTAAAGTCCTTGTAAAATCATTTAATCCACTCTGTAAATGGATTTTATAATGTCCAGTGTGTGTCTTTATGCAACATTGTTGTAAACACTTTATTTACAGCACCGCTGGGTACTCACATGACCCGCCAGAGCCCTTCTTCCCTGCTAATGTTACATAAAGACACACTGGACGTTATATAATCCTTTTAGCGCTTGGATTACACGATTGTATAAGGACTTTAAACTAGGGCTTATTTTCGGGTAGGGCTTATATTGCAGCCATCCTAGAAAATTGAGATAGGTCTTGTTTTCCGGTAAACACAGTAATAGCGATTTACAAATACATCAATGGTGACCCCAGCATAGGAAAAAAATAGTCAGTCAGTCTCAGGGAGTGTAAGAGGACACAGGGCCACACAATGAGATTGGAGTAGAAGCGGTTTAACTTTAGGCATCGCGGGGGGCTTTTCACTGTCAGGGCGATATCAAACGCTTCCACAATTGGTGGTGGCAGCAGGGAGTATGGATTTTTTTAAAAAGACTCTTCGAAGTGCATCTTAAATGCTTCCCGACCGGCGTGTGTAATTTTAAAATTTTACATATACACACACACACACACACACACACACACACACACACACACACACAGGATGGCTTTCCTGCACTAATCGCCGTATATAAGGCGGCTCCTATAAGAGCCATAGCAGGCGTGCACGGCAGGAGAACCGATGTTCTGACAGGGGAGGAGAAACAGATTGTGTGTTCCGACTAAGTAGGAACAACGATCTGGCTCCTCCAGTCAGTTCTATCACCTCAGTTGGAAACACACTTAAAGAGGGACTGTACCTGAAATTTTTTTTTTTAAAAGCCAGCACCTACAAATACTGCAGCTGCTGACTTTTAATAAATGGACACTTACCTGTCACAGGTTCCAGCGATGTCGGCAGCAGAGGCCGATCAATCGCTCGGATCTTTGCTGCTGCCGGCACCATTCTTCCCGGTTCTCTACTGCACATCGCAATAAGAATCGTCCGAGCTGTCTGCTGGGACCCGTGTGTGTCCCGGCAGACAGCGCGCCGGGACAGGAAGAGGCATAGACTCCCATGGGAGTCTATGCCCGGAAGTGGGTGTAAATACCTGTCTTAGACAGGTATCTGCACCCCGCTCCCCCCTCCAAAAAGGTGCCAAATGTGACACCGGAGGGTGGGTTCCGATGAGCGAAGTTCCACTTTAGAGTGGAATACCGCTTTAACCTCTTGATCACCCCTAGTGTTAACCCCTTCCCTGCCAGTGACATTTATACAGTAATCAGTGGCTATTTTTAGCTCTGATCGCAGTATAAATGTCAATGATCACAAAAAAGTGTCTGATCTGTCTGCCACAACGTCGCAGTCCCGATAAAAAAAAAAAATAATAGAGTCGCTGATCGCTACCATTACTAGCAAGAAAAAATAAAAGCCATAAATCTATCCCCTATTGTAGACGCTAGAACTTGTGCAAACCAATCAATAAACGCTTATTGCGATTTTTTTTTAGAATACATATTGGCTTAAACTGATGAAGAAATGTGTTTTTTTTTTTTTTTTTAATTTGGGATATTAAAGCAAAAAAAAAAAAAAAAAATGTCTTCTTCAAAATAGTCGCTCTTTATAGTGCAAAAAATAAAAGCCACAGAGGTGATCAAATGTCACCAAAAGGAAGCTCCATTTGTGAAAAAAAAATAAAAATAAAAAAGGATGTACATTTTGTTTGGGTAGAACGTTGCATGACATCGCAATTGTCAGTTAAAATGACAGTACCGTATCGCAAAAAAATGGCATGGTCAGGAAGGGGGTAACTTCTTCCGGGGCTGAAGTGGTTAACCACTTTCAGACCGGACCATTTTGCTGGCTTAAGACCAGACCCCTTTTTGCGATTCGGCACTGCATCGCTTTAACTGACAATTGCGCGGTCGTGCCACGTGGCTCCCAAACAAAATTGACGTCCTTTTTTTCCCCACAAATAGAGCTTTCTTTTGGTGGTATTTAATCACCTCTGTGGTTTTTATTTTTTGCGATTTAAACAACAAAAAAAGAATAATTTAAAAAAAAAAAAAATTGATTGGTTTGCGCAAATGTTGTAGCGTTTACAACATAGGGGATAGTTTTATAGCATTTTTATTAATAATCTTTTTTTTTCCATCAGCGATTTTTATTGTGACTGCAACATTACGGCGGACACAGACATTTTTGGGACCATGGTCATTTAAACAGCAATCAGTGCTATACAAATGCAGCGATTCCTGTGTAAATGACACTGGCAGTGAAGGGGTTAACCAGGGGTGGCAGTGTAGGGGTTAAGTGTGTCCTAGGGGCGTGTTACTAACTGTGGGGGCGTGGCTGTTAATTATCACTGATTGTCAATTGTTGCTAGGCAGAACGGGGAGATGCTGTTTACTTCCGCATCTCCCCGTTCGTCCTCCTCGTGATACGATCATGGGTATCCCCGTGGCCTTCGAGTCTGCGGGACCCGCAACCAGACTCACGGGGGTCCCGACCGGCGTGCACGCGATGGCACGGCGGCATATTCAAAAGGGACGTACGTACCTGTACGCCTTTATGCCTGTCCGTGCCATTCTGCCGACGTACATTGTCGTGCGCCGGTCGGGAAGCAGTTAACCACTTCAGCCCCGGACCAATTGGCAGCCAAAGGACCAGGCCCCTTTTTGCAATTCAGCACTGCGTCGCTTTAACTAACAATTGCGCGGTCATGCGACGTGGCTCCAAAACAATATTGGCGTCCTTTTTTTCCCCACAAATAGAGCTTTCTTTTGGTGGTATTTGATCGCCCCTGCGGTTTTTATTTTTTGCGCTATAAACAAAAATTCTATATTTTTTACATTTTGCTATAATAAATATCCCCAAAAAATATATAAAAAAACATTTTTTTTCCTCAGTTTAGGCCGATACGTATTCTTCTACATATTTTTGGTAAAAAAAAAAAAAAAAAAAAAAAAAAAAATCGCAATTAGCGATTATTGATTAGTTTGCGCAAAAGTTATAGCGTTTACAAAATAGGGGATAGTTTTATAGCATTTTTATTAATATTTTTTTTTTTATTAGTAATGGCGGCGATCAGCGATTTTTATTGTGACTGCGACATTTTGGCGGACACATTGGACCTTTTTGGGACATTTGTCATTTATACAGCAATCAATGCTATTTAAATAGCACTGATTCCTATGTAAATGACAGTTGTAGTTAAGGGGTTAACCACTAGGGGGCGGGGAGGAGTCAGTGTGACGTGTTGTGTTTTTTTTTTACAGTAGGGGGGCGTGGCTGTACGTCTGACGTCATTGATCGGCGTTCCCGATGACAGGGAACCGCCGATCACTGACAGTCAGTGTAGGAAGCGCGGGGAGAGGTTTACATAGACCTCTCCCCGTTCTTCAGCTCCGTAACCCGATCGCGGGATACAAGCGGCGATTGGGTCCGCTGGTCCCGCGGCCGGGGTCACGGAGCTAGCGGCGCGCGACCCACGGGCAGGCACATGCACGATCACGTACAGGTACGTGATTCTGCCTGCCCGTGCCATTCTGCTGACGTATATATGCAGTGGCCGGTCGGGAAGCAGTTAAAGAACACAAACAGGGATATGGAAAAGAATTATAGACACTGACATGTACACAGGTTGAACTGGATGGACCATTTTCTATTCAACCTTATCTACTATGTAACCCTTTAACTGCCAGGCCATCGGGAGTCTAAACAGATCCCCAATGTCTCCTTTTTGAGACAGAAAGGGGCTGAAGACAGTCCTTTTCTCTGAAGCCTGCACTGTGGATGAATGGAGAGAAACTCCTATTCATTTGCAAGCATAAACACAGCTTACAACGCTTTATTTACAAACTGGAACTTCGTAAACAGTTTACTATGCTTCCGTGATGAACACAGAAGCAAAAAAGTATATGGTCTCTTCAGGTAAGCCTATCATTCCTTTAATCTTTTACCACTTCCATCAGCTCATTCCCCAGTTACAACCTTTTGTACCACCCTATTAGATTGTGAACTCTTCTGAGTAGGGCCCTCTTAATCCTCTTGTATTTTATTGTATTGTCTACCTTTTATATTGTAAAGTGCTGCATAAACTGTTGGCGCCAAATAAATGAATAATAATAATGATCACTGAAAGCATTCATTCAGGAAAGAGGGCTGGTAAACACATTTACCAGTTTCCCCCACATTCTGACAGCGATCTCCGGCCCACATTTTGAGTGAACAGCTTGTTAGCTGCTAATGTTCTGTTTGTCAGAGTGAGGGCCGTTTTACACCACAAAAACACTCCAGATTCATTTCAGATGCGTTTCTGCATGCGCAATTTTAAACACGGTTTTTGATGCGTTTCCAGATGCTTTTCTTTTTTCACTATACTAGAGTCCAGTGCGTTTATGTTTTGTCCCAGTGCATTTACTGTGTTCCAATACAGTCCAGTACAGGAAAAATGCAGCACGTTCTTTTTTTGGAACTAAAAATCCCTGGAACTGACCGCACTGGTGTGAACTATGCCATTGGAAACCGTATAACACAACTTTCCATGCGTTTTTGATTCAGAACAAAAAAAACTCACTGGACTGCATGTGGTGTGAACTGGCCCTCATAATAGTTCATGGTCACAGAAGCGACCATGAGCTTATAGGAGGAACATCAGGTCCATATGGCATACCTAGCTAGCTGGAAGCAGTGCTGTAGGGCCATACAGACCTGGCAGCGCAAGAGTTAATAAATGTTTACACACCCACTACACTTCGGTCAGTCATAAACCGGTCTAATCTCAGCCGGTTCAGCAAGAATTTTGAACAGTTAATGGGCAGGCCAAAATGTACCAAGTTGATCGATCAACTTGGGTACAACCAGCCTGCTGGATTCTCTTGCCATTATAGACATCGACTTCTATAATAGGGTTGCCACCTCATCCCTTTAAAAACACATATGAATTACAGATTCTAAGGCTATTTAACCACTTCAGCCCCGGACCAATTGGCAGCCAAAGGACCAGGCCCCTTTTTGCGATTCGGCACTGCGTCGCTTTAACTGACAATTGCGCGGTCGTGCGATGTGGCTTCCAAACAAAATTGGTGTCCTTTTTTCCCCACAAATAGGAGCTTTCTTTTGGTGGCATTTTATCGCCCCTGCGGTTTATTTTTTGCGCTATAAACAAAAATAGAGCGACAATTTTGAAAAAAAATTCAATATTTTTTGCTATAATAAATATCCCCAAAAAATATATTAAAAACATTTTTTTTCCTCAGTTTAGGCCGATACATATTATGCTACATATTTTTGGTTAAAAAAAAAAATATATAAAAAAAAAATTGCAATTAGCGATTATTGATTGGTTTGCACAAAAGTTATAGCGTTTACAAAATAGGGGATAGTTTTATAGCATTTTTATAAAAAAAAATTTTTATTACTAGTAATGGCGGCGATCAGCGATTTTTATTGTGACTGCGACATTATGGCGGACACATCGGACATTTGACACATTTTTGGGACCATTGTCATTTATACAGCAATCAATGCTATTTAAATGCATTGATTCCTGTATAAATGACAGTTGTAGTGAAGGGGTTAACCACTAGGGGGAGGGGAGGGGTTATGGGCTGTGACGTGTGTGTGTGTTTTTTTACATTAGGGGGCGGGGCTGACGTCATTGATCGGCTTTCCCGATGACAGGGAACAGCCGATCAATGACAGGCAGAGTAGGAAGCGCGGGGAGAGGTTTGTTTACACAGACCTCTCCCCGTTCTTCAGCTCTGTGACCCAATCGCGGGACACCAGCGGCGATCGGGTCCGCTGGTCCCGCGGCCGGGGTCACGGAGCTCCCGACCGGGTCGCGAGTGCGCCGCTGGCAGGTCGCGAGCACGCCGCTGGCGCGCGCGACCCACGGCCAGGCAATTAAAGGGCCACGTACTGTACGTGATTTTGCCTGGCCGTGCCATTCTGCTGACGTATATATGCAGTGGGCGGTCGGGAAGCGGTTAATGCAGATAAAAGTGCTGAGTTTAATTACCACCTTAACCTCCCTGGCGGTATGATGTCAGATTTTTGCGTCTCAAAGCGGTACATTTTGCATAGAAATTTGGAGTTTTATATTGTAGGACTGTAATTCTTAGTAATAACTCACTTAAATATGTCCAAACAAGAGTATAAGTAGATATCCCGGGTATGATAACGTTTGAAACACAAAATCATAAAATATAATAAAATCTATTTTCCCGCGATTCCCTATCGTTCAATTCTGCAAGTGATTCAAATTTACTAACGCCGTTTCCTAGCTGGTCTAAAACCACTTTTGACGTAAAGGGACACTTTTTGGTTGCCATGGACAATCTCCAGTTTCCAGGCAGAAAGAACAGTATAATATATTAGGGCTGTTACTGATTAAAATTTGGTGTTCTATCAATTTTTTTTTTAAATCGATCAACTAATTTCAATTAAATTAAAAACACACATACAGATCCAACTACTTTTAGCGGATCTCCGTGCATTGCAACTCTGCATTAGTCAGTGGTGAATGTGGTATATACACTATATACAATCACTCGACACTAGTTTGTTTCCACAATCCATGACTTAACTTCACACAAATACGTTTTAAATTCAAACGGTAGCACTGACGTAAGTAATTTTTTTTTTCCCACAGTAGTGTGACAATCCCTCCACCTCCGGTCTAACTAATCTCTCTCACCTTATGGCATGGACCCCTGTGCAAACAGGTGGTCATGCAAGCGGGTATCAAAAGGGTTAACACGGACCATAAACTTCTCTCACGTCTCCTTAGATCTCAGCAAGGATGCCAGGTCATGGGTAGAAAGAAAAGTGCTCACCGCTTATGTATAAGATTTAATTTTTGTGTTCAAACACAAACTACTAACATGAAGATGATAAAAACACAGCATGTAAAGCAGACAATCGTGTTAGTTCCGTAGGGCAGCAGCGGGTAACATCATGTGCAACTCCTCCCACGTACGCATTACGTTCAATCAGAACTTCAACGTCACCGTTCTCGTCCCCCCTTCCCTTCGTTAGAAAACTGAGGCACTTGGGGAAGGGGGGGAGGAGTCCGGTGACGTCGATGTCCGTGACTTCACCGGATCTCTGACAGAACTCCCTGAAGACTCGGAAATCGGTGGAGTACCGATCAAAAAAAAAAAAAAATTAACGATTTATCGAGGAATTAATCTTTAATTTCCACAGCCCTAATTATATATATATATATATATATATATATATATATATATATATATATATACACATATATATATATATACATATACACACACATAGATATATATATACATATACACACACACACACACACACCATATAAAACTGCATGCTGGGCACTGGACAAAAGGGATGTGAAATAATTTCATACAGTAATGTAATCTGTAGGATTACAGTGTACTGTATGTATTATGATTTTTCAATTTTTTTTAATTTGCCGCCGAGCTCCGCCCCCGTGCGGCGCTCGCAGGGAACGGAGCCCAGCACAGAGGCATCGGGCAGAGCAAGGGGACATTGCAGGATCCTGGGGACAAGGTAAGTGTACCACACCAGGATCCTGCAATGCAATCCCGAGGTTACCGCTAATGGTACTGAAATTTAACCCCGAGCCACATTCGGGAAAACCGCAAGGGAGGTTAATCAGCGACAGAATTTGTGTAATTAATGTGTTCAGTTTAAAAGGGACAAGGTGGCAACCCTATTCTATAGCCCCTAGTGATAATCACTGTCTTCTCCCGATCAGGGGTAGCCCCTCGCCAAGACAATTGCTGATTCCTCTGCCAACACTGCCTGTGTTGATAGGGGGATTGTGCAAATTCCTTTCCTGCCACCCGTGGTTGGATTAGCAAAGTGTATAGCCGGTGTACTATCATTTTCTGTCCATCACAAAGTGTTCGCTGTGTACTGCACATGCCCAGTACACAGGACACCCAGATTCCGAAAATTGCTGAAGCTGAACAGCGCCTGCACCGTGAGTCCACTTTCAAGCCCCACCATCCAAGTGGACATAAAGTTAGAATATAAAAGAGCCGAGCGCAGCTAGGCATGCCCAAAGCATGGCGAGCGAAGATAGCCAGCGAGGGGCCCTCTAAGTTTGTGTAGCCCTATGTCCGCTTGGATGGTGGGGCTTACACATCGACTCACGGCGCAGGCGCCGTTCATCTTCGGAGATTTTCTGAAAACCCTTATGCTCCGTACTGCGCGTGCGCAGTACACAGCGGACACATGATGATTGCCGGACTGTTCGTGTCAGAACACCGGCCCTAGTCTGCGCACTTTGCTCCATTTCACTACTCTCAGGTTACTGGTTATATGTCCGGGGGGGGGGGGGGGGGGTTAGGGTTGGCCTGGTTAAGTGTGGCACAGCGAGGCTGCAATTGATGTTATTTTTTTCCTCAGAAGCTTTTCGTTTGCGCATCATTGCCGCCTCTGCTGTGTCCCCTGACGTCCGCGCACGGAACGAAGCAACGAGCGCCGTGTCCCCTCCTGTCCACGCACGGAACGAGGCAACAAGCGCCGTGTCCCCTCCTGTCCGCGCACTGAATGAGCGCCGTGTCCCCTCCTGCCGTGCACGGAACGAGGCAACGAGCGCCGTGTCCAATCCTGTCCGTGCACGGAACGAGGCAACGAGCGCCGTGTCCCCTCCTGTCCGCGCACTGAATGAGCGCCGTGTCCCCTCCTGCCGTGCACGGAACGAGGCAACGAGCGCCGTGTCCAATCCTGTCCGTGCACGGAACGAGGCAACGAGCGCCGTGTCCCCTCCTGTCCGCGCACTGAATGAGCGCCGTGTCCCCTCCTGCCGTGCACGGAACGAGGCAACGAGCGCCGTGTCCACTCCTGTCCGTGCACGGAACGAGGCAACGAGCGCCGTGTCCATATTAATAATAATATTATACAGGATTTATATAGCGCCAGCAGTTTGCTCAGCGCTTAACAAAATGAAGGCAGACATTACAATTTGGTACAATAGGAATCAGAGGGCTCTGCTCGTTAGAGCTTACAATCTGAGAATCCAGTCACTGGTCATTTGGCTTTGTGACTGAACTGGGGCTTTACATTGCCTCAGTGACTAGGCCTTGGCCTGTAGTAGTAGTTTCCTACGCTGTGCCATGCCTGTGTTAACCTAGGAAACCTTCCAAGCCCCTTCCTGTGCTGTCCTAATACAACCCGAGACCGGTCGGCGGAGCCGTGCCTCCACAGAGCCACACGAACACATTGCCGTCATAACGTTGGCTCATCCCCCGCAATGCCCGCTAACCAGGCCCGTGTAGCCGCCACGCACACGAGGAAGGGCCCGGCGGGAGCACACGAGGAAGTCACCACAGAGACAGACTACACAGGCCGCACGTACACACGCAGCGCTTGAGCAGGCCGCACGCCACTCACCAGATTTAGATGTCAGCCTGTCCCCGGCCGCTAGGTGCGCCGACTGCAGCCACCGCCTCCTCCCGTGTTATGAGTGGACGTCACGACAGGCACCGGCCACATTTACCCCGAGCGAGGCTCCGGCTCTCTCTCACACACAAACAAACCTACTCCTGCGCAGGCCACATGCCCGAGCTGAAGCAGCGGAAGAAGCTGAAACGCAACACAACCACACGGCGGCGCTCAACGGCCTAGTTCAAAGCACAAAAACAGCCTTCGCCATCTTGCTTGCCAATTAGGGGACGACTTGGTGTTGAAGACCAATCACTGGCCCCCTCTGAGGATGACATGCAATGATTGACGGTTAGATGCTGCACGTCACTCCCGCGAGAACAGGCGGGGTAGACGCCAGTCAGCCTTGACGTCATTAGGAAAAAAAAAAACAGAGTACGGGGGCTTTTTAGGGTCATTTCAGTTTCCATTCAGTGTCCGTTGTAGCTGAGCTTTCATTATAAACATGGAGGCTGGCGCCCCCTGCTGGCTTAATTTTGTTAATTGTGCCTATTATATGTTCCAGAAACGATATGTGGTCAGTTCTTTATTACAGTTTCAGATTTGCAGATGTATGCGTAGGTGAAGAAAATACAAGTGCAAATTTTATCCGCATCACCAGCTGAACTCCAGTAAAATTCTGTATTGCATATGTAGGGTGATCTGCTGCCTTCTGCTTATTATTATACAGTATTTACATAGCTCCCAACTGTCCTTAATTTCAAGGGACTGTCCCTGATTTGGAGAAATGTCCCTCTGTCCTAGACATGTGCACAACAGAAAAATTAGTTTATTTTCGTTTCTTTCGTTTCCGTTGATTCGTAACGATTCGTAAATTCGTAAGTCGTCGGTGTTCGTATTCGTAACGATTCGTATTTTCGTAAGAATAATTTTTTTCGTTGATTCGTTTTTCCGTTAGTTTAATTTTCGTTTTATTCGAAATTCGGACGCATTCGTATTTATTCGTTCTTTCGTAACATTCGTAACATTCGTAGATTCGTAATCGGAGCATAATTCATAATATTATGTAATGTGTATGCTATTAGTTCATTTTAAGAGACACGGAAAATTACGAATCGAAAAAAAAACAAAAAGTTACGAATGTACGAATTTTTTCGTTCAATCCATTCAAAGCATGTTAAGTAGTGTCATTGTAAGAGACACGGAAAATTACGAATCGAAAAAAAAAAAAAAAAAGTTATGAATGTACGAATTTTTTCGTTCAATCCATTCGAAGCACGTTAAAGCAGCGCCATTGTAAAGAGACACGGAAAATTACCAATTCAACAAAAAAAAAAAAGTTACGAATGTACGAATTTTTTCATTCATTTTGATTTTCATTGTTCCTGTTTTCGTTTTTCGGATTTTCTTCTTTTGTAGATTTGTTGTTTCCAATTAGTTTTTTTCGGATTTTCGTTGTTTTCGGATTCGTTCGGTTCGAACGATTCGTTAAAATTTCTAGCGAATCGTTCGTTCATTCGTACGATAACGAATGAACGAATATAACGAAAAAAAAACGAAAAACGACAAAAAAAAGGAAACGAATTGCACATGTCTACTCTGTCCATCTTTCCCCCTCATTTTGATCTGATCTATATAGTTGTATATAAAATTGACTTGTTATCTATCAAAAAGTGTTTTCCAGCGCTAAACCTTTCATCTGATTTCTAAATTGCTGCATTTGTAAATTCCACTTGTGGGTTTAACCAATCTTATTTTTTTTGTACAATTCTCCTTTAAGGGGTGTGGCAAGGGGTGTGTCCTATGCCTGCATACTTTTGCTGCTAGCTGTCCCTCATTCCCATCTCAAAAAGTTGGAAGGTATAGTATTTATATTCCGCCCACAGTTTACGCAGCGCTTTACAACATGAGGGCAGACATTACAGTTACAATACAATTTAATACAGGAGGAATCAGCGGGCCCTGCTTATTAGAGCCTACAATCTAGAAGGGAGGGTCAAGAGATACAAAAGGTAATAACTGTAGTGGATGATCTGATGGAGAAAATAAAAGTACAGTTGTTGGATATGGGCAGATTAGGCTTCTCTAAAGAGAAGGGTTTTCAGGAATTGTCTAAAAGCAAACAGAGTAGGAGATAGTCGGACAGATTGGGGTAGGAAGTTCCATAGGGTAGGAGAGGCTTGAGAAAAGTCCTGGAGGCAAGCGTGGAAGGAGGTGACAAGGAAACTAGAGAGCAGGAGGTTTTGGGAGGAACTATGGGACTAGAGGACAAATGCCAACATAGTAATTTAATGATGATATAAGTAAAAAACAATTAAGACTTAAGTTGTGGTTGAATGGCCGCGGCCCTTTATTAAAGTTAATGACGATATAACCAAATAAACACATACTTGACGATATTACCTACATAATCTTGTTTTTACAAAGATTATGAGACCACTGGTCCAGCTATAAAAGCTCGAACCAACTATAACCATAAAGAAAAACACTATCCCCCAATATAATTGGGGATAATTACCAAAGGAAAGGAGGGGAAAAAGGACCGCGACAAATTGTGGGGGGGGAGGGAGGGTGCCTTTTCTTTTGCTGCAACCGTCGTTCTGAGAAAAAACCGTTGGATAGATTGTATTTATAACCTCTGTTTAATTTTTATAGGTTCCTTGGATCACCTGACTAGCTGAAGGTAAGTAACCAATCAAATAGTAATATTAATTTTTCACAAATACTGGTCACTTTGTTTATTGTCCCTAATCCCATAGGTAGGAGGCGCTATTTGCTCCCCCTACCCTCATGGGACTAGAGGACAAATGCCAACATAGTAATTTAATGATGATATAAGTAAAAAACAATTAAGACTTAAGTTGTGGTTGAATGGCCGCGGCCCTTTATTAAAGTTAATGACGATATAACCAAATAAACACATACTTGACGATATTACCTACATAATCTTGTTTTTACAAAGATTATGAGACCACTGGTCCAGCTATAAAAGCTCGAACCAACTATAACCATAAAGAAAAACACTATCCCACACGCCAGGCTCTTTTAATTAAAACGAGCCTGGCACCCCACCCGGGCCACGGCCAGATCCACACAAGAACTAAAATCCATATTAAGTATATCATTACCAATATCTGATAGATGTACCTGGTCAGAACGATACAAGCCAGGCAAACCACCTTCCAGTTCAAAGTGACGGAAGGATAGTCCATCAATCAAAGGCATAAATTTAGCCATAAACCTATTAACCCTCTTACGTACTTTTTCGAGAAAGGAATGCGTTGGATCATCCAACCATTTTAACCTGGGCACTATTTCAGAGAAAATTAAAACAACAGAAGGATAAACAGTATGTAAATGAGTGAGATCAGATTTCATTTGGGCAACCAAATCCAAAGTCTTATAATTGCCCAAATCATTTCCTGCTAAATGAAAAATAATAACAGATGGTAGAGGCCTAGAAGCAAGCAGACCATTCAACGATGAATGAAGGTCAAACCAGGACATGCCTCTTCTGCCGAACCAGCATACCTCATAGGATGATGCTTCAAGGCCCAGGTTGAGGCCATAACAACGTATTGAAGCTCTTTGTTCAGCCCAGAAAACGAACGAATGCCCTAATATCCATACACAATAGGGCGGCCCTGCAAAGCAGAAAAACACAAATTAGGCCTAACATATGACTTGAAACAGTTAGATTGCCAACCACCCAAACTTTTTATTGCAGTAGAAGACAAACCCAAACTAGCAGCAGCAGTGGCTGCACCTATGCGAAAAGAATGGGAAGTAATATGCAAATGGGACAAACCTAGATGGTGTAGGCATTTCTGTAAAACCATTTTAAATTGATATTGCGTAAGAGGGAGACCAGAAAAATGAATCAAAAATTGACCATTGCATGTAGGGCGCGACACGAAAAAAATTTTCAGCAAAGAAAAAACACATAGTGGAGAATTGGGTATTTCATGAATGACAACCCAGCGCCCTTTACCCAACTGGTCAGTTTTACTGAATCTCAATAAAATCCGCACGTGGTCCAAATGCATGAAAACATCGGAAACTAAAAGACCACCAGAGGCTGAGGAAGATTTTGGCAACAATTCAGAAATGCGAAAAGCGCCGAAAAAACAAAGACAAAAAGACACTTGCAAAAGCAAAGATTCATAATCAGAATAGCAAACGGCAGGTGTAACAGCCAGAATCCGATGCAAGATATCAGGAGTAATAGGAGCTCTATTGTCAATACGAAAATGCACCTTGCGATAACCTTTAAGAGCCTGGGTAACTGAAAAGAAATGAGAACAAGGAGGTCGACCTTTCAGTTTACCAAAAAAGGAAATGCCAGCCAACACCTTCACAATATGTGAATATGAATAACAATTTCCCATCATAGCCTCCACAAATGCCAAAACCAAAGGTTCCGAAAAATGTTCTAAAGGAAGACGTGCAGACTGTAAAAAGGAGCACCACATTGACCACGCGGCGTTGTATTGCGCCCACGTGGAAGGAGCCAAAGAGTTGGTGATAGATGAAATCACGGAGGGCAAACCACCGACCACAATGCTGCTGGGCAAGTACAACCCACGAGATCCGCTTCTGGCACCAATTTCCGGAACCGATCGAGCTGAAAACGTGACAAAGAATCAGCGATATTGTTAACCTTGCCCGGAATATACTTAACTTTGATCCATAAATTTAATTTTAAACAAATGAAAACTAATCTCCGCAACACAGCTAAAACAGGCAACGACCTAGAAGTCAAACAATTCACCGCAAAAACCACACCCTTATTATCCGAATGAAAAAGAATACGAGAATCCTTGAAATGGTCACCCCAAAGCTCCAGAGCCACCAAAATAGGGAAAATCTCCAACAACACCACATTCTTGGTAAGGCCTTGTACAACCCAAGATGCAGGCCAGAAATCCATAGACCAACATCCGTTCCAAAAAGCACCGTAACCAACAGAGCCCGAAGCGTCGGTAAATAAAGAGAAAGACGACGAGTCACGAAACGGAGCTTGCCACAAGGTACGACCGTTATAAGATGCTAAAAATTCATCCCACACTAGGAGATCCGAAACCAGGTCGGCCGAAACACGAACATAATGGAAAGGTGATCGAAAACCAGCTAAAGCCTTGTACAGCCTTTTGGAAAAAACTCGACCCATAGGTATAACACGAGTGGCGAAAGCCAGCATACCCAACAAGGACTGTAAGGTTCGTACCGTAACCTTCCTTTTAGCAATAACCAAAGCAACTAATGCACGTAAACGTTCAACTTTAGCAGAAGGAAGACGACATTCCATTAAAGCAGTGTCTATAGTGATACCTAAAAATTCCAGGCAGGTGGTAGGCCAAACCGTTTTCTCAACAGCTAGTGGGATGCCAAAACGCTCACACATAACATGAAACTCACCAAACAAAAGAAAACAAAGAAAAGAATCCGCCGGACCGATAAACAAAAAATCGTCCAAATAATGTATCACATTAGTGGAATTTGTGCGCCATGAGACTGCCCATTCAAGGAAGGTCGCAAAAGCCTCAAAATATTTACAAGATAATGAACAGCCCATCGGAAGGCACTTATCAAAATAAAAGGCACCAGCAAAGGAAAAACCTAAAGAACTAAACGCGGAATGATGTATAGGAAGTAGACGAAAGGCAGATTTTATATCCACTTTAGCCAATAAAGCCGATTTACCGAGGAGACGGATTTTTGAGATCGCATCATCAATAGAAGAATAATAAACCGAACATTCGTCAGGATCAATACTGTCATTTAGAGAAGCACCCAAAGGATAAGACAAATGATGAATCAAACGAAAACTATTTTTATCTTTTTTATGGATCAAACCAAGCGGTGAAACTCTAAAATCCTTAAAAGGAGGAGTAAGAAAAGGCCCAGCAACTCTGCCTTCTTGAACCTCCTTAGCGATTTTTCCAGCGACAATCGCACTAAAGCGATTAACGGAAGGAAGGTTATCGTGACATAAACAACCCTTGCCAGAAAAAATTGGCAAGCGAAAGCCTGCAGAAAAACCATCAATTATGAGAGCCGCCGTCCGACGATCTGGCCAAATTTGAAGGAACGGCAGCATTTCGTCCAACTTCACCGGAGTTACTTTGAGGATGAAAATTATCCCTGGAATGAGACACAGTTGCAGAGGATAACTTCTTAAAACAGCGAAAAGCCGGGTGATTGCCTGCACATGTGGCGCATTCGTGTTTGTAGCGACATGAATTAGGCCACTTACACTGACTTTCATTAAATCCGAAACACAAGCCTTTTTTGAATGGAGCCGGCTGTGAAGACTGGGAAGGAAGCGACTGTTTTTTAGGAATCAGCAGATTCAGCCACAGTCCCACGTCTTTTGTACCCCATTTTAGATTTTTATGAATCGCCAATTTCTGGCGAAAGGACTCGTCATAGAAAAACCATGCGAGCCCGGAAAAATTTTTGAATGCTTCAAGAATGATCTCGACATGTTGGAACATACCACAACACAATTCCGGGTGTTTTTCACCCATAACACTTGCATAGATACAGAAGGCCTGAAGCCAATTGTTAAAAGAACGAGGCGCAGATTTTCCTTTGTTATCCTCAAATTTATCAAAATCACGTTTATCCGACCTGTTCTCTTTAAACGAAGGAAGGAGAGAAAGAATATCTATGAAGTCACCTCTCCAAATTTTTTCTTTGATAGAAGTCGGCAAATGAAAACCGAGTGGTGAAACTTCGCAAACTAAAGCTTCTTTAAAACAATATTCTGGGACCGAAGGATTTGCCACATGATCCGAAACTTGCACCTCCAGTACCGAAGGCACCATATTAGGAGACACAAAAGGCGGATCGGGCCTAGCGACATCCTTCCAAGCTTGTAAAAGGGGATTTTCAGGTGTAACAGGCAAATTGTCGACACAACGTTTAAATTGTTCAGTAAAAGAAGCAAAAGAAGATAACAAGGAATGCAGTTGAATGGACTCACCGCTCCCGTTGTTTAATATAGGAGCCTGAGAAGAAACATCCTGTGCAATGGAAACCTGTGAGGACACCGTAGCAGGAGAAGACGTGGCATTTGCACCTGCAGAACGAACAAAAGGAAAAGAGACGGCAGGCAAAACATTTGAAACAGAACCAGTCGCGGACTGGCAATCAGCATTTAAATTAATCAAATTATTTGCATCAGCAACATTTAATGCATTAGTATTAAAAGCAACAGATTTAGGATGTACAGCAACATCATGCATAGCCAATGAATTTGTATGTGACCTATGCAATGATCTTGAATTCTTGGAAATATCAGGGATATTTACAGCATTATTACCAGTATATTTTGTCTTTTTTGACACTGGCTGGCTCCTGGATTCGATCCAGCGAACAGGCTTCTTCTTTTTCCTTTGAGGACGTGCGGATGGCACTGCGCATGCTCCTGCAATGCCTTCGTCGACCTGTGTATCGAAAGACGTCTGAGGAGGGGAGGAAAGAAAAGACACAGGCGGAACTGAAGCACAGGCAGCCGAAGTCTGGGAGGAGGACATATGCGGCTGCACAATAGGAGGAGCCGGAACGGAGAGGAAATCAGCAGGGGGGATAGAAGAAAGGGCCGGGATGGAAAGAGAAGGAGCCGATGAGAATACTGAGGGAAAAGAGGGAAATGCTGAAGCCCCAGCCGTCAACAGAGAAGGCACCAGAGGCGCTGACACCGCGGATGGATCGTAGGACAAGCAAGACCTCATCCAGGCATCGCCATCCGGAGCAGAGGCCCTCTCTAACAGCTGACGCAGCAGGGAATCCATAGCAGGTAAGAGAACGACACAGAGGCTGCCTTTTCTTTTGCTGCAACCGTCGTTCTGAGAAAAAACCGTTGGATAGATTGTATTTATAACCTCTGTTTAATTTTTATAGGTTCCTTGGATCACCTGACTAGCTGAAGGTAAGTAACCAATCAAATAGTAATATTAATTTTTCACAAATACTGGTCACTTTGTTTATTGTCCCTAATCCCATAGGTAGGAGGCGCTATTTGCTCCCCCTACCCTCAAGAGAACTAGTAGGTTGTCATTTTGAAACTAGGTTAGTGATGTACCTGGGGGGTAGTTGTAAACGGCTTTTTAAGTTGTTGTTAGTATTTTTAATTTGTTGGATGAGCAGAAGCCAGTGGAGGGATTGGCAGAGAGGAGTAGCAGACACTGAACATTTGGTAAGGTGAGTCTGGCAGCAGAATTCATGATGGACTGAAGGGGGGATAGACTATGCAAAGGAAATCCCATGGGGAGGGAGTTGCAGTAGTCAAGGTAAGAGATGACCAAGGAGTGAACTATTAGCTTTGTGGTGTCATTGGTTAGAAAGGGGCGTATTATGTAGATGTTGCGGAGGTTGAGGTGGCAAGATTTGGACAGCGACTGGACGTGAGGCCGAAAGGATAGTTCAGAGTCCAGGGTTATACCTAGAACTTTGGCATGCCAGGACGGGCTCATAGTAGTGCTGTAAATTTTGGCAGAGTAATCAGAAGAAGAGGCACATGGGGGAGGAAAAATCATGAGCTCGGTTTTGGATAGATTCAAATTGAGGAAGTGGTGTGAAACCCAGACTGATATGTCTGTTAATAAATTAGTGATACGTGAGCTGAGGGGTAGAGAGATAGATTTGGGTGTCGTCAGCATAGAGATGGTATTGGAAGCCATGGGAGGCTGTTACCTAAACCAGGGAGGAGGTGTAGATGGAGAATAAGAGAGGTCCAAGAAAAGAACCTTGGGGGGACCCTGACAGAGAAAGGTAGAGGAGAGGATGAAGTAGAATTGTAAGTAACGCTAAAGGATCCGTTGAATAAGTAGGATGAGAACCAGTGAATAGTACAGTCACGGAGACCAAAGGCATGCCGTTTTTTGAAGAGAAGGGGGTTGTCCACTATGTCAAAGGCAGAATAGAGGTCCAAGATTAGGAGTACAGTATGGTGTCCTTTGGAGTTAGCTGTTAGCAGATTGTTTCCCTGGAGTGTTGAGGGCAGAATCCAGATTGAAGGAGATCAAGAAGGTTAATCTGTTCTGGCAACGTGGTTGCTTAGTCGGATGTAGACCAAACGTTCAAAGATTTTGTCTAAAAAGGGGAGGAAGGAGATGGAGGTGTAGTTTGTTAAGATTAGTGGGGTCTAATGAGGGCTTTTTAAGTATGGGGTTGGCAAGTGCATGTTTTAGAGAGTTGGGGAAGATACCAGAAGAGAGGGAGAGATTGAAGATGTGAGTTAGAGAGTATAGAATAGAGCCAGAGGGTGAACATAACATTTGTGAGGGAACTGGGTCCATGGGGTAGGTGGTTAGCCGGACCTTAGAGAAAAGTTTAGCAACCTTGTCTATAGTGGTGGGGTTGAATGAAGAAAGTAATGATTGTACCTGTGGACATGGAGTGGTAAAGTTATACTAAAGTCTCTGTTTTGTTTCTTTAAAAATAGCAAACATGTTATACCTACCTGCTCTGTGCAGTGGTTTTTGCACAGAGTAGTCTAGATCCTCCTCTTCTCGGTTCCCTCGCCGGAAGCTTCTGGCCCCTCCCCCCTGCCGAGTGTCCCCACAGCTTGCTATGGGGGCACCCGAGCCGAGCCACTGCTCTGTATGTCCATTCAGACACAGAGCTGCAGTTCGGCCCCACCCCCTCTCTCTCCTCAATAACTCACTGACTTTGGTTGACAGCAGTGTGAGCCAATGGCGCTGTGTAGCCGTCTCAGCCAATTGGGAGGGAGAGTCCCGGGCAGCCGAGACACTCCTGCAGCATCGTTGGATCGAGATGTGCTCAGGTAAGTATGAGGGGGGCTGCTGCACACAAAGGTTTTTTTTTTATATTAATGCACAGAATGCATTAAGATTAAAAACCTTCTGACTTTACAACCACTTTAAGTGGACAGCCACTTTAAGTACAGTGAAGACAAATTGTATCAGTCTTACGTTTGAAGTGGTTGACGATCTCCTGGGCAGTGAGTGAGTTAGTGGGTGGAGGACGAAGTAGAGTGTTAAAGGTAGAGAAGAGTTGACAGGGAACAGGAAGAGACGGTGTTAATGAGAGTAATAAAATTGGTCTGCTTAGCAGTGAGGAGGCAGTAGTTGTATTTTTGGAGGGCAGGTTTATATTGGTTGAAATCTTTCTGAGACTTATGCCGCGTACACACAATCGAAATTTCCGACAACAAATGTTCGATATGAGCTTGTTGTTGGAAATTCCGACCGCGTCGGAAAATTTGAGCAGGTTCTCAAATTTTCCGACAACAAGACTTGTCGGAAATTCCGAGCGTGTGTACAGAATTCCGACGCACAAAAGTCCACGTATGCTCGGAATCAAGCAGAAGAGCCACACTGGCTATTGAACTTAATTTTTCTCGGCTCGTCGTACGTGTTGTACGTCAGCGCGTTCTTGCCGATCGGGAAAAAAATCCACAGTTTGGTTGTCGGAATGTTCGATCATCTGTACGCGGCATTAGTCTTACGCCACAGGTGCTCAAGAGCACAGCTATGTTTTTTCAGACTTCTGGTGTGGTCTGGTTACCAGGGTTGTAGGTGTCAGGGCCTGATTCTGTGTGTAGTGGGCAGTGTGTCCAGAGAGGATGACAGTGATCTGTTGTAGACAGAAGTGGCTAAGCTGTGGCAGGACAGGAGTGAGATTTTGTCATAGAGGTGGTCAGTAGCAGAGCAGAGAAGAGAAGGGCTGAGTACTCTCTGTATTTGTAAATAACCCTGCTCTTAACCTCCAGAAAGGTTTTACCCCCTTCATGACCAGGGCATTTTTTTGCTTTTCAGCTCTGCAATAATTTAACTGGTAATTGCTCGTCATGCAACACTGTCAGTCATGCAACACTGTGCGGGCATTAAATATATATCATTTTTTTTTCACACACATAGAGCATTCTTTTGGTGGTATTTGAGGTTTTTCATTATATAAACTAAAAAAAAAACAGAAAAAAACAATATTCTACTTTCTGTCATAAAACATATCCAATAAACTCAAATTTCTTCATAAATTTAGGCCAAAATGTATTCTGTTACATGTCTTTGGTAAAAACCAAACTATATATTTGGGGACGCTATACTATTGGGGACATTAATACAGTTCTGATTGCGATCAAGATACTGATCCATACTACAGATCAACTATGGGATTACTCTGCCTGTATCGAGACACTCATAAAGCCCCATACACACGCGCTGATTTTTCAACAACATTGTCCGATCGGACAGAATCCATGCGAAAATCCGACCGTGTGTATGGGGCTTAAGGGGGTGAGTGCAGTCTTATCACTTTGAGCCATACTGTTATCAAGAGCATATGGTTGCTGGTTACCATATGTCTTGTCGGAAAGAAGAGGAAGATGTTGCCACTTTTAGTAATCGATTACAGTTACTCTTGTTACGTTTGGTATATCACTCTGATATACCTTCTTCTGCAGTGGACTCTATGAGGACTAGTCATTTAGTATTAGGCTTGCTACCACATCATCCTCTTACACAGCTCAAAATTATGTTAATTGACAGAATGCTTTCTCTCCATGAGTTAATGGAAGTAATGAAGAAGAAAAAAGGCTAACATTCAATTTCTTTACTCCTAAGCAGGTGAAAAGTGTTCCAAAAGAGGATTACTGTTCTAGCTCTCCCAAAACAGAACATCCTGAGCCTTATCGACCCAAATCTTTGGTTGCTGAACCATTTGCTTCACCAGTAGTGGCCTGTCAATAGGGGGCGCTCGGGCGCCACCCTCCCTGCCCCAAAGCTGGACATGGAAAAAAAAAAAAAGGTCCTTTAAGAGCATCCGGTCACCGGACACTGAGCTGTCCACTAGAAGCTTGACTGCTGCAATCAGGTGTTTGCAGCAGAAAAGCTTCATTGGGCAGTGTTTGGAGTGTACACAGGGCACAGGGCATGCGTCTAGAACACTCCCAGCTCCACTCTACAACGATTCATTCATTATACCATTCCACCCCGTAGCACCTGATTGGCAGTTCTGGAGGACGGTAGGCAGGGCTTATCGCGGAACGGTCACTTCAGGTTTTACACCACTCGGAGAGCACCGCCTGACGGAAGGGACGGGTAAGCTAATAATCTTAGCTAAGCAGCACCGATCCGTCCATCTCTCCGCATAGGCATACGCCTTACAGTATTAATACACACAGTAACTTTCCCGCTTCTCTCCCCACCAGAGCAGCCAGTGCAGAATGGGCCCGGCATGATCACGCAGCTAGAGAAGCAGAGAGACTGAGAGAGAGATAGTGATCCTCCCTGACTGTCCTCTAGTCAAACTGTATACAACTTTACGCCCACATCTTATCCTGACTGTATATTTGAGACCTTCCTCCATCATCACTGTGACCAGATATACATCATCTGTCCTGTTACTATGTATGTACTATATATAGCTGTGTACAAGACAGATAATGTATAGCTGCAGTCAGTGATGATGGAGGAAGGTCTCTATATACAGGAAGGAAGGTGAGTGTATACAGCTATATATAGACCCACCATCTTCCTTCCTGTATATAGAGACCTTCCTCCATCATCACTGACTTCAGGTATACATCATCGGTCCTGTATACAGTTATATACATAGTAACAGGACAGATGATGTAAACCTGCAGTCAGTGATGATGGAGGAAGGTCTCTATATACAGGAAGGAAGGTGGGTGTATACAGCTATATATACACCCACCATCTTCCTTCTTGTATATAGAGACCTTCCTCCATCATCACTGACTGCAGGTATACATCATCTGTCCCTCCATACTGTATAGGCTGCTGCATATTATGGGCACAGTGAGGCCGCATATGATGGGCATAGTTAGGCCACATATGATGGGCACAGTGAGGCCGCATATGATTGGCATGGGTGAGGCTGCATTTGATGGGCACAGTGGCTGCATATGATGGGCACAGTGGCTGCATATGATAGGTACCGTTGTGTACAGTGACTGTGGCTCAATTATGCTTCATATTGGATGTGGCTTTTTAGTTTGATTAGAACTTTTTAGTCTTCATTTTTACATTTTTTTTATTATTTTTTTAACAGTTTTTTTTTTAAATAACTTGTAAATATTTTTTACAATGCTGTTGGGGGGTCTTTAGGGAGATATCAAGTGTCTAAACAGACCTCTGAAGCTTCACTTTTGAAACAGAGAAAGGACAGAGGACAGAGATTCCCTAGTTAGGAATTAATTAGTACATGGAACTAAATAGATCTAGGGTGCTCTGAGGGAGGAAGAGGGGCTGAAAGGGGGCTCTAAGGGCTCGTTCAAATATGCGGTGGTCATTGCTGGTGTTTGACAGGCAGTGAGGGAGTGATATCACCTCCTTACTGCATTTTTCAACCCTGAAAATGCTGACCCACTGTGCCGCAACCATGTGCAATGCATATGGCTGCAAGGTGGTTGTGGTGCTGCCCCATTCATGGTGACAGGCTATTTAAAGTGGTTTTAAAGGCACAAGGTTTTTTACCTTTATGCATTCTGTGTGCAGCAGCCCCCCTAATACTTACCTGAGTCCCCTCTCAATCCAGCAATGTCCACGAGAGCCTTGGCTCTCTGGGGACTCACACTCCTGACTGGCTTTGGGCAGCAGTGGGAGCCATTGGCTCAGGTGGCTTTCAATCAAAGACAGTAGTCAATCAGAAGATGGAGGGGGACTGAGCGTGGCTCCATGTGTAAATGGACACACAGAGCCGTGGCTTGGGAGGAGGACAACCATTACACAGAGCAGGTAATTATAACATGTTTGTTATTTTAGGGGAAAAAAGGAAGCTTTATGCCCCGTACACACGTTCGGACTTTGTCCGCCGGACCTAGTCCGGCGGATTGTCCGCTGGACCTAGTCCGGCAGGACTTCCCCACACGGCCGGACTTCCAAGCGTGTGACTTGCCCACACACGCCCGGACTTCTCCGGCAGACAATCCGCTGGACAAAGTCCGCGGGACTTTTGAAAATGAACGGACTTGCCCACACACGGAGCAGTCCGTTTAGAACGTAACTGCAGGTAGACGGAGCTAGCGAAGTCAGTGAATGCCGCCGCGCTAGCCCCGTCACCTGGCATGGATTTAAAGGGACTCCCACGCCGAAAAACCGGCGTGGGGGTCCCCCCCAAATCCATCTCAGACCCTTATCCGAGCACGCAGCCCGGCAGGCCAGGAAAGGGGTGGGGACGAGCGAGCGCCCCCCCCCCCTCCTGAGCCGTACCAGGACCGCATGCCCTCAACATGGGGGGTGCCCTGGGGAAAGGGGGGCCCCCCCCCACCCCAAAGCACCTTGTCCCCATGTTGATGAGGACAAGGGCCTCTTCCCTGGCCGTTGGTTGTTGCTTATCGGAATCTGGGAGCCCCCTTTTATAAGGGGGCCCTCAGATCCCGGCCCCCCACCCTATGTGAATGAGTATGGGGTACGATGTACCCCTACCCATTCACCTAAGGTGTAAAATGTAAAGTAAAAAACCACACAATTTTGAAAAAATATTTTATTGCACTGCTCCGGGGGTCTTCTTCCGTCTTGGGGGTCTTCTCGCCGGACTCCTCCGCTCTCTTCTGCTCTTTTACCTAGCTCTTTCACGAGCGGAGGAGGCCGGCTACCTTCTTCGTCGTCGACACCGTCGTCTGGGGGTCTCAATCCGCCTTCGGGGGTCTTCCGGGGTCTCTTCTGTTCTTGCCGCGGTCGCCGTTTTCCGCGCCGCCGGCGCCGCTTCTTCTTCTTCTTCTTCTTCTTCCGATGTTGACCCGTCTCTCTCTCTGGCCGGAATGCCAGAGCCGCGCTGTGCTGGGACTTATATAGGGACAAGGGGACAGGGTCACATGCTCATGTCACATGGTGACCCCGCCCCCTTGTGATGTCACAGTCACGGGTCAACATCGGAAGAAGAAGAAGAAGAAGAAGGCGCGCCGGCGGCGCGGAAAGCGACGACCGCGGCAAGAACAAAAGAGACCAACGGCCAGGGTTGTCGGGAAGAGGCCCTTGTCCTCATCAACATGGGGACAAGGTGCTTTGGGGTGGGGGGGCCGCACGGCCCCCCTTTCCCCAGGGCACCCCCCATGTTGAGGGCACGCGGCCTGGTACGGCTCAGGAGGGGGGGGCGCTCGCTCATCCCCACCCCTTTCCTGGCCTGCCGGGCTGCATGCTCGGATAAGGGTCTGAGATGGATTTGGGGGGGACCCCCACGCTGTTTTTTTATTCGGTGTGGGGAGTCCCTTTAAATCCATGCCAGGTGACGGGGCTAGCGCGGCGGCATTCACTGCCTTCGCTAGCTCCGTCTACCTGAAGTCACATGCTAAATGAACGGACTTTCCGATGAGCGGCAAGTCCGTTCATTTCAAAAGTCCGGCGGACTAGCCTACTAACGGCGGGATTGTCCGCCGGACTGCCAAGTCCAGCGGACAATTTTAAAACAAAACTTAAAACCTATTTTTTTCTTTATGCTACCAACCATTACTTTTAAATGATGTTACCACTCATGTTTTATCTACTCTGTATGATACTCATTGATCTAATTAAAGATATATTTAATAATACAGTATACTCATCATGGTCACTACTGAACATATTATATAGATTATATCTAGTTCCCACCTTACCCGAGAAGTGTGTTTCATACAAAGTCCCCATGCCCCGTATGCCCCCCCCTCCCTTCTTTTTCAAACTTAAAACCTAGTCCGCCGGACTTTTGGCGCCAAAAAGTCCGCCGGCGCCCACACACGAGGGGATTGTCCGGTGGACTTGAGTCCAGCGGATAATCCCGCGGGATAGTCCTTTCGTGTGTACGCGGCATTAGTATTACTTTCATTATTGCCATGTGTGCAGTTCGGAGATAGGTGGTCAGGGTGGTAAAGCCATGGCTCAACTGTCTGCTTTTACCAGCATCATTTAAACTTGTGGTTTGTAGTTAAAGTTGTGGTTGTGATAAAAACAGGTGATTGGGACACGATTTTACCAACTCCCCCCACCCACCCCCAGTCGCATTCAGTGGGCAGTACTGCCTGTGTGATATAGCAGAGTTGGAGCAGCTGGAGGAATTAGATAACCTGGGCCTTGTGCAGTGGAACAACATACCTGAAAGGCAGAGTGCATATCACTCCGCCAGAGACTGACTGGTGTGCCGGAACTTTACATTGAGCGTCGGAAAATGCGGCTGCATGATCCCTCCACCAATAAACTGCACCTTTAAGTTCTTGAATAACCACCTGCTAGAGCTGTGCGTGGATTTAAGGAAAACTGTCATTAAGCCTCTGTCATGGTGGTTTCTGATTGGGATGCTAGCAGAATGTTTTTGGGGGTACTTAATCAGACCCATGTACCCTAGACTGGCAGCGCCCCTCTCAATGTGGCACCTGAGGCATCCCCCCCCCCCCCACTTACGGCCCTGGAAACAGTGCTAAGTTTGACATTCCCTGTACAGAGGCTGCAGAGGTGGGCGTTTCAGGCCAAAGCTAAGAGGACCTTTCATAGTCTCTAAATCCCCATACACACTATCAGTTTTTCTGCTGAGTTTTTCCTTCAGATTTACCAAACCCATATAATATGAGGTCAAACCTTGGGAGTTTCAATTTGTATGCAATCAGGCAGGCATTTGCACTACGTGGTTTTGGTAAACCTGAAGGAAAAACTTAGCAGAAAAACTGATAGTGTGTATAGGGCTAAAGTCTATAGTTAAAGTCACTGTCAACAGTAGACATGTGCGATTGGTTTAGTTACAAATCTAAATTCTGTCAAAACGATCGTCTTTCGGAGATTTGTATGTATGCGAACTTCCGAATCACGATAGTAATGAATGTCAACGAATCCGAAATAAATAATAACAAAACTAATTTTTATAATTCGAAAATGCATTTAAATTTGATAATGCATTTTAAATGGAAACATATTCCAATAAAAACAGTAAGGTGCATTGTAATTGTACTGTCTGCGCTCACGTTGTAAAGCGCTGCGCAAACTGTTGGCGCTGTATAAATATTTTATTATAAAAATGAAAAAAGATGATGATTTCTACTTCCTGCTTTATAGAATATAATATAAAAAATAGAATATAAAAGAATGCAATATACTAAAAAATAAAAGAATAGAACAAAAAATAAAATAATAGAATAGAAAATAAAAGAATAGAATAGAATAAAATTGAAGGAATATAGCATCTTTCCGAAAATTCCAATTTCAAAATTCCAATTTGAAAGATTACTATATTTGTTCTATTCTATTCTTTTTGATTCTATTCTTTTTTATTTTATTCCTTTATGTTCTATTCTGTTCTATTTTATTATTTTTTTGTTCTATTCTATTCTGCTTTATTCTATTCAATTCTTTAAATTCTATTCTATTATGTTTTATACTATTCTCTTCTATTCCTTTATTTTCAATTATTTTAATTCTATTCTATTCTACTCTATTTAGTTTTATTCTATTCTTTTCTATTATATTCTATTCTATAAAGCAGCCTAAGTAGGAATCATCATCTTATTTCACTTTTATACCTTACCGTATTTATTGCAATATGTTTTCGTTTCAAAATTTGAAATTCAGTTCAAATCAATTTGAAAAAAACGAATATACGAAACGAACCCGAATATACGAAAAAAATTCCAAAAACAAATCATGACGAAAGGACGAAACAAATATGAAGAAAGGAAGTGATTAATGTAAAGAGGACCTTCAGCGTAACCACCGCCATTTTATTTTTCTCTGCCTCCGCTTACCTGGTGGTGTTCTAGGCACAGTTCAGATACTCACCCAGCCACTATATCCAGCGTGGTCCCTGACATCTTTCTTTCAACAGTCATCGCTGGGTCCTGCGCCACCATCTTATTTGTGACATCATCGAGAGGCCCATTGGCTCTTCTGGGTTCAGCTGGTGGGGCCTTGATAATGTGCTGCTAGGCCCACCCCCTACTTCTGAATAATTGAATAAAAGCCTCCTGGGATATGTGACATGCATATCCCAGGAGGTCTAGTGAGGACAATGTATACCATTCGTCTAGGCTATAAATAAAAATGGGAATTCGTCTAGGTAATAAAAAAATACACTACCCGATTAATGTATACAAGGGAAGGAGGGGCGGAGAGGGGGAAAGTTGATATAAAGGTGAAGGTCCGCTTTAATGAACGAATACGAAACAAAACACATTTTTTCATTGTGTACATCTCTGGTCAACAAGCAAAATGGCCAAAGCTCTTTGTGACCTGTTGAAGATTGATGTGTGCAGTCAAGGGAATCAAAAAAGGTCAAAAAAGTCCAGACCACTGGACTTCTGCATGTGAAGAGCCTTTCACTCAATTGAGGAAGAAGCTGACGGAAGCACTAGTCTAAGCATACTGTATGCTGATGCCCAGAAGCCATATGTGCTCCATGTGGATGCCAGCTTTGAAGGACTTGGTGGCGTGTTGGATCAAGAGTATCCAGATGGGCTAATACCAATAACCTTCATCAGCCGAAGCTTCACTTCTAGTACATTTGAAGTAAGAACGGTTAATAATCCTTTGAGGTGTGTCCTAACCACAGCCAAACTGGATGCCACATGACATCGCTTGTTGACTGCCTTATCTAAATATCAATTCACCCTGAAGTACAAACCTGATCCAAAGAGCATTACAGCTTATGCTCTATGAGACATCCGGGGTTGCTTTCTGTTATCGAAAACAGTGAATGGAAAGATTTTCCAAGTCCAAGCATAGGGGCTCTGTGTGCTATGGCTGCAATATGTAGCCCAATAATGCAGGAGTTTCAAGAGTTCGGGGTAGTGATCAACTTTAAAGTGAACCATGGCAAATCGTAAATTATCAATATTTCATTACCAAAAGTGGTCCTACAACAACTCACGTCTAGGGATTGGCAAACTTTCGCTGTTTGGACATTCAGCGAACAGCCAAACAAACAGGTCGTTCGGATGTTTGTTCCCCCTCCCGAACCGACCACAATGCATTGTGGCGTTGAACAGTGCATTGCAAGCCCTGATTGGCTGAAGCAGTGAAAGCACTGTCAGAGTCATGATTTGACACTGTCATCATGACTTTATCCAATCATGGCTCACAGTATAAAAGTATTCTTTCAGTGGCAGCCATTTTCAGTGTGATTTCGGCATGTAGAGAGATAAAACAGGGCTCTGTTCAGTGCTATTAGTTAGTGTGCTATACTGTGCTATTTTGCTTCAGTTGTCAGTGTAGAATATTTGTTTAGTGTCAGTCTAGGGATAGTGTGAGTGTAGTGAGGAGGATCATTATTCAGCTTTGCATAGTGTGCAGCTAGAGTAGGGACAGCTCAGATAGTTTCACTGTAGTGTAGTGAGGCCGTGTCAGTAATCTTTACATTAGTGTATAGCTAGAGTAGGGACAGTTCAGATAGCATCAGTGTAGTGACGGTTGAACACCGTCTATTTGATTGCGTTACTGCCAGTTTAATGCCATTTACTTCTGTGTGCGTTACTGCCAGTTTAGCGCCATATAGTTTTGTGCTCGTTACTGCCAGTTTAACGCCATATATTTCTGTGTGCATTACTGCCAGTTTAACGCCATATATTTCTGTGTGCATTACTGCCAGTTTAACGCCATATAGTTTTGTTTGTTACTACCAGTTTAAAGCCATTTACTTCTGTGTGCGTTACTGCCAGTTTAACGCCATTTACTTCTGTGTGCATTACTGCCAGTTTAACGCCATTTACTTTTGTGTGCGTTACTGCCAGTTTAACGCCATTTACTTCTGTGCGCGTTACTGCCAGTTTAACTCCATATAGTTCTGTGTGCGTTACTGCTAGTTTAACGCCATATAGTTTTGTGCGCTACTGCCAGTTTAACACCATATAGTTCTGTGTGCGTTACTGCCAGTTTAACGCCATATAGTTTTGTGCGTTACTTCCAGTTTAACGCCATATAGTTCTGTGTGCGTTACTGACAGTTTAACGCCATATAGTTCTGTGTGCCTTACTGCCAGTTTAACGCCATATAGTTCTGTGTGCATTACTGCCAGTTTAACGCCATATAGTTCTATGCATCACTGTACGTTTGGCGCATTATATTGCAGTATATTATAGTGTATCCGTGGAGTGTGTCTGTGTAGTGTGAGTCCACAGGCAAAAGGGGACGTGGTGGTCAGTCCTCATCCTCCTCATCCTTTGTCACACAAGCAGAGACAAGTGTGCAGTCCCCTGCAGTTGCCAGAGTAGATAAACCTGCCTCCTTGTCCACATCTGTTCCTGCCATAGATGTTTTTTAAAGCGACCGACCGCAACGGATACATTCCAAAAGACAGTTGTCATCATTCAGTTTGGCTGAAATCAATACCTCGCAGCCAGCTTACACGTATCCGACGCAATTGCACCAATCTGACAGATTTTCTCCAACAAGCACAAACCGTTAAGATTAGATTTGAGGAGAAGGGATATGATACTTTGAGTATAGACAGCGACATTAGAGAAGTTTCTCTACTAGATAGAGAACAATTGTTTAGGGATCATCCAGTGAAAACACAGGACTCTCGTCACAAATGGTCACTTCTAACCACTTTTTCAGTGCAACACAAACAAATTAAGGATATAGTCTCCAGGCACTGGAAGGTTCTAAAGAACGATCAGGTCTTGGGACCTCTCCTACCCGAAAAAGCGGGAGTGATTTATAGGGGAGCCCCATCTCTTGGGGGACAAATTGCTCCCAGTGTTCCGGACCCTCCTAGAATTCCCTCGTTCTTTCACAATATGAAAGGTTTTTTTCCCTTGTCGTCGGTGTAATGTCTGTTTGCATAACACATGTGGAAAAAAAAATGGAATCTTTTACCTCCAGTTCGACTGGAAGAGAATATAAAATGAAACATTTTTTGACCTGCCAAACAAAATATATTGTATACCTAATTACTTATCCCTGCGGGAAACAATACGTGGGCAGGACCATCCGTACAGTTGCCATCAGGTGCAATGAGCATGTAGCGGGCATAAAGAAGGGCCGTACCGATCACAATGTCCCCAAACATTACCTTTTGCATCATAATCGAGACCCAAAAGGAACTAGATTCCAGGTGATCGATAAGTTTGTCCCTCATTGGTAAGGGGTGTATCCAATCTGGAGACTTTTTGGATATACCAGCTTAAAATTTATGCACCTTACGGATTTAATATAGACTGGGATATAAATGCATTCATCAATAGATCATAAGGTATTGTGATAATGAGTCCTTGTCCTGTCTTTACATGTATTTATTATCATATATTAGGGGTGGTTAAACTCTTCAAAAGATTTTCCAATGATTCATATTTCATCCTTTTACATTATATATTTTCTTGGATGTGAAGATGGAAAGCTTTAGGATCCTGTTATAAACATAAGAAACAAAATGGGCAACAACAGGAACCTTTTCACTTACTGGTTAAAAAGAGAGACGAACTTAAAGATTTGAGAGAACAGGAAATTAATAGGACATTTAATATCAGGGCAAGAGAGAGATACCGCTGGGATAATAAGACAAGCAAATATCTAGCAGGAAAGCTAAAAAAACAGAGGGATCTTAATTTTATTGAAAAAAATTCAAAACAGGGGGGGGGGGGGGATGGCACATACAACAAGGGAGATAGCCGAAGTGTTTAAAAACTACTATGAAGCCCTCTATTCTGTTGGTCAGAAAGGAGCACAAGACAAAAAGAGTCCAGAGAAAATTAAAGGGTTCCTGGAAAAAAGCAAACTACCCTGCTTGTCAGAGGAGGAAAGACTTTTTATGGACAGACCCATTACAGAAGCGGAAATATACAAAGCCTTGAAGGAAACAGCATTAGGTAAAAGTCCTGGCCCAGATGGCTTCTCTTCCCTTTATTTTAAAAAATTTAGTAAAATTTTTGTTCCAAGACTGTGCCAGTATATGAACGGTCTTGGATCGGAATTTAAAATGGGAGGGGAGGCATTGCAGGCTTCTATAACTTTGATCTTGAAGGAGGGTAAGGATAGTACACTATGTTCAAGTTATAGACCCATAGCTCTCCTGAACGCGGATACTAAATTATACGCTAAGGTACTTGCGTCCAGGTTGAAAGAGAGGCTAACCGACCTGATCCAACGGGACCGGGTTGGATTTATCCCGGGGAGAGAGGGGAGGGGCAATGGGGTGCGCTCCCTCCTCTTGCTCCGAGTGTTGGAAGATGGTGGGTCCCCAGGTCTACTCCTGTCAATGGATGCTGAAAAAGCATTCGACAGGGTAGACTGGGGACTCATGCTCGGAACCCTGGAGGCAATGGGAATTGGCTCTCTTATGATCAAATGGATAGAGGTTCTGTATAATGAACCTCAGGCATTTGTTAAAGTTAAAGGAACTCCTTCTTCAAAATTTACAATGAAAAATGGCACCAGACAGGGGTGCCCACTATCTCCCTTGTTGTTCGTGCTATCCCTCGAAACCCCTACTGTCAGCCATCCGAAAAAACCCGGATATTAAAGGGATTAAGGTTGGGACAGAAGAACATAAACTCGCAGCATTTGCGGACAACGTTCTGTTTTATATAACTAATCCAAGGACAACGATCCCGATCCTGCTAAAGATATTAAAGGAATTTGGGGAGATCTCAAATCTAAAAATAAACCCCAGAAAATCCGAAATTTTAAATGTTAATATCAGTAAGCAGGAAGAAGTTAAATTGATAAAAGAATTCCATTTCCCTTGGCAAAAAGAGATGAAATACTCAGAAATTAAACTAGTGCCCACGGTCAAAGCAATATATAATACTAATTTTATTCCCTTATTAGACGAAATTAAAAGCAAAATAAAAAAGCTCTCAATAACCTCTCTCTCCTGGATTGGCAGGATTAATGTGACTAAGATGGTTCTGGCCCCAAAGATACTTTATAAGCTACAAATGCTACCTATATCACTCCCGCAAATATACTTAAAAACATTAAAAGGGTAAATATCTAAGTACATCTGGAACAATCTAAACCGAGAATAGCATTTAATGTTTTAAGTAGGAGCAAGAAACAAGGAGGTTTAGCGGTACCGGATTTTCAAAAATACCATAATGCGATTGCCCTTACTCGGGTAATAGAGTGGGCGAAAGAGGCGAATGAAAAAAGATAGGTTAGTTTAGAAAAATAAATGAGTGGCACACATTTGGGACGAATAATTTGGAATCCTCCACAATATAGATGCATGGGATTAGGTACACATGAAATCACATATACAGCACTAAAAATTTGGGATTGGATTCACGCACAAAAAAAATGGACATATAATTCCCCATTGATATATTTGAGGCAAAATTACTTTTTCGCACCGGGTAAAAAGGAAGTGGGGGGAAATTGGTTAAAAAAAGAGAATGCACAACTAAAGGACATAATACACCAAGGTAAAATTAAAACGTTTCAAGCACTAAACAGGGACACAGGTTTAATGAAATTAGATGTCTGGCGGTTCCTCCAACTGAGTCACTTTACTGAAAAATTACCCCATCCACTAAGGGACAAAGAGCAGTATAGACCATTAGAAAAGCTTTGTCTAAGGGTAAATTCAAGAAAGAATATAGGGCGGATATATAAAATTCAATTGGAGGGTGACGACTTGGAGGACCCGCCTTACATTAAAAAATGGGAAAGTGATTTAGGGACACGTTGTAGCACACAGAAAGTGAAGACAATCTTAAAATTATTACACAGCTCAGTGGTAGATAACAGGTTGATAGAGACAAATTTCAAATGCCTCGCAAGATGGTATATGACACCAGACAAAACCAGCCGATTTGTAGCAGATCAGTCGTCAGAGTGCTGGCGTGGGTGTAAACAACTGGGAACTATGGCCCATATTTGGTGGGACTGTCCCGTTATTAAAAAATATTGGAAGGAAGTCCGCCAGCTAATAAAGGAAGTCATAGGGGTGGAAATAGCAGATGACCCATGGACATGTTTGTTTCACGGGACAGACCTTCCCGTCAAACAATATAAAAACTCGTTGATTCCCATTTTTCTAAACGTAGCAAAAAGTCTAATTCCAAAAAAGTGGAGGGAAGTAGAGAGCCCCAGTATTAGGGATTTAATATTTCAAATGAGCAAAATACAAAACCTGGAGAACTTAGAGGAGAATGGGGAGGAAAGAGAAATGGGGGGAGAAGATAGGGGTAAATGGACAGCATGGAAGGAATTTAAAGACACATGGAGATACTGTATGTAGAGGAGATTACACGATAAACATTTTTGCTTAGAAGTGCAGATAACACGGAAAAAAGAACAAGGATAACTATCGGCCCATCTAAAAGGATTGCAAGGTGGGGGGGGGGGGGAGGGATGAAAAATTATATGCAATAAATTTATAAATGAAAAGATAAATACCACAAATGATATGACTTAAAGAAAGAGACGGAAATGAACGTTAAGTTGAATAAAAGTCTCTTTAATGTTCGCTGAGGTGGAAAGAAAAAAAAAAAAAAAAAGGATCCTGTTATATTTATAAGGCTTTTTTCCAATGATGTTTTTTAACCATGCCAACTTTGTATAATTTTATACGACAACATTTCAAAGTCACCTACCAAATATAGGACATTCCTGTATACTGTAGATCTTTTTTGCAGGTTGCTATTGAAAGATTTATGGTGTCTAGAGGAGATTGGAACAATTTTGAAGTGAATTGATCAATAATTTATTTTGGCCCTGCAATGTATAACGTAGAGTATGGGATGTGGATTTCCATTTTCTTCATCCCCTGACACAATGTTGATATAGAACCAGACTCACAACACTCCCTACATGATATGAGAGATGGATACCTGTTTTTCATTTAAAGATTTTTAATAAAATTATTAATTTAATCTGAATAGGGATTAACATGTTTTATCTGGATTTAAATCGACCCTTTCTTCCTTACTATTGCATTTTTTCAGGGACGCATTTTTATGGTCCATGTCACATAATTTTCTAATGTTATATTCAAATACATTAGTCTTATTATGATCGACATAACAGTGTCTATTTTTATTGTTTAAAACCCTTCTTTTGGCTTCTTTTTAACTTGAAGAGTTGCACTCCCGGGTAACCATGGTTTCCATGACACATTGACGTTGGTACACCATGACTCATTAAGGTAGCGCTAAGCTGTCTACGTTCTCCCCGTATTGGGGTGACGCAGATGCGCTGTATCTGCAAGAGCGCAACCACGCCCCTTACCATTCGCGTCATTTCTGCCCGGGATTGTTTATTTCCTGTAGGCGTCGGAATGACGTCAGCACGCCGCACATGGAGGCGCGCGGCTGCGTGATTGGGCAGGGCGATGCTAGTGCGTCACGCACGGAGGTGCGTGGTCGCACGATTGGTTAACAACACGCCAATGCTTGAAAAGCAATCGGCCATATGGGCCAATCACAACCCAGGAAGTTTACTGATCCTGAGGCTTGGTTCCGTTTGGTAACCAAGAGGCTGAGAATTACACACATTCCTTATTGAAACGCACGCCAGGGGATGCCGGAAGTGGGAATCCACATTCTAACACAGGTGATGACACTTAGATTGTTTTATTTAGTATGTATATATAAAGTGCAGGGGGTGGCTGGCAGACATGTACCCCTGTTGAAGTCTATTGTAGACGAAACTAGTCGGGAGAAATGCTTGCCGGAGCCACTTTTGATCCTTGCGCTTAATTTTAAAGAAATTTTTTTATATATTGTATATACCCTTGTTTGGATCAGAAGATTTTTTGCGAATAAAACATTTTTCCAACTCGGATTCACACTATGAGGAGTTGCCTCTCGTTTTTACTCTTTCCTTCCTTGAGCTATTCATGGTGAAGATCAGAAAAAATCGGATACCTCAGAATTTTTCCTCTCTTTTGGTTATCCACAATCGGATCCTGGTGAGTATAAGGGTTCTTTAATCCAGGAAGATCCTCCAGAGGACACAGTCGACTGTGATACAGCCCCTGTAAGCCCGGTGATTCCGGCCCACTCACCTGCTGAAAGGTTTGTGAGTCCACCTGCTCTGGTAAGAGTACCTTTACCATTACCATTATATGAGTTTGTGGGAAGAATCTCTGTAAATTCATCTAAATCCATGATTATTCAGAAACTACAAGCATTTCCATCATTTATCTTCTAGTGCTATCTGCACTGTTTTACATCTCACGGTTTAAGGGTCTATGGACTTTCCTATAAAGATGGACACCATTCACGTATATTTTTTGGGTTAATTTTTTAATATATCTTCAGAATTAATAAGATATTACTCCCACAGGACTATTAAAATACACACACAATGTTAATAATTATGTGAAATGGGTGCGCTCTCAATCAACCTTAAAAATCGTGTAGATCTGATTAAAAATTGCTTGTGCAATAATACTATTCAAGTGATGTGTAAAACCTCCTTAAAATCCGTGCACTGAGTGTGTATACATAAATAAATAAATACATAAAACCATATGTAAATATATAAATAAGTGGATCCTTTTCCTTTTTGTGGTACCAGTGATTAAGTGATATTTGTGCGATAGTGCTGTGAATAAAAGACAGTTTAAGAATGAGGTAAAACCACGTTTACATTCCAACCCTTAAAAAATCCATGCGTTTAAAACTGAAAAAAACGCATTTAAAAAAATCCATGCGTTTAAAACTGAAAAAAAAACGCATTTAATTGTGTGATTTATTTGTGGAAAAACGCATATTGGGTTATGCGATTAAATTGGGAGAAACACCATAGGTATTTTTAGAATCCTTTAGGAGTCCATGCATCTAACAGATGTCTCCTTAGGTGTTTAATTTGCGGTTGCTTAGACAGGTGTTGTTCCTGATTAGTTAGTGCTGAGATGTTTTACTAACTAATTGCCCTTTGGTGTTGAGCACAGGTTAAAACTTGAAGGATAAAAAGATGTACACCACAAATGAGAAAGATAAGCACCATATAGTAAATGTATATTTTTGAACAGGTATACACATAACACTTTTACTTATCTTTAGTTGTGGTGTCCTCTTTCCTGCTGGTCATGTCCTTACTATCTCTTCCGTGTTTGCATGAGGATAGAAGACAGATAAAAAACCATTGCGCAATATAGTTATACTTTGAATGGTGTGCATGTGTTGTGGCTGAAGCCCATCTACTTACACAGCACCCTACGAACGAAGCGCAGTGGTTAGAAATATGTCAGGCACTGTTTGGGCTCCCTGCCCTGCTTGTCTCAGTAGTGTTGCTTAGCTCCTCCTCCCGACGCGTTGCGACACGCCCACGTGTCTTTATCAAGGGATCCCATAATCCCTTGATAAAGACACGTGGGCGTGTCGCAACGCGTCGGGAGGAGGAGCTAAGCAACACTACTGAGACAAGCAGGGCAGGGAGCCCAAACAGTGCCTGACATATTTCTAACCACTGCGCTTCGTTCGTAGGGTGCTGTGTAAGTAGATGGGCTTCAGCCACAACACATGCACACCATTCAAAGTATAACTATATTGCGCAATGGTTTTTTTATCTGTCTTCTATCCTCATGCAAACACGGAAGAGATAGTAAGGACATGACCAGCAGGAAAGAGGACACCACAACTAAAGATAAGTAAAAGTGTTATGTGTATACCTGTTCAAAAATATACATTTACTATATGGTGCTTATCTTTCTCATTTGTGGTGTACATCTTTTTATCCTTCAAGTTTTAACCTGTGCTCAACACCAAAGGGCAATTAGTTAGTAAAACATCTCAGCACTAACTAATCAGGAACAACACCTGTCTAAGCAACCGCAAATTAAACACCTAAGGAGACATCTGTTAGATGCATGGACTCCTAAAGGATTCTAAAAATACCTATGGTGTTTCTCCCAATTTAATCGCATAACCCAATATGCGTTTTTCCACAAATAAATCACACAATTAAATGCGTTTTTTTCAGTTTTAAACGCATGGATTTTTTTAAATGCGTTTTTTTTCAGTTTTAAACGCATGGATTTTTTAAGGGTTGGAATGTAAACGTGGTTTTACCTCATTCTTAAACTGTCTTTTATTCACAGCACTATCGCACAAATATCACTTAATCACTGGTACCACAAAAAGGAAAAGGATCCACTTATTTATATATTTACATATGGTTTTATGTATTTATTTATTTATGTATACACACTCAGTGCACGGATTTTAAGGAGGTTTTACACATCACTTGAATAGTATTATTGCACAAGCAATTTTTAATCAGATCTACACGATTTTTAAGGTTGATTGAGAGCGCACCCATTTCACATAATTATTAACATTGTGTGTGTATTTTAATAACCATTTCTTCTACGTGTGAGAACACTAATATATGGGTTGCAGCATCATCATTTGGCTATCTTAAAAACATTGTTGCCGTTCTGTCTTTGAATACCCATTCTAGCGCTTAAGTACACATACCTAACACTCCCACAGGACTGCTTCATGAAATATTGCCTTGAGCGGTTCTACCAACTTGGGACTATCTTAGTCAGTTTTGTATATAATAGAACCCATTTAGATGATATTGTTTGATTTGTTTGTTTATATGAGCGTTATTGCACGTATATTTTTTTCATACTAAGAGAAAAATATATTTAATATAAATTACAGTGCTTGTAAACATGTGACCGTGAACAAAGCCTCATGCAATATCATCTAAGAAAACTTTCTTTAAAACTTGTGTGAAAAAATAAAAATAAAAAATATTGATAGAGAAAATTGTATATAAATAACAATAGATTAAATTGTCATGCAAGGAAGTCCACACTGGGTATTGTAATCCTGTTGCTAGTGTTCTCGTGGTGTTCCTATACTTGACACCCTCGGAAAGGAGTGATTAAAAAGAAGAGAAGGATCCTCCACCAAATAAAAAGACTGCCGCTTACCAGCTGCTTTGATCTCTGTGTTAGAGAGATCAAAAGGGCCTGTGGCTTATCCCCCTGCCAGGGTCTCTATCCGGGGTCTTCCAAGTATCTCTCACAGCATATGGGTACACTTAAAGGTCCTGTCTAGGTATTCCTTGCTCTCTTCCACAAACGTTTACATGTAAAACAAACGGGTATCCATAGCGCAATACTGCTTTAAAATTTTATTCACATGTAAAAAAACCATATCGCACTTACATTTGGTATGCAGTCAATAGGCAAGTGTTAAAAACAATCTCGAGCCGGCCGGCTCTCTCTCTCTCGCTGCCCGTCGCTTCCTGGATGGACGGGGAATGGAGGTGACGTCAGCACGCCGCTCACCCTACGTCGTTTCGTCACAAGATGACTTCTTCCTGGGGCACGGGCGGCGTGCTGACTCACCGCCTATTGTACACACTGCAGTCCTAGACCCGCCCTCTTCTGAGCTCCCGGTCGCCATATTTGAATAGGGCAATTGCCCTTTCTCCTATTGATTGGCTTGCTGGGAGTGTGGGCGGTATGTTAGGCCGTTTGTGTGTGCGAACGCCATATTGAAGTGGGGCATATGCCCACAACCTCACTATTAGGTCCATTTGAAATTTGTGGGCGAAACCATATACCTGACCCAGCGTGTGACCGTGGGCGGAACGAGCGGAACTAAAGTAGAGACATCCAGTCCTCTGTCTTTTATCCAATCTTCCGCTCACAGGCAGGCAAACAAGCCCACAAAAAAAATCCCGTTCTTTCACCTTTCGCAGTATATGATCTGCTAAAAGATGAGACTAAAAATTGTCTACTTATTTTCATTAATAGTAAACCTATGTTAAAAATTATAGCAATGGGTACCCCTCACTCCATATATATAAAAAAACAGAAAGGTTCATTCTGCTCCTACATATATGCAAGGCTATGGACATATATACAAGGTTATGGATATATTACCATTAACTGGCAAGTTAACCCACAGTCTCCCGGGAGCTGAATTAACCCATATTTACCATTAGTACCTATTACGATACCGCATAATTAAAGGAGCCTTTTCACTAGGGGCATCGGTTTAAACCAGTGTCCCTGGGGTATATCCCTACATTAGTGCAAAAAACAGTGTCTAGAAGTCCTCACCTTATATTCCCAAGAAAGTGCTACAACTAAAAAAAGGAGAAAAAAGGAGAGAAAAAAAAAAAAATGCTGCTTTTCAAAGCCCTGATTTCTATAGGAACACTTCCAGAGCTGAAAAATCACTACATCCTTTTCTCCAGAAACGAGGAAAAACTTGTTGCAAATTGGAGGTGATGGTAATCTGTTGGTGGTAGTTATAGGTCACATATCTAATAGGCCCATCCGTTCATTAGAAATAAACTGGATGTTCGATATTAATTTTCCCAACCCACCCTTGGGTGGGTTAATACCAGACAGGGAAAATGTTAAATAAACATAATATCGATGGATAGAAATCGCATATCGTTTGTATCAGTCTAGAATAACGTGCTTATTTTGATATTGGCCTCTTTTTTTATTTTTTTATAATTGCTTTATCAAATAAAGCAATCACCAATATGTATCCCCCCTTATAGCCCCCGGGAGCTCAGAGTTGGTTTACAATATTGTGTTATTAACTGTTGTCAATAAAAGCATTTAAATCCACATCTACGTTAAGGCCGTAAGGGGTGTAACAGCGTACTTTATGGATCCACGACATCTCAGCTCTGGACAAGTCCCTCACTAGTGGGCTCCCTCTCCAGTGAGCACTAAATTTATCTATTCCTAAAAACAGTGTGCCTGAAGGGTTGCGGTCATGGTGCTGAGCGTAATGTTTGGACACCGAATGGAATCTGTATCCACTCTTAATGTTCGTGATGTGCTCACCCAAACGTACTTGCATAGTTCGCTTTGTTCTGCCAATATACTGGAGCCCACATGGGCATTGCAACAGATATACCACCCCTTTGGAGCTGCAAGTAATAAAGGGTTCGATTTTGTGTTCCCTGGAGGTGCTGGTAGACACAAATGTTAGTGTCTTCTTTTGCCTGCTCTTATTTAATGTGCAGATTTGACAACGGCGACACTGATGGTAGCCAGACATTTGTTGAAAAAAAGACACTTTCTTAGTGGGTGGATCTACCACATTTGGTGCTATCCTATCCCTAAGGGAAGGGACTCCCCTAAGGACTAGCTCTGGGTTAGTGGGGAGAAAGGTGTTAATAATTCTGTCATTACCCAGTATGTGCCAGTGTTTTCGAAGCATTTTTTTGATCAGATAGTGTTGCGTTGAGAAGGAGGTGACAAAAGGGACTATGGGTCTGTCCCTTGTTCTAGTCTGTCCCTCCCTCAACAACACAGCCCTATCAGTCTCCGCTATTTCCTCAATTATGGTATCCATAAGATTGACATCATATCCTTTTTCCTCCAACCTTCCCTTTAGGACATTGGCCTGCAACCTATAGTCACTGATGTCTGAGCAGTTCCTCCTCATTCTGACAAACTGGCTTCTGGGGATGGACTTTAGCCAGGGGGTATGATGGCAACTTCCCATAGGTATGAACGAATTTCTGCCTGTCTTTTTGAAATATGAAATAGTTTTAAACACGCCTTCACTCTTAGTGATTGTCAGATCAAGGAAGTTTGCACTCTCCCTGCTGGCTTCCATGGTGAACCTGATGCCCCTATCGTTGGTATTAATTCTTGAGAAAAATTCCTCAAGTTGCAACAAGGTTCCCTCCCATAAGAGGAGGACGTCATCTATGTACCGCGCCCAAAATAACAGAAAAGGGCTACGGTCCTTATAGATGACGTCCTCCTCCCACTTTGCCATAAATAAATTCGCCAGGCTTGGGGCGTATTTAGCGCCCATTGCCACACCGCGTATTTGTTGGTAGTATTGTTGTTCAAACCAAAAATAATTGTGGCCTGCTGCGTATTCTAACAAATCCATAATGAAATGTTGCTGTTGTTCTGGCAAAGTAGAAAGCGTGTTAAGATAATATTTGACTGCCGCAATTCCCATGTGGTGTGGAATGATAGTATACAGTGCAGTAACATCTGCTGTCACTAGCAGAGTATTTTCTGTAGGTTTGAGATCTGACAGTAGGTTAATCACATGTCGTGTATCCTTCAAGAAGGATGGCATTTGTTGTACCAATGGTTGGAGGAAAAAATCTATATACTTGCCCACCCGGGACGTGATGGAATCAATACCACTCACTATGGGACGTCCCGGGGGGCAAGTAAGACTTTTGTGTATCTTAGGCAGATAATACAATACTGGTGTCCTCGGAGCCCTGGGGATAAGGAACATTTTTTCTTTTTCACTAAGGATCTTTGATTCAAAGCCCCTATCTACCAGTGCCTTTAATGTTTTTTTATACTGGGTGACGGGGTTATCCGGCAACACAACATAAGTATTTTTATCATCCACTATATTGTGCATCTCTTTGAGGTAGTCGGCCCGATCCAAAATAACTATGCCCCCCCCCTTATCAGCGGGGCGAATAATCAAATTTTTGTTGTTACAGAGGGAGTCCAACCCTTCCTCGAGGTGCTTGTAGGCGGTGAGTCAGCACGCCGCCCGTGCCCCAGGAAGAAGTCATCTTGTGACGAAACGACGTAGGGTGAGCGGCGTGCTGACGTCACCTCCATTCCCCGTCCATCCAGGAAGCGACGGGCAGCGAGAGAGAGAGAGCCGGCCGGCTCGAGATTGTTTTTAACACTTGCCTATTGACTGCATACCAAATGTAAGTGCGATATGGTTTTTTTACATGTGAATAAAATTTTAAAGCAGTATTGCGCTATGGATACCCGTTTGTTTTACATGTAAACGTTTGTGGAAGAGAGCAAGGAATACCTAGACAGGACCTTTAAGTGTACCCATATGCTGTGAGAGATACTTGGAAGACCCCGGATAGAGACCCTGGCAGGGGGATAAGCCACAGGCCCTTTTGATCTCTCTAACACAGAGATCAAAGCAGCTGGTAAGCGGCAGTCTTTTTATTTGGTGGAGGATCCTTCTCTTCTTTTTAATCACTCCTTTCCGAGGGTGTCAAGTATAGGAACACCACGAGAACACTAGCAACAGGATTACAATACCCAGTGTGGACTTCCTTGCATGACAATTTAATCTATTGATATTTATATACAATTTTCTCTATCAATATTTTTTATTTTTATTTTTTCACACAAGTTTTAAAGAAAATTTTCTTAGATGATATTGCATGAGGCTTTGTTCACGGTCACATGTTTACAAGCACTGTAATTGGTTGACTATATATTATTTGGGTGGTGCAATCTTAGAAGTGGCTTTCTGGGCCAATCAGATTGCATCTAGTGGTTGCCCAATAGGTGCAACATTACGCACACATCATTAATTCAAGGTTGAACCCATTTTCACTTATTTTCTCACGATTGGTTTTCAATGTGTGTAAATTTCCAGCGCAGCTATTTTTTTGCATTGTATTTTTGTGTGTGTATCTCACCTCAAGTTGCGGCAGGAAGTTTAGTTTATTTCATATTATTTCATTTTATTTTATTTATGGGACTAGCTTTTTTTGTGTATATACACATCAATTGGGTAACACATTTAGACTATCCACTTATTTTATGAGCCAGACAGCGCTGTTACTCTAATATACATATTTAATATAAGTCTGTTTTTATGCGATTTTTTGATGAATCGCATGCAACTTATATATCCACGTTTTATTTTATTTCTGCATTTGAAAATATTCTCTCTTGTTTTCAGGGGAGACCTTCATAGATTTATTTGTTATATGGATGAGGGTCTGTTGATATACTCAATTTTTTGTGTGTTCACATGATCAATCTTTTATATAAATACATCTTCTTAGGTTCTAATCGCTTACCTTTAGAGACCGTTACCACTAGTCATGTCATTTGATATGTTCTAAACACCACATTCACTGATAGAGTGTTTTTCATTATTTTTCTGCTACACACTGTCTGCTTGCGGGATCACATTGCCTGCATAGCTTCATGTGAAGCAGGGACATTTCGTTTTATAGCGCTGCACTATTTATGTTTATTGTTCCTGCCATAGCCCCAACATCAGCCATTGAGGAGTCAGCTGAGTTATTTGACCACAGCGTCAGCCACTTGCTTCTTGATAATGCCCAGCCATTACTGGATTCAGATGTTGGTTCTGAGGTTGAGGATGACAGGAACATGAGCTTAGAGAGAGGGAGGAACACTGGTAGACAAATTGGCAATCATGTTTGCCAAGCCGCAGCGTATTGCCAAGTTGTCTCCAGTGGTAATGATGAAGATGAAGGAGATGATGAAGATGATGAGGTCACTGATGCGACTTGGATGCCAGATAGAGCAGAGGAGGAAACTGAAGGTGAGGTGGCACAACCTCTCAGCTGCCTCTACTGACAGGGATGATGGTATAGCACAGGATGTCCCAGGTCCTAGCAGCACATCTGCCAGCAGCACACCCCCAGCTGTAGACTGTAGCTGGCAAATTTCTCTGGCCCATCTGCTGCAGTGGGAAAAAAAAATACAGTCCCTGCCATCCACATGCCCAGAGTCTAAATGCAAGCTTGTCAAACTGTTGGCTCTCCAACTTCTGCCTTTCAGCCTGGTGGATTCTGCCCCTTCCGTGAATTCGCACAATGTGCTGTACCGTAATGGCAGTTTCCAAATCGCTACTACTTTTCACGTAAGGTCGTTCCATCTCTCTCTCCATTGCGTGGAAGGGAATATTCTGGCATCATTGGGCAAGGCCGTTAGGCGTGAAATCCACCTTACTGCTGACACGTGGTCCAGCAAGCATGGGCAGGGACGATATATTTTGTTCACAGCACACTGGGTAATGCTGCTTGAGATATGCCCCAGTAGAAGACCATATTGAGTCGAAACGCGTCGGGCCAGCTATCTCGTGTTTCTCACATTGCTGATCCTTTTTATGTACTCTCGAGATTTTATATTTTATAATTTGTTCACATGTCGATGTGAATACATTTTAGTCCGTTTTGACCTGCACCATCGGAGTCGCTTCCGTTTTTGTTTGTATCCCCTTTCCCTTTGGGATTCCATCGAGTGGACCTTTTGGGAGTTCCTGGTTCGGTTGTACGCCATCCATCTGCTGTGCCATCCTGCTGCCCTGCTGTTCAGGCTAAAAGGTGCCATGCAGTGCTTCAGCTGGTGTGTTTAAGGGACAGGAACCACACCGGAGCAGAGATTCTTGCAGCTCTGCAGGGACAGGCCCAGGGGAAGACACCATGCCAGCTGGAGCCAGGAATGGTGGTGTGCGATAATGGCTCAAACCTCCGCCCTTTAGACAGGGAATGTTGACACAATTTGGTGGTGCAGCATTTCCTAAACATACCCAGGGTTGCAAGATGTGCTAAAGCTGGCCAGAAGAGTCTGTAGCCATTTCAGGCGGTCATACACAGCCAGTGCTCGGTCGGCTGAAATCCAGCGGGAAATCCACCTGCCCGTAAACCGCCTGATTTGTGACATGCCCACCAGGTGGAACTCAACTTTGTCACTGCTGCCGTGACTATACATGCAGCAGAGGGCCGTCAATGAATACCTGTGGGAATATGGCATGACGACAGGTTCAGGCCACCTCTCCTTTTTTCCAATGCCAATGGCTGAAGGATGCATGAACTGTATTGTCACCATTTGAGGAGGCCACAAGGAGGGTGAGCCGTGACAGTGCATGCATCAGTGACACAATCCCTGTTGTGTTCCTGCTGGAGCTAACTCTGCGTGGCATTATGGACAGGGCACTGGAGGCAGAGCAGCAGGAGGAAGAGGAAGACTTCCTTTCCTCTCAAGGCCCACTTTATCCAGACGCAATCATTTCTATGTCACAGAACACACAGGAGGAGAAAGGGGAGGACGATGAGGAGGAGGATTCTGGCACGTTCATAGACTTCGAAGAAGAGGAAGAAATGCGTCAATCTGTAAGCGATGGCTTTCCAATCTCAGGACCCTTGGGAGTAGTACGTAGATGGGAGGAGGAAGTTCCAGATACTGTCATCCTGAGTTACCCCGAGGAGTCTGCTTATTAAGCCTCTGCAAATTTGAGGCGCATGGGCAACCTCATGCTTCAAAGCCTGCGAAAGGACCCAAGAATACGTGGCATAAAGGAGAAAGATGATTACTGGTTGGCACCCCTCCTTGACCGTTATAAGGGGAAGGTCTCAGAACTCATCCTGTCCCCACAGAGAGTGCAGAAGATAAAATCTCTTGAGGACACCTTAAAGAGGGTTTTATTGAATGTTTTTCCTGACTCCAGTAGGTTACAGTGTCGTGAATAACTTTGTTTTGAGTCTTCTGTTGGTCAAAAGAGGAGCTTTGGAAAAGGTGTCCGCCTAAGTGAGGCAATTTGGAATTTTTTTAGTCCTCACCGCCCATAACGCGTCTGTCCACAGACTCCATGGACCGTTTGACTTTTATAAAAAATAATCATTCCTGGATTACCAGCTATGACTCCCCTGATGCTGATGTCACTGATTAAGTCTTTTTGGGATGTGGAATCTCTGCAGGACTTCAAGGCTGCCTAGCTTTGAGGGTATTTAATCATTTCATCTGGATGAATATTTTTGGTATAGGATTCATGGGCACAATTAACACCCAAGACCAATTTTTCAGCACCTGTTTGACAGGTGCATATCATTGCAATTATTTTTGCCTTCATCAAGAGCACCTCTATAGGGTTATAATGGGAAGGTGCCCCCGACACCCAGAGAGTAATTTTTCTGAACCTGTTTGACAGGTGCATATCATTGCATTTTTTTTACAGCAAGGCTAATTCTTGCTTTCATCAAGAGTACCTCTATCGGGTTACGGTGGGTAGGTGCCACGACACCCAAAGACCAATTTTTCATCACCTGTAGGACAGGTGCACATCATTGCAATTTTTTACAGCAAGGCCAATTCTTGCTTTCATCAAGATTACCTCTATAGGGTTACGGAGGGAAGGTGCCACCGACACCCTAAGACCAATTTTTCTGCACCTGTTTGATAGGTGCATATCATTGCAATTTTTTACAGCTAGCTCAATTCTTGCTTTCATCAACAGTACCTCTATAACAGGGATATACAATTAGCGGACCTCCAGCTGTTGCAGAACTACAAGTCCCCTGAGGCATAGTAAGACTCTGGCAGCCACAAACATGGCACCCAGAGGCAGAGACATTATGGGACTTGTAGTTTTGCAACAGCTGGAGGTCCGCTAATTGCATATCCCTGCTCTATAGGGTTATGGTGGGAAGGTGCCACAGACACCCAAAGACCAATTTTTCTGCACCTGTTTGACAGGTGCATATAATTGCAATTTTTTACAGCAAGGACAATTCTTGCTTTCAGCAAGACTACCTCTATAGGGTTATGGTGGGAAGGCGTTACGACACCCAAAGACAAATTTTTCTGTACCTGTTCGACAGGTGCATATCATTGCAATTTTTTACAGCAGGACCAGTTCTTGCTTTCATCAAGATTACCTCTATAGGGTTACGGTGGGAAGGCGCCAATTTTGAAGACCAATTTTTACGCACCCGTTACTTCTATATAAAGTCAAAGTGACACCAGAATGTATCCAAAATCTCTAATCTTGTTCCCAGTGCACTACATTGTGGCCTCATCATACACACTGGCTCCCCAGCTGTTGCTGAGCAAAATAAAGGCAGCTTGCAGGGAAAATTAATATTTTTGTTGGCTTTATAAATGCAATTATTGCTGCAGCAGATTCTATACATGGTACAGATCTGCCACTTTACAGGTAGACTAAGGGGACCCCCCAGTCACTATATTGAAAGGAATTTTTAATTTAAAGGCTTTCACTTAAAAAAAATAAAATAATCCCTGCTCATTTAAAAATTACGTTTTTCACAAACTTCTTTTTTATTGATACATGTCCCCCAGGGCAGGACCCGGACCCCTATAAACATTATATGCCCAATTACTTGCATATAAGCCTTCAATGGACACTTTGATTTTTGACATTCGAGTCCCATTGACTTTAATGGGGTTTGTTATTTGGGTCTGAACTTTTGCGGTTTTCGAAAGTTCTGGTGCGAACCGAACAGCGGTCTATTTGGCCCATTCCTACTCATGTCTACATTTCCTTTTAAGACTGGTTCTACATGTGGTCCTACAAATACTATAGCTGCTGACTTTTACTAAATGGACACTTACCTGTCCAGGGAACCCACAATGTCAACACCCCAGCTGATTTTCGGATTGACTCCTGATAAGGTAAAACAGCAGTGAAGCCTTCCCTACTACGCATGCATGAAGCGCGCTGCATGAAGCACGCTATCTAAATGGCCCGGCGGCGGAGTCAGGAGGAGGGGGGCCGAACATTCGAGGGAAGTCTTCCGGAAGTTAGGAAGGGTACCTGTCAAAAATAGGTACCCGTTCCCCCCTCCCCCGTTACAGGTGCCAAACGTGGCACTGGAGGGGGGAGGAACTCCGCTTTAACCCCAATGTGTGTAGGGCCCCTTTCACACTGGGGCGGTTTGCAAGCGCTATTGCGCTAAGAATAGCGCCTGCAAACCGACCCGAAACAGCTGTTGCTGTTCCTTCAGTGTGAAAGCCCGAGGGCTTTCACACTGAAGCGGTGCGCTTGCAGGACGCTCAAAAATGTCCTGCAAGCCGCATCTTTGGCTCGCTATAGGAGCGGTATATTTACCGCTCCTATAGCGCCCGGTCCCATTGAAAACAATGGGGGAGCGCGCCGAACCCGCCCGCAAAACGCCGCTATAGCGGCGGTTTGCGGGCGGTATTGACCCTTTTTCGGCCGCTCGCGGGGGGTAAAAACACCCCGCGAGCGGCCGCAATGCGCCGCTAAAACGCCGGTAAAGCGGTGCTAAATATAGCGCTGCTTTACCGCCAGCGCCCCCACCGCTCCAGTGTGAAAGTAGCCTAAAGCATGTCAGAGGGACGTGACCGATGGGCGGGGATTTAAGCTAAAGCCTGTCTTTCATTTACCGCATTTATCGGCGTATAACACGCGCCGGTGTATAACACGTGCCGGCGTATAACACGCACCCCAAGTTTAGGAGGGAATTTTAAGGAAAAATACTTTTAGGAGGGAAGTTTAGGGAAAAAAACTTACATTTAAATGCCCATCAATGCAGCCTTATCAGTGTACATCTGCAGCCTTGTCCAGTGTCATTGCAGCCTTGTCCAGTGTCATTTGCAGCCCTGTCAGTGTTATTTGCAGCCTTGTCCAGTGTCATTGCAGCCTTGCCCCAGTGTGATTTGCAGCCTTTTTATTTTGTAATGTTGTTTGGGCCATATCCACACGACTATTGCCAGTCTCTGGGACGTGGTGACATGCCCTAAGGCCCCTTTCACACTGGGGCGGTTTGCAAGCGCTATTGCGCTAAGAATAGCGCCTGCAAACCGACCCGAAACAGCTGTTGCTGTTCCTTCAGTGTGAAAGCCCGAGGGCTTTCACACTGAAGCGGTGCGCTTGCAGGACGCTCAAAAATGTCCTGCAAGCCGCATCTTTGGCTCGCTATAGGAGCGGTATATTTACAATGGGGGAGCGCGCCGAACCCGCCCGCAAAACGCTGCAATAGCGGCGGTTTGCGGGCGGTATTGACCCTTTTTCGGCCGCTCGCGGGGGGTAAAAACACCCCGCGAGCGGCCGCAATGCGCCGCTAAAACGCCGGTAAAGCGGCGCTAAATATAGCGCCGCTTTACCGCCAGCGCCCCCACCGCTCCAGTGTGAAAGTAGCCTAAGAGACTAATTTAGCATGTTGCATAATTTTTTAATCTATTAAAAATCCTCTTTTTTTGTTATAACATATTGTGTATGGGACAGGTGTCCCCAGTGCCCAATATTGCATTACTTCCGGTTTCCTGGCCGGTGCTAATGAGGGCAATGAATAAGTTTTTTATAATTTCTGTTTTTTATTATATTTGGAACGATTTTAGAGGCATTGGGGTGTTCCCCACCCGGTGCAAATACTTCCGTTTTTATATTGATTCTGTATCTCATCAATTTTTTAGCGGGCCTGCCAAGCTCTTACATTAGCACTCAGAAGACTGATGTACTGCGAGACGCAGGTCTCGCGAGATTTCGTACGGCATAACGAGATTCGCTCAGGATTGGGAGCTCAGAGCGAGGCTTGGTTAGCCGATGGTGCTATTTAGGGAGGTGACGCAGTGCGCCGCCCGTGCCCCTGGACGACGCAACTCTATTGCGAAACCGGTAGGGTGGAGCGACGCACTGACGTCACCTCGACTGTTATTATCGGATGTTCTGGGAGGACGGGTCTGTGTTCTGGTGTGTCCGGCTGGCGCACCACGCTTAAGGCCTGAACTGCTTGTTTTCTCATTACAATAAATATCTTGTTTTTTTTTACACTATGTGAGCCCTCCCTCTATTTCATTCTATGTGCTGATCCTTAATCCTGAGAATCATTCTGGGAAGCTGATTTGTGAAGTGGGTTAACAGGCTGCTGACATCTGTCATATCTCCAGGGAGATCCAAAGAGGGATATATTCATACAGGCATTTTTGACACCCTGTAGTGGGGTGTCAACTACTTCTGGTAAGAAGTAACTCTCAATTTTACCTTTGGTGGTGGATCACTTTGGACAGTTTGGAAGATTTTATTAATTTTATTCACAGAGATGGATTGATTTATTTGCCATTTATTGCACGGGTGGAATTCTTATGAAGATTTTCTTGGACTGGCACTATTTATTTTTTCTCATGTTTTTAAATTTTTCACAACATTATTTATTGTCACGTGCGTTTTCTATGTGTGATTATCGCATTTGATTGCTTATGCATACCCATATTTATAATTTTTGGTCCCTTGCATATTTTGGTCCTTTGCAGGCATTTATATACACTATATGGTTTATATATCACATGGTCATTGATTATTTATGCACTGTATTATTTATGCATTATTGGTTTAGCGCTACTCGTTTTCTTTTTATTTTGATTTGCAGCCTTGTCCAGTGTCATTTGCAGCCTTGTCAGTGTCATTGCAGTCTTGCCGCAGTGTCATTGCAGCCTTGCCCTAGTGTCATTGCAGCCTTGCCCCAGTGTCATTGCAGCCTTGCCCTAGTGTCATTGCAGCCTTGCCCCAGTGTCATTGCAGCCTTGCAGTTTAAATATGGTGCCGCCGAGATACACAGAGCCAGATGTCCTGTGTATCTCGGCTCCTCTCGCGTGACTGTAAGCGGAGCCGAATGCCGCCGATATACACATAGCCGAGAGGCTCGGCTCCTCTCGGCTCTGCTCACAGTCACGCCCAGTCCCGCCATTGGACCTGTGTTATATCCATCATAGGGCGGGACTGGGCATGACTGTGAGCGAAGCCGAGAGGAGCTGAGCCTAGCCGAGTACACTTGGCTATGTGTATATCGCGGCGCTCGCTCCGCTCACAATCAGCAGAGATCGGCGGGGATTGGCGTATGACACACACCCACGATTTCCCCCTGATTTTAAGGGGAAAAAAGTGCATGTTATATGCCAATAAATACGGTACTTTACACCAGAGTTGAATACATTGTACCATGTTACATGTGTGCTATACTGTAAGTAGCCTTATTTTTTTATATTTGAGTATTTATATTGTTTTTTTATTCTTTTACATTATACCGATGTATGGATTCTTTGTGCTTTTTCTGTGCATATATCTTTTTTCTTTTTGCATTTTATATATATATATATGTTTGTTTTTAGATTGAATAAATACCTGTACATCTTTGGAAGATACAGACCGTACAGTACATCTGAATCCCGAAGAAGCGGGTTAACCATGAAGAGTGTAGACATTACATTGATATGACGTTGTGATTGACTGTCTGTTGTGATATATGTTGTATTTTCTATATATACAATTCATTTTACAAAGCTTTTGAGCCCATAGGGCTTCTTTTAAAGATATGGGTATTCTAATAAAAAGATTGTGTGACTTTTGTTTCTTTTTGCTTTTTGTGAGCTTCATGGTGGCATAAAAAAGTCAAATTTTTTCATTGTAGGTTAAACTCTGTCAGTGTTAAATGGTTTATAACAACCCTCTAATTGACACTTTTGCTGGACAGCTTGTTAAAGTAAGTTTAAAAATACAATTCTTGCATTGATTTAACACACAATAAAAATTTACATCTGAGTGTCGTCACCCATTTTTTGTACTGTGGAATATCATCAGCGATGCACTGGACAGGCAAATGATGATTTACAAGGGTAGAATGTGAGCCGACCTAGAGCAACACTATATTTAGTACTGTGCAAGGGTCAGGAGTGTTTATCGCACAAAGTATGAAGCTCAAGTGTGCATAGCACAGAATGTGCAGAAGTCTGAAGTTGTTATTCCAATGAGTGCAGGGGTCAGGAGTGCATTACACAGAAAGTGCAGGGGTCAGAGGTACGTAACAAAAATGCTACGGTACAGAATACAACCAAAAATGACCCCTCCTCTTGGTAAAAATCTCCCTAAGCCCTTATTCCCCACAGTTCACATCCACCCAACAGCCCCAATTTCCCACCCAGTACAGATTTCCTCCATCAGCCCTGAACCCGCCCTCCGCACAGACGCTCCTCCCACCTACCCCTTAAATACGCTCCCCTCTCTTGACCTAGCCCTCAGCACAGACTCCGCAGTACAGACTACCCCCTCCAGCGCAGAACCACTCCCTCCCCACCAATACAGACCTCTTCTCCCCCCTTTAACTCACTCACCAGATGCAATGCAGACTGTAACGGAACATCCCACACTTGAGTGCTTCCGTCATATACCGATTCCTCCAGTCTGAGTATAGATATTAGATATTTTAGCCCCATACTACAACCAAGAACTAGGCAGAACTCGTTTGGCTGCAAAGCTGTAACTTGAACTGTCTATTTGAACAGACGCACTCAAAGGACAATCCGCCCTCCTTTGCATAATGACACAGGGCAGGGTAGCCTTTACCTACACCAGTAGCATGACACAGGTGTATTCAAACTCCTCATCAGTAGACTGTCCTATCAGCAGGGAGAGCTGTTGGAGGAATTCCCCCCTTCCTCCTCACAGCTAATCCACATACACACATACACATATACATGCCATAATAGGTTGCTCCCAAGACAGACACTGACAATAGAACAATGGGATACAGCCACACCTCAAACGATCTAGTAAAGAGTCTACAACAGTATATGAGACAATATACAATATATATATACACACACACACACACACACAATATTCCAGTGTGGTTGTACAGTGAGTTTGATTAGTGCAGATCAGACTGGGGTTCTCGGTCACCCTGTGCCTCTAATAGACACAGTGTCACTTACACATAGGAGGGGCCAGGGGAGCTGGACAAGGAGATTCCAGTGCTCTCCAAGATAAGCTGGGTTCCACAAGCCCCCCCCCCAAAGTGAAAGTGACTCCCGTCACACAGACTTCACATGCATTGGCAGTAAGTAGCCATCTCTTCGACTGTACTGTTTGACTTAAGCCATGGAGGAGCCTCTCTCAGCTTTGCATATGAATTTGATGTATCAGCTTATTCATATGCATATCTCGCCACCACCTCATGTATGTGTGATATGTAAGTCCTATGTCCACAGTAAATTAGAATTGTTACCTAAAGCCTACTGTGTAATTGGTTTGGCTGATTCTCTCAGACAAATTTGTAGTATAGGCCTTCTTTCCTTCCGCATGCACAGAAATCTCTGCCTCAAGTGTGGATCTACTAAACTCGTATGTAAGAAGTACCTTGAGAAGCTGCCTGCTTGTTTGATCCCTCCTTGCATAATACATCAAGTAGATCACAGAGAGTAAAGCTGGTCATAGACAGAGCAAATTTCTTTCCTGCAACCACGTGTCAGTGTTGATGGGGCAATCCCTCCCGTGGAGCCATTGTGTTCTCCCAACGGGAGGCCAGGGGAGCTGTCTCTAAGGAGAACTCAGTGATTACTGCTAGTGGCTACAATAGCTGCTGGTAATAATCGCATGTAAAATCCAACAGGCTGGTTGTACCCAAGTTTATTGATCAATCAACAATCAATCAGCCTGCCCATACATTGTTTGAATCTTGGCCGGTTACTGCTGAACTGGCCAAGATTCGAATCGTCTATGGTCGGCTTAAGAGTATGCTCCTTCCTCACACTTTCCCCTCTGGATGTTAAGTTTGCTTTTGTCCCTTCCAGCACAAACTCCAAGACTGAAACCTTGTTCTTTTAGAAGATGTGGCCTTCCAAACCAGTCATGGAATTTCTTGCCCTTCCTGCCCCTTGATTTATGCTCTCAAGCATACCACATTTCATGCGGTATAAGAAATCACATTTATTCAACTAGAAATATATTTAATCTAGTTAAGTGCACTTTTTGAATGTAGTACTATCCACCTCTCCTCTCCATATACCCTTTATACTGCCCCTATACTCGCCTCTCCTCATACCCCTTCTACTACTCACCTCTCCTCTCCACATACCCCTTCTACTACCCACCTCCCCTGTCCACATTTCCCTTCTATTATCCACCTCTCCTCTCCACATACTCGTTCTACTACCCCTATGACCCTAATTCTCCTTTCACAGGCACCCTCCACAATCTCCCATTGCACAGACAGTCCCCGTATTTCTCCATTACTCTCTTATTCCCTCCACATTTATAAACTTTTAGTCCTCACACTCTATTTCCTCCCTTTTATTCATTGCTGGCAGCCCTATGCTCGCACCCCTCACATGGTATGGTCACCTACCCTCTTATATCGCAGCTGCCATTATGGTGTCTCCTTAGCTCCTCCATTCACATATATGGCACCCTGGGAATCTTCCCTCTCACACAGCTCTCTGTTCTCCCTCCCCCGCCCATCCCCATCCACTCTCTCTCCCGCCACCTCCATCACTCTACAGTGCACAGCACTTCGGTCTGGCCACTGTTCCACTTCTGGCTCCCTCCCCACCGGATTGGAAGGCGAGTTTTTTAGTGCGTGGGCTGGCTACAACAATGCTCCCCACATCCCTATTTGCTCTAGGGTTGCCATGTAGGTTTCATGCCACCATTTTTGTAAACATTTGTGTTTCAAGAATCACGTTGGTCAGTAAATGATGCAGTCTGACTAATGGTGTCCTGATAAAATAGGCAACTCGGCAGAAAATCGAACCCTGTCACCTCCTATTTCTTTAAACCATCAGTAATTGGTGTTTGGACACAACACCGACGACCGAATACAGTCTGGTACAGAAAGATTTTGCTGTTTTCACAGCTCAGTGGCTAACGAGGACAAAGTTGTTGCCGCCTCGGAGGCGGACATTTTCTTGGTTAGTTTCAGTGCTGAGTAACAATCTCAGCTCATAATATCGTGCACCGGACTCTATTCGGTTGCTGTTGAGTCCAATCACAAATTTGTGAAAATTTAAATAGCATTGATTGCTGTATAAATAACAATGGTCCCAAAAATGTGTCAAAAATGTCCGATGTGTCCGCCATAATGTCGCAGTCACAATAAAAATCGCTGATCGCCGCCATTACTAGTAAAAAAAAAAAAAATATTAATAAAAATGCTATAAAACTATCCCCTATTTTGTAAACGCTATAACTTTTGCGCAAACCAATCAATAATCGCTAATTACGATTTTTTTTACCAAAAATATGTAGAAGAATACGTATCGGCCTAAACTGAGGAAAAAATTTTTTTTTTTATATATTTTTTGGGGATATTTATTATAGCAAAAAGCAAAAAATATTATATATATATTTTTTTCAAAATTGTCGCTCTATTTTTGTTTATAGCGCAAAAAATAAAAACCGCAGGGGCGATCAAATACCACCAAAAGAAAGCTCTATTTGTGGGAAAAAAAGGACGCCAATTTTGTTTTGGAGCCACGTCGCACGACCGCGCAATTGTCAGTTAAAGCGATGCAGTGCCGAATCGCAAAAAGGGGCCTGGTCCTTTGGCTGCCAATTGGTCCGGGGCTGAAGTGGTTAAAGAAAATGGAAGTGACGCAGGTTGCTCATTCTGCCAGGTTTGAATTTTTTTTCAGAACAACAGGTCGACACCATGTGACACCATCACAGTCGGATTTCACCTTCTACTGGATGGTGTCACCCCTCTGGCTGGTGTCACCCTGGTGCGGTCCTCAACCCCTGCACCCCCATAGTTACGCCACTGATTGTAAGATAATCTTTGCATATATGTAGATATAAAATATTTGTAGTCCATCGTATATAGTGATTGTTGTGATGGAGTTACTTTGTTCACATTAAAGATAGTACCAGTGGTGTGATTCTTCGATCAGTGATATCCTCTGGGTGGGTTAATTAATTACATATATATTTTATGCCAGAGAATTGGTAACATTATATTTAGGGGTAATTGTAGAATCCCACTTGGTTTATTGCTCTGGATGGATTATTATCTTCCAGGAGAATATAAGACAATTGTCACTTTTAATAATTGAATAAAGTGAGGTTATTGTTGATTATTTTTGAAGGCATTATTAATAATGAAGTTTGTGTATTGTGGAATATTAGAGTGCATTCCTTTTTCCCCAAAATGTTTTTCTCTTTTTATTCTTTTATTGGTAATAGATAATTTGGAGTACATCAGACCCTATACATTTGGTGGATTTATAGGGATATGGTGAAAACATTTTTTTTTTTTTTTTTAATAATCATTCCAAATGGTAACAGTGCTGTAAAGAACTGAGCTGGACCACAAATATGAATCCAAAACTAGCTTATTAACAGTAAAATATTTCTTTAAAACACAAAGAACAGGACAACAAATTGGTTTATTAACTTTATTAAAAACATTGGTTTATTTCCGTTTATAGAAGCGCCACACTTACATTAGATAACAAAACAAGTAAAACAAAATACCTAATAAATATGCACCAAAGGAAATAACTGTTATTTCTAGGAAATAACTGGTTATTTCTAGGAATGCAAAATTCTGGTGACACTGTATAAACAACATTCAAGTCACGTTATATGCTCTCAAATTCTGTTTTTGAAAGCAACGAACAACATATTGCCAAAATAAAACATTACGACATACAGTACAGTGCAATTATAACAAAGAAACTGGGAGTCATTTAAACACATCGTTCTGTAGAGCAAGTATTGAAATTTGGTACTCTGACAGTGAATCTGAAAATGAGTAAATAATTGGAAATGTTTAAGGTGAGCAACTATGCTTTCTTACGTGGCTGACTTGGAGCCAATTACTATCCAAAATGATATCTGCATTATTTAAATATCTCCCATATTTCAGTGTACTACATAATGTGCTTAGTTTTACAATGCATACTTCAAGTATTTATTGGTTTCAAATATCATAATATCCCATAAAGACAAATATACACTGAATAATTTCATCATTATAAATACTGGTTGATAGTACTGCATTTTTACACACACCAGAAAATAAGTCATGTCTAGTCTGTGTAATTTTGTAAAAAGACAGGAAAACCTGTAAAATGGTGATTACAGGATAAGTAACTTGTTCACACCAGTGTATTGAAAATCACATTATTACTTTTCTAACAAAGTCTGCAATTGCAAAACATATTCAGAAGATATAGTGAGCTACACTCAATGGACAGTGTCAGTGTGGTATCAGAAAGTCACAAATCCGTGGTGCAAACTTTAAACAGAGGCTCCCCTATATATTAAACAAAAAAATTAAAGCTGAACTCCACACAAACAACTATATGTACAGATGTGGTACATATAATGGGGTTGCTTTATCTGCCAAAAGATTTGTATTTTTGTCTATTTAGTCCTGAGTTGTACACAGCTCTGTCACGTGACGAAATGCGCAGGGAGGAGTGACGTACTGACGTCACCGCAAGCTACGCTCGTCCCGGAAGCTACAGGGTTGCAATCGAAAAGCCGGCCGGCTCAATTTTTTTAATGCTGTTTATACTCCACTTGAATGTAAGTGTCCATTCGTCTTTTATAGTTTAAATAAATGTTAAAGGTTTTACACTATGCAAGCCTTCTGTTGTGTTATGGGGATCCATTAACCGTGTCCTAATCGTGTGAGGACCATCACTGCTGAGGCTAAGGAGTTCAGTGTACGGCACAGAGATCCCAGGCTGGGTTACAAGCCATTTGTGCTCTGTGGTCCCCTGTAACAAGGGACCACAGCGATCTGGTAAGCGGCAGCGTGTGCTTAGGTGGAGGCACTTTCCTATTTCTTCATGCTTTCTGGGGTGTCTGGATTTTATGTCACCGTGGATGAGTCAATAATTATCTTGCATGGACTATTTTTGACATATTTTTGATTTGTTTTTTACAGTCACTACTATCACATATGGACAAATTTTTGTTATTGATTTAATTATTTACTATTCTCCTGTTGGAGTTTAGCACTCACTACTGTCACCATTTAGGTGGTAATTGTCATCCTATGTTCACAAATTATTTTTATTTTTTTATATCCTAATCATATTTCAACACCACTGGGTTATTACCCATTTAAGTTTTGTCTCACTGGCATATTTGCTCCTATATATCGTGGTAGTGTATTATCATTATCATATTGGTTTTTCAATTTATTATTTTTATTATTGTGAGTGTATATGTTTTCAATAGCTATTGCCTCACAGATCAATTTATTTAGCGCAGCTTCCCCTTTTTTAAAATAAAGACAGCTGCATCAATGTGTGTATTTTAAAATTACCCGGAGTTCAGCTTTAATCTCTTTGGCTGCTAATGTTCTAATAAAAAGCACCATGTAAAAAGACAAAAAAAACTAGTTAAAGGGTAACTCCACTTTCATGGGGAAAAAAATATTATAGCATATACAATTGCGACACAAGTCATATTGTAATTAAATATTACCTTTCCTTTTCAATTTGTAGCTCTGTAATTTTCCATAAAGTGCAATGCAATATGGTTACCTGGCGATGTTCTGTACACAGAATGTGTACAGCACGCCCCCCCAGAAACATCCTTTCCTGCTTGTGTGATTGGCTCACTGATTTTCCCAGAAGTCTACACTAAGATACAAATCAGATTTTTGGCATCCCCTGCAACAAAAATTTTATTTTTTGGTAAGATACTCTCAATAGGAAATCACGTCTAAAGGGATGCAGAGCCTGCAATTTTCCTCATTAGAGGCCTGATTTTGCAGCAGCTGGTTGATAATTATGAAACCACAAAGTTTGTTAAAATCCTTGCAATGTACAGTTTACTTAGAGAGGAATCTTTTTTTCTTAACAAAAGTGGAGTTACGCTTTAAATTTGCTTTATTCTGCACAAAATGTATTATGAGCATATACTGTATCTCATAGGTATGGGCAAAGCAGCAGCAACATCTGTCTACTATCTATTGCAGCCTTGTAGTAATGAACAAGTGGGACACACTGCCACTGCCACGTCCATGTAGAATTTAGGTGCAGATTTATTGCAAAATCACATTGGTATGAATAAGCCCCTTTGACCTGTTCTGTCACAATTATATTAATTTGCAATGCCACTATTTCATCCAGGTTCATTTTAATTTTCAGTGTATATGTAACCTAATAACTATTACATACATTGTACTGTTCCTATACAAATGTAAAGACTATTTTAAAATGATCATCATCTACTGTGGTTAAAAACCCCTACTTCCCTACCTATTTTGTCTGCTTCATTGTATTCTTATAATTTTCTTTCTGTATTTATCTCTAAAACCTAATAAAAATGTTAAAAAACAGTAGTGATGGATAGGGAAATATTATATTGTTATTGCATTTAGGAATGTTAACAGGATTTCCGTTTTTAAAATGAAATCAGTATAGTGGCTAGTATATGCTTCCCAGTACCCTTTTAAGTTACATACACATGTACGTGGTCTCTTTGTGGCTCATGCATATGGGGACAGAGGGCCATACACTGTCAAGAAGGAATGTATTTTACACCTGTTTGCTCACAGCTGCAGCCAGGAGCCTGTACAAATTAATGACAGATGTAACCACACATCTGGGCTGTTACAAAGGTACAGTGGAACCTTGGATTACGAGCATAATCCGTTACAGCAGAATGCTTGTAATCCAAAGCACTCGCATATCAAAGCGAGTTTCCCAATAGAAATCAATGGAAACGAAGACAATTTGTTCCGCATTGACTTCTATTGCATGCAATACCGCATGTGGCCAGAGGTGAGGGGGCGCCAGAGAGCCTCGAAAATACTCGGGGACAGCTCGGCTGAACTCTGAAAGCCTTGGAAACACTCGGGAGTATTTCCGAGTGATTCCGAGCATTTCCGAATGGCTCCGAACTGTTCCGAATGTCACCGGCACCCCCGCACCTCTGGCCAAATGCGGTACTGGACACCACATTAGCTTGAATTCTGCTTGTTTTGCGAGACAACACTCGCAAACCGAGTCAGGATTAAAAAAAAAAAAAGTTGCTCATCTTTCAAACTGCGTTACTTGTTAACCGCGTTACTTGTTAACCAAGGTTCCACTGTATAGGGATGGATGAATCGTCCTGGGCACATACCTTCTGCATCCTGGGCTGCTCATCTGTACAGCCCGTGGAACTGTCAGCCTGTCATTGATATATACAAGCTGCTGGCCACAGCTTTAGGCAACCACTTGTAGAAAGCAGCTCTTTCTTGGGCCCTCTGTGCCCACATGCATGAGCTCTTGATTGTTTGCACTCAATTCTTTCACTGTTCAGGGAATAACGCTCATTTGGCATTTGGTTTGATTCAACCCAAGACATGTATTACTGTGACCTTGGTTCCACTAAACCAGTATAGTGAATGTGCTTTTGCTTGTGTGCTCATTTACCCAGTGCTGTTGTATGACAATGGTACATTTTAAGATGTGCTCATGATCTGTAAACTACATTTAAAGTGGAACTAAACCCATCAATTTAACTGCTTCTCAAAACAGTTACATTCAAGCCACACTGTGAATGATAACTGTCACATTTGCTTGTGCTTCCAACTGAACTGTCAAACGATCAAATGTCTGGTGTCATAACTGATCACATGTGCAGCACCATGGCAACTACAGATAAAACAGAGGCTAAAATGGCAGCTTCTTTGTCTGTATAGTATAGGAGGGTTTAGTTCCACTTTAATTATAGGCAAATCATATATTCAAATATTTTATAAAAATAATAGTTCATCGATATTTTATTATTAATAAAAGGAAAGCACTGCCTTCCTTGGGTCCAGTAATAGCTGAAAATGTGGAAAAATATTACATATACAATACATGTTGAATTTTAAGGAGTTGTTTTTGTCTTAAGGGTTAACTGCAAGACATATTTACTTCAAATTCTACACCAGACTACAGCTATGAAAATACTCAAAATATGATAATTTATGTTTATTCTAACTTGACAACTAAAAATAAACCATTGCAAAAATATATAGCATATTATCTATGTACAGCATATATACATATAAACAAACAAATAACTCTGAAGTCTGAACCAAGAATATCCAATGCATAGAGTTGTAACTTTCAGGTTGTGCGACAATGTAGCGTGATAAACAATTCCCACTTGCTGGTGGCTATTTTATCTTATATAACTACAATATTGAATTAATGATACATATTAGCCTGATATGTTTCATATAACTAATACATGATGGATCTGATCATGTAAAATCTTACTTTAGTCTACAGTGATTATGCCATTACTATTATTGTTTCACTCAAACTATGGCAAACATGTATTTAAATTTTGTACGTATAATAGGATACAGCAATTTTTATATGTGAAGACCAATTTAATAATTCAAATTTCCCATGTAACACAATGGTAATTTTGTAAGCATCAGAAGAGTAATTTCTTTACCATTTCACCATGAAATAAGAAGAACAATACATTTAAACATGTTACGAGATAGGTAATATATGTAATAGCCAGAGAGCCTGGCTCCAGCTCAGTATGAAAAAAGTGCACTCACGATAATGTGCTACTCTCTTCACAAAAATACAGTATTGCATTGCAGTTTACTTAAGGAAAAAACTGCAAAGGTGGTCACAAACAACAACACTACTAACACTATATTTACTAATTAGACTCTACACTATAGCTTAGAAAACTAAACATGTTCCCTTTGAGAGTAACACAACACACGCACAAATACACATTATCTCTGGCTACTTTACCCAGCAGCTTCCAAGCTCCTCTACACCTAATTCAACATGCAGAGTTTTAGACTACAAGATCTTAATAACTGTTATTTTCCCCACTAATTTACTTGAAATAGTCACCTGCTGGGCATAAATGGACAGGTTTTTCATCCATACAATGAAGGAACTATTGTTTAGTTATTGTCCTGTCCAAGTGATTACAGAGCAGCATAATTACGCAGCAATGTGTTCTTTATGACTCCATTCATTCTCTTTCATATGGTTTTCCAAATTTTGATTATCGCTTTCCTTTAATCTCTGACATAAGTATATGTCATACTGACTGAAGTCCTCCTATTGCTTGCGTTAATAAGGCCAGCCATAAAGGGCAAATTTCTCACAGAGAACATGTAGTAAGAGATCTGACCATACTTATCTGGATTGCTGGACTTTTCTTTCTGATTCTGCTGGCCTTGCAATTCAATTTAGAAAAGTTGAGATTTTCTAGTACATTGGGAAGTGCAGCGTAGAGCACTTCCATGGCTCACAAATGCGCAGTTTGATTTGGAATTTAATTCATAGCTGCCTGATTGTTGAAAGCAACCTATAAAACATATTTGCAAATATTGGGGGATGGAGGCCCCCTGTTCTCCACACCACAATCAGGTTGGCAGAAATATGTGGTCCTCAGCAAAAAGCACGTTATAATGAACCACAACAAATTTTAGACCTTTACCTTTTAAATCTTAGTTAGATGTTTGCTTTCTAAATCTTAGATCTTTGCTTGCTAAATCTTAGATCTTTAGATCTTCGCTTGCTAAATCTTAGATTTTTAGAGCTTTTCTTGCTAAATCTTAGATCTTTGCTTGCTAAATCTTAGATCTTTAGATCTTCGCTTGCTAAATCTTAGATTTTTAGAGCTTTGCTTGCTAAATCTTAGATCTTTGCTTGCTAAATCTTAGATCTTTAGATCTTTGCTTGCTAAATCTTAGATTTTTAGAGCTTTGCTTGCTAAATCTTAGATCTTTGCTTGCTAAATCTTAGATCTTTAGATCTTTGCTTTTTAAGTCTTAGATCTTTGTTGCTAAATCTTAGATCTTTGCTTTCTGATGAGTTCTGGCAGCTGATGGTTATGCCCAACTGCCTGATTAGCAGACTATGCCAAACCCTCGTTACCTTGCTTTGTTAATAAAATATAATAAAAATTAGTACATCTTTTTTTAAAAATTACTGTTGTTCAGTTTTCAATAAATACACTTAAATAACTTCCAACAAAGAAAAAAAACCTCTTAAAAATTAGAAAAAGACTACAAAATACTGTGCCCCTCGAGTATAACCAACATTCAATACTAAACAAACATAGCAGCATTTTACATCTAGCAATAAAAAAAACAAATGCAGCATGTATATTTATTTCCTGGTAAGCACACAATTCCTGGTCAGTCATTTCAAATAATTACCGTATTTATCGGCGTATAACACACACCTTAACTTTAAGAGTGAAGTTTTAGGAAAAAAAACTTACATTTTAAAATAGGGTTCAGTGCTCTGCAGCCTCACCAGTACCCATCAATGCAGCCTGATCTATGCCCATCTGCAGCCTCTAATATGCCCATTATTGCAGTCTGTTTAGTGCCCATCTGCAGCCTCTAACATGCCCATCTGCAGCCTCTAACATGCTTATCATTGCAGCCTGTTTAGTGCCCATCTGCAGCCTCTAATGTGCCCATAATTGCAGCCTGTTTAGTGCCCATCTGCAGCCTCTAGCATGCCCATCATTGCAGCCTGTTTAGTGCACATCTGCAGACTCACCTTTGCTTATGATTGCAGCAGCACCAGTGCTGTTATGACACAGATCCACGATCTCCTGTGTATCTGGTGCTCAGTCACTCACAGTCCCACCCGGCTCATATGATGGACAGAACAATGGTCCAATGCTGGGCCGGGGGGGGCGGAACTGTGTGTGACTGAGCGCTGGATACACAGGAGATCGCGGCTCTGTGTAATCCAGTGGCGCTCGTCCCCTCCTTCCACTCAGAGTAGCAGGGATCGGCGTATAACACGCACGCAGAATTTCCCCCTGATTTTCAGCAGGAAAAAGTGCGTGTTATACGCCGATAAATACAGTAAATACTTGGAGCTATTGAGCAATTTCTTGTGAATGTAGTCAAAGTTGCTGGAAGCTATTTTTTCTTTGTGAGAAAAAATATCCCTAGGTGTCATTAATCTGAGGTAGAGACAAGTAAGACACCCTTCATTGGTTATACCATACAAACAATAAGACCATTCATATTCTTATACAACTATAATATATGGGAAGATCAAATTTGTGGGGTAATTTCCTCAAAAGACCAGTCCACAACATATGAATAGATTAGCCATTAATCTATTTTTTTGTACCATTTTCTCAAGGTACTCCCAATATGGAATAAAAAGTCACTACTGTCACATCACATGTCGTTAAATTTAAAAAAGGAGCTGCGCTAATAATACTGCATAAGTGAAATAATGAAAACACTTAAAAAACATAAAAAGTCATAGTGTTGAACATAACCAGTCCAATAAACAGTATAAAATATAACTTGATAGTTGAAATAAGTGAAAAAATCTCGAATGACACCGCAACAAACGTGTGCACCTCTACCTCCAGCCTGGAGGACCAAATATTGGGGCTGAACAGCAAACATCGGGGGTGTCGGGGGTTACAGACATATTATTGGATGTGACGACAGCTGAGCCTTTTTTATTTCCGGGTACACGTGTCTGATGCATGCTCATGAGCATTGGAGAGATCAAGGTATACCAGTTCCTGGTGTATATCCTGTTTGCAACATTCAAGTACTCCCCTGTGAGCTGACATTCCCACATTTCCAGGATAAAGGCCCTGGCTGGGTTGATAGCTGCAAGCGCATATTGCTTGCCTTCTGGTAAGCACGCACTCTGTGTGGTGGAGGTGCACACGTTTTTTGTGGTGTCATTTTAGATTTTTTTACTTATTTCAACTATCAAGTTATATTTTATACTGTTTATTGGACTGGTTATGTTCAACACTATGACTTTTTATGTTTTTTAAGTGTTTTCATTATTTCACTTATTCAGTATTATTAGCGCAGCTCCTTTTTTAAATTTGCTATTTGAGGTGTGTATTCTACCTAGAGCCTGCAGCTTTTTTGTCACTGTTGAGTAGCGCGTTTTTTTTCTATACATCACATTTTGTGTTGTATAGTGTAAATAATAGCCAAGTGTAGGATTACTGTTTTTAACTATGCAATGCCTGAAAATATGGCTAATTTTATATATAACACATCTATTTATAAATGTTTCCACCCAAGACTCACACAACTTTATCCCAAGATTCACAAGTTTTTTTCAATTGAAAAAAAAATGTGTGAATCCTAGATGAAAGTTAAGTGAAACTTTTGTTAAAATGTTTATAAATAAACCAATTAATTTAATTTTGGTTTTGCAAAGCAGCTTCATGATTCAATTCATATGCTGGTTCCCTGATCAAACAATTTGAAGTAATTCTTTACAATAAAATGAATTGTTGTAAACTATAACTTTTCAGGACCTTAGATAACAACATAGAATGCCATGGCTAAATAAATCAGTAATATATTAAAACTGGTCAATAGTAAAATTGAATATACTGTATATACTGTACATCACTATAATGAGGGTTTTCAGGAAAACTAGTGACTACTCTATGTAGACATATGTAAAACTAGGAAAGGTGTGGAATAGGTGTTCCATTGACAGTGTTAAAGAATTTCAATATGGGTAACGACATTGGTGACATCGGTCGGATACATTGCAGTGATTTACAACAATATAGGTTAAAAGCACAATATATAAAAAACTCTCCAGGAGTAGAATAAATGTACAGTTGTATTTACAACTGTAGGTTCAAAAAAGACAGAGGAAACCTAATGTTGGATTGTAAAATAGCAAGGACATTGTGATAAAGAAACATAGACCATAACGAATGCAGACTTTCCCTACTGAAATGTTTGTGCCTTTGACTGTGGTAATGGAGGGAAGCAGCCACCGTGTAGTCATACTTAGTTTCCTTTCTCTTTTTCTCCTCCGTAAGCCCAGTCATAGATCACTAAAGGAATACTTACTAAGGAGAACAGCAAACCCAGTGCAAAGAAAGCAAATGCCTGCAAGAAAATGTAAGATATATTGTTAAATGGATACTACAGACTGGTAACCTCCACCCAATGGTTTACTGTATAGGTCCATACCTAGCATAGATTTCAGTGTCAACTGTGAAAACAACAACTCAGATATGCTTACAATCCTTCACTTGTATGACTGGCTGTACTCACCTCTTGCAACTCTACATGTATTGAAATGCTCCAGGAATTTTACACTTGAGCATTTTGAGTCCAACAAAAATTTGCATGAGGTCTTAATGTGACTTATTCATTCTAAAAGATCCTCAAAGATCCCAACAAAGATACTAAAGTCAGGGTTCAGCAGATGATTTGCCCCTGCGTGGGTAATGTTTGGCCCCTGCGTGGGCTAGTTTTTGTGCTAATGAAAAACTCAATAAAAAAGATTTAAAAAAAAAAAAGTCAGGGTTCAGTCTATTTATAACGGCTTAGGGCTCAATCATACCAGTCGTGCTGGGACTGAGCTGTGTAGCATTGGCGAAGGGCACCAGAAGAGGAGGATCGGGGCTGCTCTGTGCAAAACCATTGCACAGAGCAGTAATGTATGACATGTTTATTTTTTATTTTTTATTATTTCCTTTAGAATCACTTTTAAGTTAAAGCTGCGTATAGGTATAAAATGCAGACAACTAGGGCTCAAATACTGGGCTGTTCTAAGCCCCCATTCACACTTGAGAATTTTTCAGCTTGTTTCCTTATGCTTGACTATGCACAACATGCAGAATCCTATTGTTTCTTTTTTTTTTTTTTTTCCACCTCAGCAAGATCTTATTGGGACCAAATCAGAAACGCCCTCAGCTTTTGTCCCTAATTGTGTCTTTACATCATTGTGGAAATATTTCTCTTTTTTTTTTAAATTAATTTAACACTCAAGAATTTCTCATACAGATTACTCCTTTTGTGAAACTAATTGTGGGGGCTTAATGATTGGGACCTCTCCAGCTCTCTCTGTTTCTAGTATGGCTCTTAAATCTTATCCACATCCCTTACCTCCCCGTCCCCCCCTTCCCCCCCTCCCTCCCTCCCCCCCGCCGCTGGGGTCGCTCCTGTCATTACTCAGTGTTTGTTTATAGTCACACATCTCTCTCTCACTTATTTCTTAAGGCTTCGACATAGCTCCAGGACCTCTTGAACCTTCTCCATCCCTCCCATTTGGCTTTCATATCCTCACCTTCCTCGATCACACTATTGGCAAGGCACTCCATGGTGTAAATCCCCTCTACCGCATCTACCAATTCCCAAAGAGGTGGGCTCTCAGGGTCCCTCCATCTTCTGGGTATCACTCGCTTCGCCGCATTTAACAAATGCGGAACCAATGATCTCCTGTATTGCCTGGACCCTACTGGTGTATCATGAAGCAGCACTTCCCAGGGGTCCTCTTTTACCACAACCTTCGAGATCTCCTCAATGAATTTTAGGATAGACTTCCAAAATTTTTAAATTTTTGGGCAGTCCCACCAGAGGTGGCCCATGGTTCCCCTCTCCTGGCAGCCTCGCCAACAGTTAGCAGGCACCCCTGACTGAAATTTATTTAGCTTGTCCGGGGTCAAGTACCAGCCCGAGAGGCACTTATAGTTGATCTCTGCAGTTTTAACATCAACAGCCGAACTATGTGTGAGTTGAAAAATTTTCTTAATAGCCCCCGTGTGAAGTGTGCCCAGTTCCCTTCCCCATTTTTTGACGAAGGGCGGTACCTCCTGTCCGTCCCCTGACAGCAGGAACTTATAGATTTTTGTGATAATTTTCTTAGTATTCTCCGCCGTAAAGACACGTTCCATCACCGTGAGGTCCCCCCGTCCCCTCATAGGGGGGGGCATTGAACCCACTAAGTGACGTAACTGGAGGTACCGCCATTCATCCACCGTAAACAAGTCATTCTTCTTTTGTAACTCCTGAATGGTCAATATTTTTCCTTTACTAATTAGATCTCCTAACCGTGCATTATCATCTCTAATCCATTCCCCTCCCATTTCCTTCCTCCCTGGGGGGAACAAGTAATTTTCTTTTAGTGCAATTAATGGTGAGTTGAATTTTATTTTAAAGTTTTTGTGCATTTTATCCCAAATTTTTAAAGTGTTCTTTGTGATCGCATGTGTTTTTTCTCCCAATTTTCTAAACTTAGGTGGGTTCCAAATGATTTTCCCCAACTGTGTTTCACTCAGTGCTTCCTCTAGACTTACCCATCTCTTTTCGCTGTGTGCCCTCCCCCATTCTGGAATTCTGATTAAGGCTGTTGCGTAGTAATAATTGACGATATCGGGTACTGCCAAGCCCCCCTTGCTTTTTTCTAATTTTAAGGTTTGAATTGAAATTCTGTGTGACTTCTGTTGCCAAATATAATTCATAATAATGGTTTTTAATTTCCTCAAAAACTGTTCTGGTAGGGATATTGGGATCATCTGCAGTTTGTAAGTGATCAGCGGGAGTATCATCATTTTGACTGCATTAATGCGGCCTAACCATGATATTGGTCTGGTTTTGAACTCCTGGCATTTTTTTCTTACTTCGTCTAATAAAGGTAAATAGTTAGCCTTAAACATTTTCCCCATAGTGTTCATCAGCTCTATACCAAGGTATTTAATTTGTTTCTTCCACATGAAGTTGTACTCCTTCATCAGATCTTGTTTTTCCGCTCTGTTCATATTAATATTCAAAATGGAGGATTTCGCCAGGTTGATCTTAAAATTTGAGACCTCACCGTACGCCGCAATGTTCTTCAGAATATTAGGGAGTGATTTATGCGGTGAGCTTACGTAGAAAAGGACATCGTCGGCGAATGCCGCCAGCTTGTGTTCCTCTCCCCTCGCCTCACATCCCTCTATGTCCATGTTTCCCCTTATTGTAGCCAGTAGTGGTTCCAAGGAGAGGACGAGGAGGGGGGAGAGGGGGCAGCCCTGCCTAGTCCCATTGTACATTTCGAAGGGGGAGGATAGGACGCCGTTCACCTTAATGTTGGCCTTTGGGTGGCTATAGAGGACCCTTACTTTCTGAATCATTTTTGGTCCAAATCCCATGATGTCCAGAGTCTTGAACAGGAACCCCCAGTCTACCCGGTCGAATGCTTTTTCCGCGTCAATAGACAGTAGTAGACTGGGGGTTCGTGAATCTCTCATCTTCTGGATCGCCAACAGGGTTCGCACGCTGTTATCCCTACCTTCTAGACCCGTCGTAAATCCCACTTGGTCTGGGTGTATCAGCTTGCCCAAGCATTTCTTTATGCGCTCGGCCAGAATCTTAGCATAAAGCTTCGTTTCGAAATTAAGTAGAGATATTGGTCTGTATCCCGCACACGTGGAGCCGTCCTTCCCCTCCTTTCGTAGGACCGTTATCGTTGCCGACAATGAGGCCTCGCTCATACCATACTCCGAGCCCAGTCCATTCATGTATCTAAGAAGTATAGGTGTCAGAATCTCCCTATAGGTTCTATAGTACAAGGCCGTGAACCCGTCCGGCCCCGGGCTCTTGCCTAACGGTGAGTTATTGAGGGCTTCCCGTACTTCCTCCTCCGAGAAGGGTCTTTCTAACCTTTCCTTCTCCTCTGATCCCAAGGACTGTAATTTTGCTTTTCTCAAAAATGTATTAGCTTTGTCCCTCCCCCCCCCCCTACTTTATCTCCACTCTTTTGACCGACTGAATATAATTCCTCATAGAAATCCCTAAACGTCGAAGCTATGTCTTTTGAGATATACCTCACCTCTCCCTTTTTGTTGACTATTTTTTCTATGAAATTTTTGACTTTATTTTTTTGCAACAGCCTCGCTAAGTGTTTCCCTGACTTATTACCATAGATGTAACGCTCTTTAGCAATTCTGTTAAATACTTGTTTTACCCCCTGATCCGCAAGTTCTCTTAACTCTTCCCTCTTGAGGATTATTTCTTGTAATATTGCCTGGTTCTGTGAAGGGTCCTCCTTATGTTTGTGCTCCAGGTTTTTGATATCGTTCGTTAGCTCCTGAACTCGTCTTAATCTTTCTTTTTTTTTTCCAAGTGGCCTTGGAGATGAACACCCCCCTAATGAAAGCCTTGTGGGCGTCCCAAAGGCTTGACTCCTTCACAGCTCCATTATCATTTGTCTGAAAAAAACACTCCAGTTCTTTTCTAACGCTTTCTCTAATTTCCTCGTCTTTCAGCAACTCGTTGTTTAGTTTCCAACCACAGCTAGGCTGTTTAAATTCTGGGATGTTCAGGCTCATGCTCACCGGAGCATGGTCTGACAAAGATACTATCTCGATCCTAGTGTCCGTTATTCTGTCTAATAATCCGTGGTCCACCCAGATATAATCCAGTCTAGAGTACGTCTTGTGCACAGGGGAGAAAAATGTGTAATCTTTGATGAGTGGATGATGCATTCTCCACACGTCGACTAATTGTTCCGCGCTCATCTTTTTCTTTAAAACCTTCAATTGAACATTTCCTGTCCCCTGTGCACAAGACGAACTATCCAGGTCCGGGTCAAGGGTAAGGTTTAGGTCCCCCATCAGTAACAAATATCCTCTTCTGAAGGACCTTAGCCTGGAGAGAATCTTAGTCATATAGTCAGGCGATCTAACATTAGGTGCGTAGATATTTGCAAGAGTATATGTGGTCCCGAGGAGGGTCCCCCTCAAAAATAGGAACCTTCCCTCCGGGTTCACTTTTCTATCTTCTAGGCTAAACTGCAGATCTTTTGCCATCCCTATGGCCACCCCTCTGGTTCTGCTTGAGATTGTGTCGCTGTAGTACCAAGTAGGGAAGGCTTTAGAATGGAGTTTAATATTCGATGTCAGAGATAGGGGAGTCTCCTGTAAAAAGACCAGGCCAGCCCCGTACCTCTCCACCTCCTCCAACACTCTGTACCGTTTACTAGGAGCATTCAGCCCTCTCACATTATATGTGAGACACTTAATTTCTGTCATCTAATTGTGTTATTTTGACCTATGCTTCCCCAGTGCGACCCCCAGCGGCTGGGTCTCCCTCCCTTGTGCCTTCCCCCCTTCCCAGTGCCCTCACTCCTCCCCCCTCCCCCCCTTCCCCCCCCCCCCACCCTCCCCCCCCCCCCCCCTCTCTAACCCTCCCCTCTCTACCCCCTCCTACCCAATCCTGGGTCTCTGAGTCAAGGGGTGCCATCCAATTACTTGGCCTCCCCCGAACTCCAGATCTCTGGAGAGGCAGGATTCCGAGCCCGCCCCTGAGTGCCCACCCTCCACTCGCCCCGTTGTTGCCTGGCAGGTGAGTGGGCTTATGAGGGCCAGGCATCCCCTTCAGGGGGCCCCCCGCTACCAGCCCCCCCCCCATCCCCCAGGCCTCCACACACCACTTTTTTTTTTTTTTTATTACTTCTCCTCTCTTTTCTAGCCCACCTCCACCCACCCCGACAGGTCAGGTATCTGGATATCTAATTTCCCGCAGAACTCAGGCAACTCCTCTGGGTATCTCAGCCTAGCCCATTTACCCTCTTTTGAGCCCATCAGGCTTGCAGGGAAACCCCACGTATATTTAATACTATTATTTCGTAGGATCTCTAGTAGGGGTCTCTGTTGTCGTCTTCTCTCGAGGGTCCGTGCTGACAAGTCTGCGTAAACCTGGACTTCGGTCCCTTCGAACTCTAGGGGTGTCTTCCCTCGGATTTTACGCCAAATTTCCTCCTTATCCTTAAAGTGGCTGAATCGGACTATTACATCTCGGGTTCTATTTGATTCAGAGAAGTCGGCTCTGCCTAGCCGATGTATTCTCTCAATCCTGGGAAACTGATCTTTCCCAGCTCCCGTAAAGGGGGCTAGGATCGTTCTGACGGTTTTCTCTAGGTCTTCCCCTCTGTGCTCGGGGATGGCTCGGATTCGTAGGTTTTGCCTCCTGTCTCTGTTTTCCTGGTCTTCGATTTTGTACAGCATGTCCCTTTGATACAGTTGGGTCTTCTTTAGTTGCGTTTTTAAATCTGAGATTTCTTGCTCCAGGTTGTCGGCCCTCTTTTCTATCCCCTCAACCCTGGTTAACAGGTGGCTCATATCCTCCCTCAGTTTATTGACTTCGCCTTTGATCACAGATTCCAGCCTCACCATCATCTCCTCCATTTCCTTCTTAGAAATGGGTTGGGATCCTATTGGGTGCTCATCCATCCTACTGGCATCCCCCTCACTCTCCATTGTATGGTCAGCCCTTGATTGATCATGCGTTGTGTCAGGTTTGTGGGGTTTCTCCTTCGCCTTGGTGACTTTTGGGGAGAGATCTAGCACTGGCGTGGTTGGGCTCCCGCCTTGCCTAAGGTAGTGTTTAATGGTACTTGAGTCGTTTTTCTGTGTTTTTGGGGCTCCTTTCTTGGAGGCTTTATTTGATTCTTTACTCATGATGTTTCTTTTGGTTCCTCTTATTCTTTTCCCCAGTTTGGAGACGCCACCATCAATAGTCACTTCCACTTGGGCTCCCCCTTTCTCGGGAGTTTTTTTTTTTTTTTTTTTTAATTTTGATTTATTTCAATTTGAGTGGAGTAGAGAATCCCCCGACTTCCCTGTATATATCCTGTTCCACACTACTGGGAGTTTCACCCTGGGCGCCTTCCTTGGGTAGCCTCACCTCTGGGTGGGATGGGGGGGTATCTAGGGGTTTCTCCCCACCTTCTTCTTACCCCAGAGTTTAGGGTCCTATCCCCGATATTAGCAACCTAAGAGACAAGACTACCCGAGATGCCTACTGGGTACGGGAGTATCTCCAGATGGAGGGTCCTGGGGTTTTTACGTCTCTTCTTCCCTATGTTGAGAGTCCCCCCTATTCCGATAGTTCCCCCTCCTCCGCAGTGCTATGCAATTTAAGAGGGGTCCTGTAATTTCTGTCTTCCTGGTTTTGGGAATAGCGCCAAAGTGGAGAGGGCCCCAGCTAGTAAAGTCCGTCTTTAGATGGTCTGGCCTACGTCAGAGCTGTGCCCCTGTGTCAGAGCCCCCAGGGGTGTGATGGTTTCCACCTCTGCCCTGTTTTTCGAGTATCCCCTGATGGAAAATGGTCAGTGTGTGACTCTGTCTCTTGATAGCGTTTGGTGGAGTTCTTATGTGCGCCCCCCCGGATTAGGCTTCTCTCCGAGGGTCACAATACTCCGATGTTGGTGTGGTGACAAAAATGGGTTTTTTTTTTTTTTTTTAACCCTTAAATTCCCTGGGTTTAGTTCTTACCCTGTAAACCAGACCGTTTTCCAAGAAAGGGGGCCCGTAGCGCTCTGGAATTACTGACGGAGCATTAGTGTAATGTCCCCAAGGTAGTATATACTATATGTACCCTAGGGCTCACAGGCCCTCACAGCCATCCAGAGCACAACCGTTCTATATGTCACTGATGCTGATTTTATTTCTATTGAAATAATTGTCTGACTTCCAAAAATTTTTTGGTATGAAATCCACCTTCCCCCTCACCTAGGGGGGACATACCCTAGTTGTGTGCTCTTACACTGTGTGTGCCCTGGGTGCAAATCTTACAGCAACAACTAGTCCGACAAGCTTCTTATGCATAAGTTATCTTCCTGAGTTTACAAAAAAAAAATTTTTATTTTTTATTTTTTTTATCCCCCTTCAGAATGTTCAGCAGGCAGTATATGATCTTCTAGGAGCATTTCAGAATATCTCTACACCATTAGTGAGCCGGGTTTGTCTTACCTTCTCTTCAGTCTTCTCAATGCTGAAATCATGTTTGGGAGAATACTCACAGACCTTCGTGGTTACCGCTGTCAGTCGTTGTCTTGTACAGCGTGTGGGGTGCTGAGGCTGGAGGGAGTATGGAGAGTGTGTGGAGGCAGGCGGACTGACGGCGTGGTGGGTAAGTGGGACGGGAGAGCCGCCAAAACGATGACCGCGGGCATCGACCCGCCGCTACCCGGAGACGAAGCCCCCACGGAGGGTGCGTTGTGGGGCCTCCATGCCCAACCTAATAAGGCTGCTTTTTGGTTTGTTGCTCCGGGCGTAAGGCACGCCGTCCCGGCGGTCTCGTGCGGTCGGGTTCAGCGGGGAGCCGGCGTACTCATCAGCCTCGCTCCTGTCCTCATCAGCTGACGGGCTCAGATCCCTCCCTCCATGCTGATCGTTACGTCAGCACGTCTATTCCCTGGAATCCTATTGTTTCTAATTGTCCCTGTTCACACTTTACACCCAGTCACCCTGTACTCTACATTAGCTTTTTTAAGCGTATGTAGGCGTTTTTTTCCCCATTGACTTAATAGTGTGTGCCTGTACAAGCACAACACATGCATTTTCTTACAGTTTTGCACCTGAAACATTCCTTTCCTCCTATAGAACCGCTCTCTTCTCTCTTTGCTCAGACCACGAAAAAAAAAACTGACGTTTTAAACACATTAGGGTGCTGAAACTTTATACCAGCTTGCATCTTTCTCTTTTAAGTGGCCATCTATTTAAATACACAGATTTTTCTTATCCTTTTACTGTTACTGCTGAAATCAGTCATTTGTGAGTATACAATTTTTAGTATCATTTACAGTTATGGCTGTTAGTCGATTGAATGCAACACACAAGCCTGTTTGTAGAACCAAAATTCTGATTATTTTTACCTATACTCAGACCAGTACAGGAGATACAGAAGAAGACAAGATCACTAATAAGAATCAGGTAAAATTATATACTATATACTATATATATATATATATATATATATATATATATATATATATATATATATATATTACACATTAAAACTTGTTCTTAGTCTTATCATGAAGGCATATAGTAACCATAAAAGCAAACTTACACATAATCTTTGAGTACTCAATGCATCATTTCCGTTAGTAATTTTCAAGTACAAGGAAGCAGGGAGAATAAAGATCAGCATGTTGGCAGATGTTGCACCTTTGAAACATAGCAGAACATATATTGTGTGAGCTAGGAATTCAGGTGATACATATTGTATGTATGTGAGTATACATATATACATGCATATACACATAAATACTTGTCTGCATGATGACCAAAATGAAATGGTTATATCTTGGGGGTTAATTACCAGGCAGAAAATGATATACAATACATAAACTCGATAATCTTTGGTGACTTAAATCAACAGGTTAGAATAATAAATATAAAAACAGGTAATAGTGTTTTTGGTTGTTATAGAAACAATTACTGTCCGTGATCCTTTTTTTTTTTTTTGCACTAACATACAATTTTTCAGGACAAACTTTTGGGGGGTATGTCCCCTTTTTCAAGGTCCTAGCAGTACTGATTCACAAAATCTTTAGCAGAATGTTAAAAAAAAAAGAGGTAATCTCTGAGGGAAAGGATAAAAAAACAAACACACACACAAATGTACATGGCAATGGTAATAAAACAAGCATAGTTAGTGAGATAAGGCAGAGGGGGAAGTATAAACTGGGGGGGGGGGGGTTGACAGTCACAGAGGGGGTCGTAAAACTGTTTAATAATGAGTGAGAAAACCCATATCTAAATTCAGGCTGTTTTTCTTTTTTGTCAAATAGAACTATCATTCTTAGTTCAAAAGTTTTCCTTTCCTGAATAGTTTTGAAATTCCCTTTAAGAACTAAGACATTGAGGTATTCCATAGTGTGGTCCGGTTGTGAGAAATTATGTCCCACAGGTGTGCAGAAACGATCTTCTTTATGTTCCTTGATGGATGGTGTCTGTGCAAATTCATCCTCGCTTGTAACTTCTGTCCTGTTTCACCAACATAAGATCCTTTGCTACATCTTTTGCTACATCATTGGATGAGGTACATGACATTACTGGATGTACAGCTGTATGATCCTGTGATATTGAAGGTCCCTTTTGTGTGTGTGACACTTTTAGATAGATTGATTTGGTTACACAGTTTTCAGCATTTTTTAATTTAAGGGTTTGCTTCCATTATTTATGAATTCATAATCAAAATGAAGTTTCCTGCTTATTAATTTATGTCTGAGGTTGGGTGAAGAGTTGCCACCTCATCCCTTTAAACCTGAACACATATGAATTACACAGGTTCTGAGGCAAATTTCATGCAGATAAGGCACCAAGTGAGTTTAATTATCACCTTAATCATCCACAGAAACTGTGTAATTAATATGTGTTTGGTTTTAAAGGGATGAGGTGGCAACCCTAGTTGGGTGGTTTTCTTAAAGCCAGTATTGGGGGTTGGAATATTTATTTTCATAGTTTCATCCTCTGTTTTGATGGGTTGTAACTCTTTGATTATCTTTTTTTATCCCTTCTAGTGCTGGATTGTGTTGTGGTCACTAGAGGCACACAACTATGTATTTTTTTTCTCTTTGTATTAGAGGAGATATTGTTTTTGGATTTTCAAGGCCGTGTTTATGCTGGTGTTGATGGTTTTGTCTTTATAACCTTTCTTATGGAAGGAGTCTGCCAGTGTTCTGAGATATTTATCTCTGTCTTCTGGGTCTGAACATATTAGGTGGTAGCACGGACAATGCGCATTCGTTTCTGTCGCAAGTGCACTAATACGGCTACAATCACCTCAAGGATGGTCCTTATAGCAAACACTGTGGTTGATTTACTAAAACTGAGAGTGCAAATCTGGTGCAGCTGTGCATGGTAGTTAACCAGCTTCTAACTTCATCCTGTTCAATAAGAGTCCATTCACACAGGGGCAACACGACTTCCAGCGTGACTTTGGGAGGCAACTTGGACACGACTTGAGTACGAATCACAGCGTGACTTGGGGCAACTTACAACGCGACTTGAAGTCGCCTCCAGGACAGGGGACTTTTCCAGTGGCCAATCACATAATATTCAGCTCTGTGGGGAGGGGTTTGCCTAGAAAACAATTTTTACTTCTTGGAAAGTTGCTTCAGTTAAGACAGGGGATCCGACCTGGAGGCGACTTCCATTGAAATCAATGGGTACAAGTCGCCTAGAAGTCAGATTGAAGTAGTACAGGAACCTTTTCTGAAGTCAGAGCGACTTCAGTAGTGTGCATTAAGACGTCTCCCATTCACTTACATTGATTTTATCATGCCGCGCGACTTGAGGCGACTGGGGGCGAATTGGGGCGACTTCAAGTCGAATCCAAAGTCGCCCCTGTGTGAATGGACTCTTAAGCTTTGACAAAAAAACTTGGAAGCTTATTGGTTTCTATGCAAAGCATGCACCAGATTTAGCCTCTTCCAGTTTTAGTAAACCAACCCAACAGGATTGCTAAGTTTAGGTATAAATTCTAAGTATCAAGGGTACCAACAACTTCTCTCTACTGATATGTCAAAACTGTGAATCGTATAGAATAGAGTATATAACATTGAGCACAGTGTTCAGAGAGTGGAACGATGTATGCACAGTGTATATAGAGCTAACTCCACAATACACTTTTCAAATACACCCAAAACATAGCATATCCACCTTAGTGGATCAGCAGACTGATACTTGCCAGGCTGTAGGCAGATCTCTTCATACCAGCTTTCATTTTCCCCAGGTTTCCCTCTGAGATGAAGCTTTACTTATTTCTTCCCTGTCTCTGTCAGAACTGGCCTTGTGCACACTAAACTCTGTTATGTGTGGTTACCTTTCACTCACATCCTGGGTTTTGTCTTTTATATAATTGCAAAATGAAGTTTGAAAATTAAACCACAAGCTTCACACCTAGCCACATGTCACATAGACCGACTAAGGCCAGTAAGTAACAAACTGGTTTCTGAAGGAGAAACCACAATTTTTAGTTATTGGTAAAGCATAGCAAATGTATCAGATCCAAATATTATTTTATTAATTTCTGTACAGTAGGCACTGACGTAAATGGGTGTTGAAAATGTAGTATGTTTACATTTGAGACCAGTTACTTTTGTTTCTATGTGGACCTATTCACAACTGCGATCAATGTTTCGATCTATTGTACTCCCGTACTTTTTGAACTATGTAAACTGCTTTTTCTCTTCAATAAAAAAATGTTATAAAATTTTTTTAGTATTTAGTAGACTAGTAGAACAACAGAAAAGTTTGAGGCTGCGTTCACACTTATGCAAATTGAATGCGGGGAAATCCGCATCCAATTCACATGACAGGAGATTGTGACCGGCTCTCAATGGAGCCGGTTCACACATCTCCGGGGCGGCCACGGAGTGCATTGCACAGTCCTGTGCATCTTTTGCTCTGTTTCAGGTCCGAATTCAGGCAAATATTCGAGCCTGATTCATCCCTGAAACGGAGAACGGGGACGCACATGGACCCCTGCTGTGAGCCGCATATTAAGTGTGGACCCAGCCTGAACGTAAATAAACCCATCAATTTAACTGTTTCCCAAAATAGTTACAATCAAGCCATGCCATAAATATTAACTGTCTCACACGCTTGTGCTTTCAACCAAACTGTCAAATGGCTGGTGATCACATGTGCAGCACCCTGGCAACTGCAGATCAAACAGAAACTAAGATGGCAGCTTCCTTGGAAGTAAAGCCTGGTTCACACTTAGCGATTTGGGATTGTGGGGGCAAAATCACTGCAATTCTGCCCGCAATCCCAAATCGCTAGATGGGAAGGGGGCCTAAAGTATAGGAGGGTATATTTATGCTTTAATTAAAACCTCTTTTGAGACTGCCTTGAACTGTAGTAAAATCTCAATAAACCAAGGTTTGTATATAACTTAATATTTTCCTATAAACACAAAACTATATAAATGGTTTTACCTATTGCGCCAAATATATCCTTCATTGATGGTATGAATATAACAAGTAGATCAATCATCGATAGAAGTACAATTGTCACTGATAAATGCTGCCAAAAATTATACTTTGTCTTCCGAGCAACTTCAAATAATGAAGAACGAACCTTTTAAAAAAAAAAAGAAAATAAATATAGTTGTAAATCTGTTGAACACTGTAGTCATATCAAATATGTATACACAGTTAGTATAACTAAGGCCTCCCATAAAAAGCAAAATAATCATTTATATTACTTAAATCCATCTGCACTTCAATACAAGTTGATCCTGCCAGTGAAGTGCATCTAATTCAGCTTCCTTTGATGGTGTGGCAATGATGCTGCACTGCTCCTGAATTTAGAGCAGAGTTGTCACATAATGTAGGATGTGCCTGTTTGTACTACAGTAGGATGAAAACATGCTACATCGGGTGTGGCTATTAACATTGTCAGTGAAGATTCACAAGCCCACTGCTTTCTATACTCACTGCACTGCCTCTCTTGCTAAAACCTTTCCACTGTGAGCTGCACTGTCTGGGAGGGAGAACATGTCAGAAATCAAAAAAGGAGGAATTGGCTCAGTCAGGGAAGATAATTAGGTAATTTTTATTTTTTTTTTGTTTATGTTATGAGGCTTATGCATTACATAATAATTGTATTTGCTACTTGTTAGGCCTAATGCACACTGGACGTTTTTACAGCTGCTGTTTTTTGGCTTCAGATGTTTTTTTTTTCTGCAGCCAGTAACCTCTCCAGCATGTTATCCTATGTGTCCATGCACACATAAGCTGTTATCAGCGTTTTTTGGCAGGGGGCGTTTTCTGGCTGGAAAAAACTCTCAGAACTAGTATGTTTTAAGAGGAGTTTTTCAGCTATAAAAATGCTCCAACTGATAAAAACTTTAGAAAGCTGAAAAACGCAGCTATTCTGCGTTTGTCAGCATTTTGGGCCATACGCTTTTGTGGGAGTATAGTTCTGCTAAAAAACGGTACAGTTAAAAAAACCTGAAAAACATGACTGCATAAACGCTGCAAAACTCATTCTGCAGCTACAGATTTCTACAGCTAACGCTACTGGTGTTTTTTTAACATGCATGTGTCAAACAGAAGCCTTTAGTTGTACGGTAGTCAGAAACAAACATGATATACTTACCTGCTCTGTGCAGTGGTTTGGAACAAAGCAGCCCAGATCCTCCACTTCGGGGGTCCCCCTCCCTCGCCGGTGCTTCTGGTCCCTCCCTCCTGCCAATTGCCCCCACAGGAAGCAGCTTGCTATAGGGCACTCGAGCCGAGCTGCTGCTCTGTGTGTCCATTCAGACACGGAGCCCCGGTACTGCCCCACCCCCTCTCTCTTCTCATTGGCTCAATGACTTTGACAGCAGGGGGAGCCAATGGCACCCACTGCTGTCTCATCCAATGAGGGAGAGTCCACGAACAGCCAAGGCTCCCGTGTGCAACATTGCTTGATCGAGATGGGGCTCAAGTAAGTATTACGCAAGACTGAGGGGGGCTGCTGACACTGAAGGTCTATTATCTTAATTCATAGACTGCATTAGGATAAAAAAAAAAAACTTCTGCCTTTAGAACCACTTAAAGATTCAATCACATGGGTGTTTTGCTTCACTGGAAATCTCAGCAGCAAGAAACTTCTTGTCCCTGAGTAGGATTGACAGCTGTATGCAGATTACTGCACTTTGGGGTTGATTTACTAAAACCAGAGAGTCCAAAATCTGATTCAGCACTGCATAGAAGCCAATCAGCTTCCAGGTTTTATTGTCAAAGCGTAATTGAACAAGCTGAAGGTAGAAGCTAATTGGCTACCATGCAGAGCTGCACCAGATTTTGCACTCTTCAGTCTTAGTAAATCAACCCCTTTGTGTGCATTCAGCCACCATCACAGCAGGTAATCCCTGGCTATGAGAAGAGTCACAAATAGCTACAGCCCCCGACAGTCTGCAATCGCAGTGTACGGGCCCAGCGGCAGCAGCTATCCGCACACAGATGTCAATCCCAGATGCAGCAGGCAAAACGCCAGTTACAAGAACCTGCAATGCTTTTCATTGGGAGAACATACTATTGGTTCTTAACCTCCCTGGCGGTATGATTCTTTTTGGTTTTAGGTGCTGAAAGCGGTACAATTATTTTGCATGGAAATTTGGCGTTTTATATTGTAGGCCTGCAATTCTTAGGAATAACTCATATAAATCTGTCCAAACCAGAGTCTAGTAAACATCCCGGGTATGATAAAGTTTGAAACACAAAATCATAAATTATAATATAATAAATAACTATAAAAATGATTCAATAATGTAATCAAATCAAAAACACTGAAATTTGCTCAGTTGCAGAATTGTCGCTATCGTTAGATTTAGTGTTTGATGATGAATTTATGATTCTAATTTATTATCGCTGTTTTCTAGCTGGTCTAAAACCACTTTTGACATAAAGGGACACTTTTGGTTGCTATGGACAATCTCCAGTTTCCAGGCAGAAAAAACTGTATTTATTATATAAAACTACAAGCAGGGCACTGGACAGACCACTAGGGACAAAGGGGATGTGTAATTTTTTTTTTATACAGTACTGTAATCTGTAAGATTACAGTACTGTATGTGTTTTGTGTGTTTTAACTTTTTTGAATTTGGCGCCGATCTCCGCTCCCGTGCGTCGTAACGTCGCAGGGAACGGAGCTCAGCGGCACTCGGGAACTGTGTGAATCGAGCGGAGGAGCTCGCACACACAGCGGGGAGACATCGCAGGATCCAGGGGACAAGGTAAGTAGCTTCCCCTGTATACTGCAATGCGAGCCCGAGTCTGGCTCGGGGTTACCGCTTATGGTACTGAAGTTCCACCCCGAGCCAGACTCGGGATTACCGCCAGGGGGGTTAAAGCGGTTGTAAACCCTTACAAACCACTTTGACCTACAGGTAAGCCTAGATTAAGGCTTACCTGTAGGTCCAAGAAATATCTCCTAAAAAAAAGACAGGCATCGCTGTCTACGGCGCATGTGTACTAGCTCATTACTAGCTCATTATGCCTTTGCCTTGCAGGGTGCATTTTTTTTTTCATTTTTTGATTGGCTTTACTTCCTCTTTAAAGTATAACTAAAGGCAAAACTTTTTTTTGTTTTCGACAGAGTAAAGAGGAATTAAAACCCCTGTTCTTATTGTCATCTGTGCCCCCGTTAGGGAGATTCACCCTCTCTATTAGTCCTGTTTACTGCAATCATCAAAAGTGAAAATAAAATAAAATGACCAATTCTGGGTTGTCCCCAGAACAGAAAAAGAGAAAAACATTTCCAATGGGGACACTAGTTCTGGTGACCTGGGGGGGCCCAAATGGATTCTCTTAATTTGCGGGGATTTCTTATCCCTTCCTGTTTTGGCTATGGGAAACAAAGTGAAGGGAACTCTCCAAGATAGGACACAGATAATAAAAAAAAACTGACAGGGATTATAACCCTCTGTTATTTTATCAAAAAATAAAAATAAAAAGTGTAGATCTACTTTAAAGCATCCAGATAGTTTTTATTGCTTTCACTAATGTTTATATATATATATATATCACTATTACTTTAAATTACTTTTATTTTTTATTACTTTTATTTGTACTGTGGAGGTAAACATTAGCCTTGCATGCTTGTACATAAAGTGAATGTTTATATACACTCATATATAGCACCATTTTCAATTTTTATTTAATTTTAAATATCCTTCTTATCCATTTAAAAGAATAATCCTAAAGGTGTCATATCTCATGCAAATAAACTGGGAGAATTTATTTTTACTTACCGTGAAAAATAATACCGGGACAGTGAGTATAACAGCAGTTATAACAGCCAAACGTACGGTTAAGATGAGAGCGTCTTTTTGATTAGTGTATGAGCTGAGAAGCTCTGAATGCACTTTATCTAGAGGAAACAAACAATAATTTTACTGATAACAAACAAAACTCAAAATGTAGCATGCAAATTAAATATTATGGGTATTTATATGTGATCTCTAATGGAGAGCATTTTTTATTTTATTTTTTACAAATGTTGCATGGGGATTAGGGGTTTATTTACTAAAGTCAACACTGCATTTCAAGTGCATTTGAGGGGTAGATCTGAAATGAGGGGAATCTCTGCTGAATTTATCATCCAATCACGTGCAAGCTAAAATGCTGTTTTGTATTTTCCTTGCATGTCCCCCTCAGATCTACAGCAACTGCACTTCCAAGTGCACTTTCAGTGCAATTTCAAGTGCACTTTGCACTTGTAGTGCAAAGTGGATTTGCCTTTTGTAAATAACCCCCATTGGATCTTTAGGACATTTTCTATGTTTTCTAAATTGCATTAGTATTTTTCTTGTCTTAATTTGCTCTACAATACCTACTATAAAATGTCAGATATCCAAAAACAGCAGTCAGTAGATACATAATAAACATCGCAAAGAATGATAAATAGGACACGAGCTGCATTTTCTTCTGTGAACGGCTAGAAAACAAAATTAAACATATTAAACATTTCTTGAAATCATTACACAGTAGTATGTTGTGTTGCTATTTGCAAGTTAAATTGATTAAAAATCTATATGACCAGTTTCTAAGACTTGCTTTTGTGTTTCCCTAGAAAGAGGGGAACGAGAAAATATCCAAATTCTGAGTATTGTAAATTGATATTGTGTGATTTTTATTGTTTTTTTTACTTAGCCAAAAGAAGCTCTGCTTGCTTCAAACACCCAATAATGTGCAAGGGAATTAAAAAACATTTTTTTCCTGTCCATGAGATGTCAAGAATGAATACTGATACACAGGGCTAATGACCCTCATAATGTATATGTTTTCTTTTCTTCATCCATTTTTTTCTCAGCCCTTGATTTTAGTAAACAGAATCAAAGTTGAATTCCAGGAATTCAGCTCCTTTGTAAAAAAGAAGGCACACAATGGGGTTTATTTACTAAAGGCAAATCCGCTTTGCACTAAAATGCACTGCAAGTGCACTTGGAAGTGCAGTGGCTGTAAATCCAAGGGGGAGATCTGAAATCAGGGGAAGCTCTGCTGATTTTGTTATCCAATCATGTACAAGCAAAAATGGCGTTTTTTATTTTCTTTGCATTTCCCCCACGGATCTACAGTGACTGCACTTTCAAGTGCACTTGTAGTGCAAAGTGTATGCCTTTAGGAAATAAACTCTTATGAGTTAAGTCCAGCGAGGTGCATGACACGAGCTATCGCTGTAGTTCTGGGAGAGCGATGCCAATCCAATTCAATATGCGTTTGAACAGGAGAGTCGCTGCAGTGGCTATGCCTGCCCCTCCCTTCCTCCTGTCCAATCACAGAAGCCTTGGTATTATGTGAACACCAGTGTTACTTTTGGCAGCAAATTTCGATTTAGTTTTAGTCTTTTGACTAAAATGGTATTTTAGTTTTAGTCCCATTTTAGTCTTCAGCAATTGTTTAAGGATCAGTCATATTTAGTCAACTAAATCTCCAGTACATTTTAGTCGACTAAAATCATTTTAGTCGACTAAAATCATTTTAGTCATCTAAAATCTAATGGGCGTAGTTAAATAGTAATGCATTATTTAAGCATTTTCCTACAATTTCTCTACAATTTCCAAACTCATTATATACTGTTGGAGTGGAAAATCGAATATGTTATTATTTATAAAGAGAGAAGTGTATGATATAGGGCCTAAGTATATACACTGCTCAGCGCTGGATGTGTAACTACAATAAAACAGAGTGACCGATTGATTCAATACAATCAATATAAATAAGTTAAAATATTTATATCAATAAATAAATAAATAAGCAGCTGTTTAAAATGGAGAAAATATATAAGTAGATAGTAAAAAATCTGACAGAGATTCCTGTAAAATAAGATACTAAAACAGCGCTAAAAGATATATGACATTTAAAAGATAATAAGATCTTTCTGTGATCAGTCCACAAGTCATATAATAAGGTAAAGAAATCGTGCAGCAGAGGTAGTCCTTTTTTGGTGTATCTGATAGATATAGTGCACAGTTCAGCCAGATATATGGGTGACTTTTCATGTGGTTAAAATATTCCAGATGTGTATCCAAGCACCACTTTAATCCCTCTAGGTCAATCCACCACGTGAGGCACGCTCCCCTCAGGGGGTTAAACTCACCAGAAGTATGAATCAAACAGGCCTTGATAACATCATCATGGTAAAACAGCACACGGTACGTCAAATATCCAGAACACAGTGCCAATAGATCACTTCCTCAGCATAAGTATCACCAGGGTATTGATAAAATATCACCAGGATTTCAAGGGTAAAACAGCTCACAATGGTATGTCATAAAAAACGAAGAGAATGGCATACATAGTGTAATTCCATTTAATTGAATATTAAAAACAAATCCCCTTACAATCCCCAATGGTAATCAGCGTACATTTAGATTTCTTTATAAACAGCATATAGAGAAGTGTCACTTGCGTGTGTTAGTAGAGGCAATACTCCAAAACGTCCACAGAGGCAGCAGCCAATTCCTCCAGAAGCGGCCTGTGTGTCTCCTGCTGACACAGGCTTCACTTCCGGTCAGTGGTTAGCGGCGGTGGAGCGCAATCGTGACTTCCGGTCGAGCGTCGTGTAGGCCACGCCCTCTGTTGAAGTCAGGAAGTGACAAAACGCGTCAGGGCGTGACCTACACGACGCTTGACCGGAAGTCACGTTTGCGCTCCACCGCCGCTAACCCCCGACCAGAAGTGAAGCCTGTGTCAGCAGGAGACACACAGGCCGCTTCTGGAGGAATTGGCTGCTGCCTCTGTGGACGTTTTGGAGTATTGCCTCTACTAACACACGCAAGTGACACTTCTCTATATGCTGTTTATAAAGAAATCTAAATGTACGCTGATTACCATTGGGGATTGTTAGGGGATTTGTTTTTAATATTCAATTAAATGGAATTACACTATGTATGCCATTCTCTTCGTTTTTTATGACATACCATTGTGAGCTGTTTTACCCTTGAAATCCTGGTGATATTTTATCAATACCCTGGTGATACTTATGCTGAGGAAGTGATCTATTGGCACTGTGTTCTGGATATTTGACGTACCGTGTGCTGTTTTACCATGATGATGTTATCAAGGCCTGTTTGATTCATACTTCTGGTGAGTTTAACCCCCTGAGGGGAGCGTGCCTCACGTGGTGGATTGACCTAGAGGGATTAAAGTGGTGCTTGGATACACATCTGGAATATTTTAACCACATGAAAAGTCACCCATATATCTGGCTGAACTGTGCACTATATCTATCAGATACACCAAAAAAGGACTACCTCTGCTGCACGATTTCTTTACCTTATTATATGACTTGTGGACTGATCACAGAAAGATCTTATTATCTTTTAAATGTCGTATATCTTTTAGCGCTGTTTTAGTATCTTATTTTACAGGAATCTCTGTCAGATTTTTTACTATCTACTTATATGTTATTATTTATGGTGTTAAGGTTTGAACATGCACTACAGACCAGTGTTAATTTTGACGTCAAGTTTCAATTTAGTTTTAGTCATGTTTTAGTTTTAGTCGTATTTTAGACGACTAAAATAGTATTAAGTTAGTCGACAAAAATGTTTGGTGAACAGATTCACAAAATACAAAGGCTTCTGTGAATAGGCAACAGAAGGGAGGGGTGGGCATCGCTTCTATGTGTGTTTCTCCCCTCTCAAATCCCTGGAGTGTCTCTCTGACAGGGCAATAAACCTGTCAAATGTAAATAATAGAGATAAGCCCAGGAGATGTTTTGCAGCTCCTTGGACTTAACTCATAGTGTGCCTTCACCTTTTACAAAGTGGTAGAATTCCTGGAAATCAAATTTAATCTTTCAACAATCTGGCTAGTAGCCTGACATCTATTTGGCTGATATGGATGACTCACTTCCCACATCATCACACTCTGCATGATTTACTGAAAAGATTGAATGACCCTTGCCTCTGCTATAGGTGAACACATCTGTAAATCTGCTTGTCTTCAACATGGTTGTAATCTTTTAGTACAGTTATAACAGCTGTTCCTCACTTATGGACATACTAGGTGTATGCACAGTGAAAGGATCAGTCTTTTGTCATTAAAACGTTAAGACTGCTTTTTCAATAGTCAGTGACTCAGAATTAAATCAACATAAAAGCCAGGCAACCAGCATTTTTAGAAGGAGGTCATAGATAGTTATCAGGGACGGCTCATCCAATAACCATTTGCCGACCAGTCACTGTACTTATACTGCGGCAGGTCGGCTCTCCTGCACGAACCGACGCATCTGTACCTCGGTCCATGCATGTGAGATTGCGGGCGCCCGTGGGTACGGCAAACAGAGGCAGAACTGGGATCTGCCATTGTAAACAAGAAACAAAATTTCAGTTTGCCGCCATTACCAGTAAAAACAATAAAAAATAAAAACTAAATAAAAGTCCCTAAATCTATCTATAGTTTGTAAATGCGATAACTTTTGTGCAAACCAATCAATATACGCCTATTGCGATTTTTTTTATTACCAAACTCATGTAGAAGAATACATATTGGCCTAAACTGATGAATAAATTTGTTTTTATATATATATTTTTTTTGGATATGTATTATAGCAGAAAGTAAAAAAAATTTTTTTTTTTTCAAAATTGTTTATACCGCAAAAAAAAAAACAAAAAAAAAAAAACGCAGAGGTGATCAAATACCACCAAAAGAAAGCTTGATTTGTGGGAAAAAAAAAGGACGTCAATTTTGTTTGGGTACAGCGTCGCACAACCGCGCAATTGTCAGTTAAAGCGACAATTGCCTGATCCTTCCGGGGCTGAAGTAGTTAAGGGCACACAAGCGTCGCCACCCCCCTGTCGTGGGGAATTCCAAGGGGAAAGTGCTTTTTTTTGAAACACCAGAGGCTCTAACAGGCTTTAATATAGGGTGGGCTTGGGTCACAGAGAGCGCGCTCTCAGCCCACCCAGGTGTGTTACAACAGTGAAAATTCGCTGTTGTAACACTGATCCTCCTCCCGGCCAATCAGGAAGCGGGTTCTGTTCTATTGGACACCTCAGAGGAGTAGGGGAGGAGCTGGAAGCAACCGTAGAGGAGAGGACTCGGAGCCGAGCCATGCTGTCTGCCACCCGACACGATGGGGTAAGTGCCGGACCCACCGGCAAACAGCGGGGATGGGTGCCCCCCAAAAAAAGAACACCAGCCGCCACTAATAGTTATGAAGCTAGTCAGGTTGAAAAAGACACGTGTCCATTAATATTAACCAAAAGACAAAAACATTTATAAAATGTAAAGCATAAACCTGCAGTTGATGCAGGTTTCTTTTGTGAGAGGTTTAAGCCTAGTACACACAATCAGAATATCGCACAAATAATTTGAAGCGATCGTACGATAATCTGATTGTTAGTCCACAGCTTTCGTCCAAAATTATCTGAAGGGACAAACACGAAAATTTTTCTCATGCAATACCAGATTGCTACGATTTTCGTTCAATCAGTACAGTTTTTGTCTGAAAAAATATAATACAAATACACTACATCACTTCGAATTTTCGTACTTTAGTAACTTATTTATTTGTGTACTAGGCTTCCGTTTAGTATGGATAGATCTTGGGTCAGTAATGACAAAAGTATCTGATAAGTAGGTCAGTCTACAAATGTTCTCCAAGCACCTAACAGTGATGTCAGCTTTTTAATTGCCCAAATAAAAGATATACATTAAGTATTTATATTATGTTGGGAATATGATTTGTATATTAGCAGTTAGTGTTGGTATTAACACATATTTCGATTTTTAAATTTGATTGTAAGCTCCTTTAGATTGTAAGCTCCACGAGCAGGACCCTCCTGTACCTTCTATATTGAACTGTATTGTAATTGTACTGTCCCCCCTCTACATTGAATAGCGCTGTGCAAATTGTTGGCGCTATATAAATCCTATATAATAATAATAATAATATTTAAATATAATCCTCTGAAATGTATCAATACATCCAAACGGTTTGCCTCTCCAAGTATTAGATTTCCAGGTTGCTATTATTTTGATAAGTTATGCATTTTTATTACCCCTGCTGTGAACCAATGCTGACATGATACAAATAAATAAAGGTAAGTTTTACTCTTACTCTCTTAGCTCACTGTATATGGGAAGGACAGACGGGTGACACACAAATGCAAATGCTAGTGTCGGCAGTGCATACGCAGTCTGTGGATGGAAAAAATAAAGACAAATGTGATTAGATTACATTGAAATTTAATAATAGCCATCACTGCAAATGCCAAACACATTTGCAGAATAAAGGCATGTCTAATAATCTGACACAAATTAATATTTTACAATGCACAATTCATTGTAATGGATGGAAATGAAGGAAGCCAGTGAAAAATCAAATGGAATGGACTGAAGCCATAGGTTTAGACCTTTTAAGGTTTATAAATATTAGCAGGACTGCTAAGGTAAAATCATTAAAATAACAATTTGTATTTCCCCTGGGTGATTATAGTCACAGAAATGCCAAGTTCAAGTTCTAGGAATATTAATTCACACTCTATTGGCAGTTTACTAAAGCCAAGGCCACATGCTTTACTGGACAAGCATTCCAATCTACGTCTCTGTCTGATGCTGGCCATACACTATACGAAAAATGGTCCAAAATTCGGTCATTTAGACAGTTTGTTCATTTTTCGGCCAGTTAATGGGCACAAAATTGATATTCGTTTTTGAGCCGAAAAAAAACGAAGGACAAGTTTGGAAATTTTCTGCCGAACGAACAATAAATTGAAAGGTTAATGTGTTTCCCGTCCGAACTGTTTGCACTAGGTATATGTAAAAAACAAACAAAAAAATGCATTCTTTTATGTCCACTGAACAATTTATCGGTCAGTACATAATGGCACTATTGTTTGCTCTCACGGCCGAATTTCGTTTTTCGAAAATGGGTTTGCCCGATTTTTCATATAGTGTATGGCCAGCATTATCCTGATCACTGGTTCTCCTCTTTGTCCGGAGCTGTATAACTAATGCTTAAACACTGGACACATAAGGGGTTATTTACGAAAGGCAAATCCACTTTGCACTACAAGTGCAAACTAAAGGTGCGAAGAGCACTTGAAATTGCACTTGGAAGTGCAGTCGCTCTAAATCTGAGGGAAAGATCTGAAATGAGGGGAAGCTCTGATGATTTTATCATCCAATCATGTGCAAGCTAAAATGCTGTTTTTTATTTTCTTGCATGTCCCCCTCGGATCTACAGCGACTGCACTTCCAAGTGCACTTTCAGTGCAATTTCAAGTGCACTTTACACTTGTAGTTTGCACTTGTAGTGCAAAGTGGATTTGCCTTTCGTAAATAACCCCCATTATCTACTGACAAAGAGCACAAACCTTTAGTGAAGTATTATTAACAAAGTATTTATTAGCTGCAAGTAACCATTGTAAGCTTACAATGGAACAAAGGTGTTAATTTATCAAAACTGGAAAGTGCAAAATCTGTAGCCAATCAGCTTGTTCAAATAACCACTTGCCGACCAGCCACCGCCATTATACAGCAGCAGGTCAGCTTGTTCCCGCGAATCGCCGTAGCTGTACGGCAGTCCCTTAAACAGCAACAGCGTGCGTGCGCGCGAGGCACAACGGGGAAGCCGATGTGAGCGGCCGGTGGCCGTGATGTCCACCAGCCACCCGCGATTGCTCCACAGAGATCCAGAATGAGGATCTGTCAATGTGAACAGACAGATCCCCGTTCAGACAGGGGAGATCAGAGTGATCGTCTGTTCCTAGTGATTAGGAACAGCGATCTCTCTGTACTCCCAGTCAGTCCCCTCACCCCACAGTTAGAAACCCCTCCCAGGGAACACATTTAACCCCTTGATCGTGCCCTGGTGTTAACCCCTTTCCTGCCAGTGACATTTATACAGTAATCCAATGGTTCTCAACCTTTTTTCAGTTAAGGCACCCTTTAAAATTATGGACAATCTCAAGGCACCCTCCCAAATTATGGACTGTCTCCAAGCACCCTCCCAAATTATGGACAGTCTTGAGGCACCCCATCCTAAAATGTAAAAACTATTCTTATCGTTTTACATAATGCAGCAACATCCACACATGTAAGATGCCCAACGTTAAAGGTGCAAGTTGGTACTGACTAGTATTCCAATGTTTCTCTTCTTCCTCAGTTTTTCTCCATCACTCAGCTAATGTGACCCCAAAACTGATGGAGAGGGGCAGGGTAGAATCAAACAAGCATGCTATGCAAGCGACTGACATCCACCCTATCAACTGATGATGTCATTTGTTGTTAGCAGGTCAGCAGCTAGAAGGTTGTAATGGTGTACAATGAAAATCTGTGGCTTTGTGTAACCAAAAGACAAGTTTCATCCACCGACCTGCCGCCTTGTATACAATTTCTGGGCAAATTTTAGGCATTTTAATGAAGCATCCCAAAAAGAAACCTCAAGGCACCCCAGGGTGCCTGGGCCCCCTAGTAGAAAAAGGCTGCAGTAATCAGTGTATTTTTATAGCACTGATCGCTGTATAAATGTCAATGGTCCCAAAAAAGTGTCAAAAGTGTCCGATCTGTCGGCCACAATGTCGCAGTCCTGCTAAAATTTGCTGATCACCGCTTATTGTGATTTTTTTTTACCAAAAATATGTAGAAAAATACATATTGGCTTAAACTGATGATAAAGAAATATATATTTTTTTGGGGTATTTATTATAGCAAAAAGTAAAAGATAATGTTTTTTTTTCAAAATTGGCGGTCTTTTTTTGTTTATAGCGCAAAAAATTAAAACCGCAGAGGTGATCAAATACTACCAAAAGAAAGCTCTGTTTGAGGGAAAAATAGGACATCAATTTTGGGTACAGCATCACACGACCGCGCAATTGTCAGTTAAAGAGACACAGTGCCGTATCGCAAAAAAATGGCCTGGTCATTAAGGGGGCAATTCTTCTGGTCCTTAAGTGGTTAAGCGTTGACAAAAAAACCTGGAAGCTGATTGGTTTCTATACAGAGCTGCACCAGATTTTACACTCTCCGGTTTTAGTAAATCAACCCCAGAGTCATTACTATACCTTTCACATTTTGGTGAAGTATAGGTCTGCTTTAACCTTCACTAGACCTATAAACCTACTTTCAAGTGAAATTGTTAACTTAACTGTTAACTAATTCACTTCTAAATATAACATATTGTGAACAGACAGATATATTTGTCACATCTTCCTTGCTGTCAGACAGTAAAAATCGGTGTTATTTTAATGTTCCACGTAAACGATTCTCAGGAGTTATCAGGTAAATAGTGCAGATTTTGCTTGAATTAGATCAATTAAAATAAAATAAATCAAATGTAATAAAGAAATATAATATGTAATATTAAACAACTAAAATGTTACCTTAGAATTGAATGTCCAACATTGTGGTGTACACATTTGCTCACTTGTTGAGTTGTGTAAACTACTTGAGGTTCCATTCACATTGTCTTGAGGGCATGGAATTTTAAATTTGTTGTATATCACCTATAACACAACAACATAAGAGCCAAAACATCTAAGAATACATGGCAACCCTAACAGTAAAAATAATAATAACTACATATTGAATAATATTTCTATGACTTACCACAACAAGGAAAAAAAACATACACGTCAAAGAGAAACCACTGGTGTAGCCTAGATAACCTGTAAAGGTCACAAAAAATAAAAGAATGTTTAAATAACACCCGTAAAATAAAGTATAACTGAACTGTATTCATTTTAGTATATTGCACAGTCAATGTCCATGTTTCGTGCAACTGTATTAACATTTATCACCAGTAGGTGGTGCCTCATATAAACACTTTGGGCATGATTTTCTAAGGTCATAGCTAAACCATCAGATACCAGCAGGGATGTCTTACATTTACAAAAACTGATATCCACTCACAAATAATCATCCATAAATTTAAAGTCCAGTACACAGGCCCATGGTTGTGTTTTTTCCATGATATGGAGTAACTGACCTCTTCATAACCAGTCCACATTTTGCAGTTCTAGGATTTTCAGTTAACGTTTTACGGGATTTACAGATTTGCAGGAAGATTGTTTTATTAAAGCGGAGTTCCACCCAAAAGTGGAACTTCCGCTCATTTGTCTCCTCTCCCCCTCCGGTGCCACAATTGCCACCTTTTGCGCAGGGGGGGGGGGGGCAGGATACCTTTATCCTGTTTCCACAACCAGGAGTCCGTGCCATGGCCCATGACATCACCGCAGGGCTCCCTCCTCCTCGCCCCGTCGACATGCCAGTAAAAGTGAGGAGCGGAGCGCATGCACAGTAGGGTTCCTGCGTGAAGCCGTAAGGCTACACTGCTGGGTACCCTTACCCAAAATGGTGGCGGCAGCACCCAACAGCTGATGGAAACATCAGCTGTGGTGCCGACATCGCTGAACTCCAGGACAGGTAAGCATCCTATTATTAAAAGCCAGCAGCTGCAGTATGTGTAGCTGCTGGCTTTTCATTTTTCTTTTTTTTTTTGGGAGGACCTCCGCTTTAAATACACTGCATATATGTTTTTTTTTTATTCAACTTGGTGGACAAATAAGTAAAAAAATCACTTAGCCTGTTAACTACAATTTTATATTTTCTAGTAATATTGCTGTTTTCACTATAATATTTCCCAGGTTATAATGACCTCCAACTTAATTCATGTTGTTGGGCTGTTTTATTAATGGAGTTGGGAATCTTCACTCAAAAAAAAAAAAAGACTATTTCCTTGAATTGTCAAATCATGTGAAAAGCATCTGCACATTTTTTGGTATTTAAAGTAAACAAGAATTTACTTTTCACACGATTGAATTATTAAGTATAAGTGAATATTTGTTAAATTTGTTTAAAGATTCTCAGCTCCTTTAGTAAATCAGCCCTTGCATCTTGCTGGTATATGTTAAAGTAAGACGCAGGGAGATGTTATATTTTAGGGTACACTTCAATCAAAATCTGGAATTATATGTATAGAAGGAGCACTGTTTACCTGCTCAGTACTGCGGTACTTTATTTTTAGATCCAGGCTTTGCTGTAGAACAGCAGTCCATTTTAGTCCCCTTTGCCTGTAATTTTTCGATCTGAGAATCCCAACTTGTAATGTACGAGAACAATCCCCAAGCACACATAAAGCAGGCTTTTTGCTATCTTAAATTGACATACACTGCCAAAATTAGTCTGCTTCAGTAAAGACCACACACATTTCGATCAGTGTGTGGCCTCCCCTGCTTGACAAAAGTCGATCATTTGATCAACTTCTGTCAAAGGGACATGCCAGAAAACCTTTGTCGATCAGCGGCTACAGCCACTGATCAGTATATTTTGACAGCGGCCTAGAATACAATGTCCTTGGGGGGGGAGGGGGGATCCTTGAGCCACCTGATTTTGTGAGGATGGAGGATGCTAGATCCACTATCTGAAATAATAAATAAATAACAATGTATGACCATCTTTGCTCATACAGAAAGTCTGATGTAAAAAAAATTGTCACTGATAAGATGTTCCACTTAGCAACAATTACTTTCTTTTAACATTTGAAGATGATTGGTGATACAAAATGCATAGAGAGATAGTTACATAGCAACCTCAAAGTGTCAGCACCGTAAAGATTTTTCATTGGCCACTGATCTGTCAGCCTTTGGTAGGGGCATCAGGTTGCAATTTAAAGGGGAAGGGTGGGAAACAAAAAAAACATACACACAAATACCCACCTACATGGTGTGATGCTGCAGCTGTCCCATGCCAACTCTAAGCCTGATAACTGAGCGATCACATGACTGCTGATCGCTTGGTTCTCAGGTCTGCTCTGCTCTGAGCACAGAGTGGGGACTTTCATTCACTGCTCTTTGCTATGCTCCTTTAGCGCTGCCGGTCAGGCATCTGAGTGGATCCTGACATTATTGTCGGGATACAACCAGAGACTGGAGCAGCTTGGGGACGCTAAGGCTAGCTAGCAAGTAAGTGCATTCCTGTGATCCAAAAGATCTAGGTTTTAATGTGATCCAGAGCTCTGACAGGCAGATTTTCTATTACTTGCTGCCATAGTGACAACGGTTTCACCAGACAGGAAGTAAAGAAAAATCAACAAGGACACACATCTTACAGGATTCCAGCCTTCCTCTACTCTATGAAAAAATGTTTTCTTCATGTGTTTCCATTTCATATTTTCCCTTACTTCCTGTTTGGTAAATTTGTTATCACTGTTTCAGGAAGGGGGTGTATATATATATATATATATATATATATATATATATATATATATATATATATAGGGCTTTTTTACTCAACCAATAGGTGCTGGAATTCAACCACGACCCCCCAAAATAGTGGGTGTGGTCAGTCAAATTTCACGAACAGTAGGAGGGTCTTAAAGGGGCATTAAATACCAGGATTGCATTACATACAGGGTGCAGAGTTTAGGGGGGTTACACACAGAGTGCAGAGCTTTAAGCACAGAAACCGGACTTCTGTGTTTACAAGTGATTGTGGTGAGCAGCCCCTCCCCCAAGGGTCAGAGCCAGAGGTGGTGGAACTGAGTTCCACCAAGTCCCCCCTGAAAAAAAGCCCTATATATATATATATATATATATATATATATATATATATATATATATAATAACACACATATATATATATATATATATATATATATATATATATATATATATATATATATACATAGATATATATATATATATATATATATATATATATATATATATATATATATATATATATATATATATATATATATATATATACACACTGTATATATTTTATATACACATTTTTAACGTATTTATTTATTTTAAGCAGTATCAAATGGGTGGAGGATGAATATGACACAGTATATGAACCACAACTAGAAGTATAAAACATGATTATTTACTGACGCCTATGATACTGTACTTTACCTAAATTCTTAAGAAGACACAATGGAAGGATAATTATCACAGTGACGAGGACTAGAAGAAAACGACCATCCAAATACCATGGCCTGTAAAACAATATAAAAATAATGAATAAGAACAAAACAGCTAATATATGGTCCAAGCACTTGAATTATTATACAGGATTTACTGTATATAGCACCAACAGTTTACGCAGTGCTTTACAACTTGAGGGTAATGCTTCATACTAAAATAACTTGTTTTACAGCAAAATTCTGAAAGGTCCATTGTTCCATATTCATGCCTGAGCATCTCACTAACATATATTTCATCACCATCAAATATTGGTTAAGAATTCATATTACTGAATCCATTTTGAAACTCCATTTCCTAAAATCCAAATTACTGTTGGGTGCAAATACTATGCGTCGGAAACATCTTAATTGTTCCAACTCCCTGACTCCTAATTACTTAATGAGTTCAGAATTAAACATACCGTAGTTAAAATGTTCTTGTTTGTGTAAAAAAATAAATAAATACATAGTTAAGGTGTTACACTCCTAAAAAAACAAAAAAACAAAAACACCCAAAAGGGTGCTCTTTATTCATTCTTAATGGCACTCCAAATGCAGAGGAATTTTGTTGCAGCTGTTGCACAACAAAATGTGTGTTAATCACGGCAAAATACATGGGAAAAAAAAGCACTAAGCTCATCACCCAAAAAGGTACAGGAGCGTTTTTTGCGTGACAAATGTGCATAGGCTGCCCTATGCGCAACACGCGGTGGCGTGTGTAAATCGCCCCCAAAACAATTATGAGCAGGAACATGTGTTTCAGCTATGTGAGGTGTGAATGGAGCATTAGGTAAATGAAACTGGTTTTCAAGATGCTCCAGGCATAAATGAGCATCCTTTCATTGCGGCACAGACTTTTTCATTTTCCAGAACTCTGCCTTAAAGTGGTTGTAAACCCCATTCATGAAATCTGACCTAGGCACACATATCTGTAGTGTTTACTTATCTCTCTCCAAATCTCTGAGTCCCATATCTTTCTGGTGCTTCGTTCCTATGTTATCAGCATGATAACTTCAGACAAGTTTTTCCGACACAGGAGATAAAAGCAGCTGGAAATTTGTTTTGGGGAGGGAGCTTAGAGATTGATAAGCAGAGAGCTTGACTATTCATAATACAGCTCAGCAAGTTTCTTCATTCCTCTGCCTATGTGTCACACACAGTGTATGCCCAGACTCCACACCCAGTGCTGAAACAGGAAGAAAAATTTGTAACACGATGTTAGAATTATAAAGCATGTAGAAAGCTGAAGACAGCAGATATACATGTCAAACTTATGTAGTAGGATTTGTTTCATCTCTGTGAATCATCTGAGGCTGTTCACTTCACTGGGTATATGTGAGGGTTTACATCCACTTTAAGGTAAAAAACTAAGCCTTTAGTACTACTTTAAAATAATACCTATAGTACAGTGAGTGGGCGTTGTCACCCTAGGACAAGAAGTATCCTATTGGTGGGAGCACCACTTGATAATATAGGAATAAAAGTATGAAAAAGAAAACTAACGCAGCTACCATATATACTGTACATAGATCCAAACTGTCACTGATTTGGAACAAAGTCCCTCTCTCCCTCTTTCCTCCTCATTTGTCCCTCATTTTGGTCTAATCTTTATAGTTGTATATAAAATGTACTATTTACCTTTCAAAAAGTGTTTCACATTGCTAAACCTTTCATCCAGTTTCTAAATTTCCACATTGGTAAATTTCAAATACCAATATAAAGGAATAGTAGTAGTAAAAAAAACAAAAAACACTGGGTATAAAGTGACTGTAAAAGCAGAAGGTTTATTATCTTAATGCATTCTATGCATTAGGATAAAAAACCTTCCGTGTGCAGCAGCCTCGCTCAGCCCCCATAATACTCACCTGAGCCCATCTCTATCCAGCGATGTTGCAGTTGAGACTCGGCTGAGCCAATGAGGAGAGAGAGGGGGCGGGGGATAGCAGCGGTTCCGTGTCTGAATGGACACATGGAGCTGCGGCTTGGATCGGGTGCCCCCCCATAGCAAGCTGCTTGCTGTGGGGGCACTCATCAGAAGGGAGGGGCCAGGAGTGCCAAAAAGGGACCCAAGAAGAGGAGGATCTGGGCTGCTCTGTGCAAAACCACTGCACAGAGCAGATAAGTATAACATGTTTGTTTTTTTTTAAGCAAAAAAAAAAAAAAAACAAGACTTTAGTATCACTTTAACTAATGTTTTTTTGTATAATTATTTTTTAAGGGGTCATGGCATGGGTGTGTCCTATGCCTACATACTTTTGCTAATTGGTGTCCCTCGATAACATCTCAAAAAGTTGGGAGGTATCTATATAAGGACTGGTAAGTTTATTAATTTAGTTTTCTTGGGTGGCAAGGAGTCAGGTGCAAATTAGTATTAGGACACTGTAACTCTAAATAAGACTTCATATACATTAACTTTTTTACAGCCATGTACCACAGCTTTACCACATTTTTACCTTCTCTGGCATCATACTCACTACTGTTTCTTCCAAGACATTGTCAGGTAATATAACTGCTTGCAGGGAGAGTGACTAGCTGTCACAACTCAACCGCGATGTCCAGGGTGGGCAGGACCCAACAGCTATCAAACACCAGCCAATGATTGGGCTGCTTAAGAAAGGGGGTGGAGCCACATAAACATAGTGACCCACCAAGACCCCATCCCATTGGCTGGTGTTTGATAGCTGTTCGGTCCCACCCACCCCCGACATCACTGCTGAGTTGTGACAGCTGGTCTCTCTCCCTGAAAGCAGTTACATTACCTGACAGTGTGACACACCGAGCGGCTCTGGCAAGCCTCATGATCTGCTGCCTGTGAAACTGTTTTACACATACTCCTTGGATGCAGAATTTCAGAGCAGATCTCGGGAGACAGCACGGGGTGATTAGGGTGTGCCCAGGACTAACATAGTGCGTACGCCTATGTTATGGGTGCATTTAAAAAAAAAATTACTTGGATCATTTCCAAATTATATATATTTTTTTTTTTTTTTAACAAAATGTTTCCAAATTATATTTTAAAAGAAAGTAGATATTTTGCCGATTGACGATCTGTCAAATTTTTTAAGCTAAAATCTAAATTTAATTTACAACATATGATAGATTGTACTGAGTATCTAAAAAGTTGACTTACGTTGAATCTTCTATTCCCATCAGAAATTTAAGGACATTGGGTAGTTCATTCTTAACTATAAACAGATAGCTGAGCATTGCTGTAAAAGAGAGAGAGAAAAAAAAAATCAATAACCATTGTAATGCCTTATGCATATTTATGAGCAGTCATGCCTTTAATAGCCAGCGGTGAAGGGTACAGATTGAGCAGCAATAACCCAGTTTTACAGCAACACTCTAAAGCAGACATTCTCAAGTAGGGTTCCTCCAGAAGTTGCTAGGGGATTCTTTGAGATTGCCATAGGCGTACACAGCCTATTGCATTAGGGTTTGTCCCTCAAATCATAACTCAAACACACGTGCGTCTGCCACGTCTGACAAGCCAGGCAGGGTTCATATTGGTTTTAATATATATATATATATACATATGTTTTTTTTTTTTATATATACATTACATATAAAATTCAAATCACTATGAACCCTGCCTGGCTTGTCAGCAAAAAAGTAAGTATGTATATATATATATATATATATATATATATATATATATATATATATTATATAAATATATATAAAACGCACACTTACTTTTTTTAAAGTCAGGCAGGGAGGGTTTTGGTCCATCATGTGTCTGGCTCCCCGGCGGATAATGCCCCCATATACTGCGCAGGCGCAGCGCTTGCGCAGTACGAACCACGGAGCCACCGAAAATAGCCGAAGATGGGAATCGGGTGTACACGGCGCTTACTGCTCACATGACCCGCCTGCTGCAATCCAGGCTGAGGCTCTACCCTTCAAGCAAGGGAGAGAAAGAAGGCCGGGGGGGGGGGGCAGAGTACAGATGTACTATAGAACTATAGAAGTCGCAGTGGCAGCAAACAGATGCTTTTGCTTGCCCGCCGGACCAATTAGAGCTCAGCCAGGGATTAGGGTGTGCCTGTCACACAATGTGCGCACATGTATATGGAGATTGCATATTTCCAGAGGCAGCGCTATGTGGCAGAGCCAGCTGCATGACAACAATGATTTTTTTCACTTTCAGGTGGGCAGACTCCGCTAGCGGATCTGCCTGCTCAGCGGGGAATCTGTATGCTGATACCTGCTGAGCAGGTCTGTGTCTTCTCCGCTTATGCAAAGGAAACAGACGCAGCCCGCTTTCCTCTATAGGCGGTCAGAAGGAAATGGACACCCTGTCTGTTTCCATCTGACTGTCATCCCATCCGATCCACCAGATGGATGGGGAATGGATCCCCCATCCGTCTGTTTTTAGACGATAGGATAGCATTAGATGCAACAAACACATGTCTGTTGACATCCGATGATCTACAGAGGGCAATGAATGGTTTGATCGGGTCTGCCTAAAAAACTGACAGGTGGACCTGATCGGTCCGCCCGTGTGAACGGGGCCTAAAAGTGACATTCTGAAAATTGCTGTAAGGACATTCTTCCTACTGGCCATCGCTGTAAGGGGCACTGACCTCCAATTCATTGGTCATGAGAGATAAAAGTTTGAGAAAGGCTGCTTTAAAGGGTTGGAAAGCAGGAAGTTACACACCGATTATGTCAGGTCACATTCAACTTTATTAAAATGGGGCAAAGCACTCTGCAGCTCCACCTAGGACCACCACTCTGTAACCATTTGCTCAATGCAGATATGATCAGAGAGATAGGGAAGCAGCTTAGTTTACATTCTGGCATGGTGCCTATGTGCCAGGATGACTGAACTCCTGAACATGTGTGGTCTCGTGCCACCAATCAAGACAGCCAAAGACCAGCAGCCAACAAAATAGAAAAACGTGCAAGCAACCTGTGTGTGGCCTGGGAGCTCATGTCACCTATACTATTTATTAAGCAGATGGGCTGGTAAAGCATCTTTTCATTTGCTCTCTAAAATATCATAACACACAAAACCATGAGGTTTTAAGCTTGAATTATAGCCAAAATATATAAGCTCCATAGGTGTGTGCAGCTTATTGCATTAGGGTGTGCACTCCAATGCTCAAACACACAGTGTCAGTACCGATCACTCATTGTGTTCATTCAGAAAGGGAAGGGGCCAGTAAATGACTTATTTACAGGTCCCTTCCCCCACTCAACCTAAACCATCCCCCTGTGTGTTCCCGGTGGGAGAGAAGAGGAGGAAAGCAAGCAGCGCTGCGGGTGGTAGGGAGAAGCCAGGGCAGTAGAGGGTATCTGTATGGGGTGATTAGGGTGTGCCCAGGCACACCTGGTACACCCTTTGCGCAAGCCTATGATAAGCTCTTATGATTTTGTGAGTATTGGTCCTTTAGGGAGCGAGTTACAAGATTCTGTAACAGTCTATCTGCTTAATGAATGGTATAGGTGACCCAGAGAGGCTGGATTACAAGCATTGTACATCCATAAATGTATTCCTTTTTTTGTAGTTCAGCATGTTCAAAGGTTCAAACAAAGCCAACTGCAGCTTCACCCACACATACACAAAAGCTTGAATGGAAAGCTGCATCCAAAAGTATCATACAACAAGAACCTGCAGCAGAATTTTTTCTGATAAGCCTGTCAAATCTGGGGATTTTTTTTCTCTAAAACTCAAATTAAAATAAATGTTATTGACTTTCTGATTTTAGCATAGTTACAATGTTTCCTGGATTGCTAAATTTACTTTTCTGTAGTTGCTGTTTAAAAGTGAAGCTTAGGTATGGCAGTTTTCTTCATAGTCTAGCTTGGACCAATGTAAGTACTGGCTATACTATATACTATTGACACTATATTGTCAAAAGTATTGGGACGGCTGCCTTTAAACATAATGAGAATGGCATCCCAGTCTTAGTCTGTAGGGTTCAATATTGAGTTGACCCACCTTTTGCAGCTATTATTTAACAGCTTCAACTGTTCTGGGAAGACCGTCCACAAGGTTTAGGAGTATTTCTATGGGATTGTTTGACCATTCTTCCAGAAGCGTATATGTGAGGTCAGGCACTGATGTTGGCTGAGAAAGCCTGGCTTGCAGTCTCCACTCTAACTCATCTCAAAAGTGTTCTGTTGGTTTGAGGTGAGGACTCTGTGCAGGCCAGTCAAGTTCCTCCACCCCAAACTCGCTCATCCATGTCTTTATGGACCTTGCTTTGTACACGGGTCCAAATCATTTGGTGGAGGGGTGGATTATGGTGTGGGGTTGTTTTTCAGGGGTTGGGCTTGGCCCCTTAGTTCCAGTGACAAGACATTTTGGACAATTTCATGCCCCCAACTTTGTGGGAAGTTTGGGGATGGCCCCTTCCTGTTCTAACATGACTGCACACCAGTGCACAAAGCAAGATCCATAAAGACATGCGTGTGTAAGGGCAGGCATCACAATACTTTTGACAATATAGTGTACAGGCATACCCCACTTTTAAGTACACAATGGGGTTTATTTACTAAAGCTGGAAAGTGCAAAATCAGGCTAATTTCTGCATAGAAACCAATGAGTTTCCAGGTTTTATTACCAAAGCTTAATTGAACAAGCTGGGGTTAGAAGCTCATTGGTTTCTATGCAGAAGTGAGCCTGATTTTGCACTTTCCAGCTTTAGTAAATAAACCCCATTGTGTACTTAAAAGTGGGGTATGCCTGTATTTATTGGATCCCTGTGAAAGCTGGAAATCACTGTAGTAGGTACCGCTAATATAGAGATCTCGACTTCTAAGTGGCTGCCAACTTGGCATGGTCGCCCGCTTGGCATGGGCGCCATTTAGGGAACACTTTGCATATTTTCAATGTATGCAAAGCATTCCCTGAATGAACGAGGTGGAGAGGTGGTGTGAAGACGTCTTGTCCAATCAAAGAACATTTTGTATTCATTGAGAAAATGCAAAGTGTTCCCTCAATGGTGCCCGTGCTAAACAGGGCACCCTCTTGTGTTCAGTAAGCAGTAAGGCTAACCCAGGAGCAAACTTCAATAACTGTAGTAGCAGTGCCTATTAAAGTGAAGTGCATGGGGATCCCACAGGTAAGGCCCATGCATAGTTTCTTTGGTGCAACCTGGACCAACGTAACTACTGTATATACAATTGCCATACCTAAACTTCAGCTTTCATTTCCATGATGAAAGTTGTTTTGTTAACATATGTAAAAGTATCTGGCAATGACCACACCGTGTGGTAATTATAGAGAATTTCCTGTCTAGTAATTCTTTCAAGAACTAACAACTGTAATTTTGTTGCTTCCTTTTTGTGCAATAGAAGCTTACATAATAGAATAGACTGCATGACAAAGTGAAACAATATTGTATACTTCGAAGTCTGTAGAGCAGAGCATACATTTACATGTATTGCTTTGGATTACATTCCTAGCTCTCTTACATAATTCATATAATGTAACCTTTGTGTCCTGGTGTTATAGACCTTTAGGAAAAAATGAAAAGCATATGTCGTACTATTATTATGAAATATACATTTGTCATATACTTACCACCAACATTCTGAAGGGATGTTGATCCGAACACGAGCAACCTTCCTGGTGTGCCAAATACTTGTTCCCCCAGCTTCTCATATACCATACATCCTGGTTAAATGAAAACAACAACTTTAGTCTTTAGTACATTATTGAGTTAGAAGCCATCCACACAAACCACAATGAATAAGTATCCTTTTCAAAACAAGACCCACATTTTTGTATTTATATCAGTTCGGAGTGTTTTTTTCATTCAATGTGGTTGCAACAGGAAATACATATTTTAAAGAACAGCACTTGGTTTTTTTTCAGTGAACACAGAGTTTGACTTATAAAGAATTTGCAGAACCAATTGATCCTTGAAAGGTTTGACCCTCCACAAGTTTTAGGAGTGTGTCTATGGGAATATTTGACCATTCTTCCAGAAGTGCATTTGTGAGGCCAGGCACTGATATGGACGAGAAGGCCTGGCTAGCAGTCTCTGCTCTTTTTCATCCCAAGGGTGTTCTATCGGGTTGAGGTCAGTCAAGTTTCTCCACCCCAAACTCGCCCATGTCTTTATGGACCTTGTTTAGCCGAAACCTTTTTTTTTTTTCTGTTTTGCTAGAGTAGCGAAGGGTAGCGAAGGGTTAAATCCCCTGCCAGGTTACTTGTTTGCTGTCTGTGTGCCACTAGGTAAATTTCTATTTACCTCCTGTCCCAGAGACACAAAAGGAAGTTAGAAGAAAATGTGCAAGCCAGTCAAGTTCATCCCCCCGAAAATAGCTAATTTATGTCTTTATGAATCACGCTTTGTGTACTTGTCCAAATCATTTGGTGGAGGGGGGATTTTGGTGTGGGCTTGTTTTGCAGGGAATGGGTTTGGTCCCTTCGTTTCAGTGAACGCGTCAGCATACCAAGACATTTTGGACAATTTCATGCTACCAACTTTGTGGGAGCAGTTTGGGGACAGCCCCTTCCTGTTCCACAATGACTGCACACCAGTGCACAAACCAAGGTCCATAAAGATATGGATGGGCAAGTTTGGAGTGGAGGAACTTGACTGGCCCACAGAGTCCTGACCTCAACCCAATATAACACCTTTGGGATGAATTCGAGTGGAGACTGCGAGCCAGGCCTTCTCGTCCACTTCAGTGCTGCACCTCACAAATGCGCATCTGGGAGAATGGTCAAACATTCCCATAGACACACTCCTAAACCTTGTGGACAGCCTTTCTGGAAGAGCTGAAGCTGTTATAGCTACAGGGTTGTTCCAACTCAATATTGAACCCTAGGGACCAAGACTGGGATGCCATTAAAGTTCATGTGTGTGTGAGAAGGCAAGCGTCACAATACTTTTGACAATATATTGTATGCAGTCAGATAGACATTGTACTTTTTATAGTTTTATCTCCATTTTCCTGTGTTAGCACAACCCCACTTGCAAGACAGAACTTTTAGTTTTCTCAGGGTTGGGTTTTACCCTAGGTTCACACCTATGCATTTTTTAGTGCATTTTGTAGTTTGCAGAAACGTACTACAGTCCATTTAACATGGTTTCCTATGGTACCAGTTCCCATCTATGCGTTTTGTGGCCGGTGCATTTTTGGAAAGGGTCAGGGACTTTTTTCCCCCGCAATTTGCTGGTAATAGACTTTAATGGAATTGCACTCGAAACACAAGTGTTGTGTTTGTGATGCGATTTTTGATGTGATTTGCATTTTGCATTTTTTATTTAAACATTGTATATAGCTGGTTGCTAAGCATAGGGACGGAAGCCGGCCGTTGTGTCCTTAACAACTGATGACTCATCAGCTGTCAACAGGATTCCCCACTGACAGCTGTATGTAAAAAAAAAAAAAATTGCCGGCAAAGGGTAAGGGTCTGGTATGGATTTTGGCGGGGGACCCCACGCTATTTAAAAAAAAAAATTGGCGGGGGGTCCCCTCCGAATCCATACTAGACTCGAAGGGCCTGGTATAGAACTGGGGGGGACTCCACGCTGTTTTTTTTTGCAATTTATTTGTGCCTGCAATTTTTATTTTTTTACATTCAGCTGTCAGCGGGAAACTGGTAGCTGATGACTCATAAGTTGTTAAGGATGTGGCGGCCGGCTTCCCAGCTATATACAGTATATATATATATATATATATATATATATAAATATATAGGGAAGTATATCATATTTATGAAATATTTCTTATTGATGTCATACATCCCAGGAGTATTCAGCAAAGGAAGAGGGGTTTCCCAGGTATGAACAGCCTTCTACCTGCATGCCTGAGTTAAGGGCCGATAGATTCCAGGAAGTAACTGTTACATGACCCATCTGCCCTTACTCAAGATGGCTACAGCTAGAAATGCTAGAGTAGCGGCTATAGCCACTGGCAGGAATCACATGTAGAAAAATTTGACAGGCTGGTTGTATCCAAGTTGATCTATGGATCGACTTGGGTACAATCAGCCTGCTCACCCATTGATCCAAAATTTGTCCCATCCCTGCTGAATCTGGCTGAATTTCGATCCATGTATGATAGGCTTAAGTCTCAGAGGGCTCATCAAACCAACGGTTTCTTATGGGGTGTGCTACATAAAGTATGTAATAAAATGGGAAGGCTTTATTTGAAATTTTCAACAGCATGTTTATCAAGGGTGGGGAGGTTTGGGTTGGGGGAGAAACCAAGGAAGGCAAGTTATAAGTAGATTATACTTCTTCACTTTGAACAGCTAATCAAACCCAGGAGAACTGTCTATTTTTTGAAGTGAGCTCAGGATTACGATGTTCAGAATATCCCCACAGTACTAAATCATCCACAAAATAGGGGGTCATGGAATTCTACTGATGAAAATGCTGAAAGAACCCTTGTGCTGTTGTGTAAATAGTGTGCTTATATAAAACTGTACGGCTGTATTATTTATACCTCAACATATAATTATACTAGTAAATATAAAGTTTAAGGTTTACTTAGTAACAACTGAGTGATTCAAACATTATAAACATGGCATACGTATGGTAAAGCTGAAGAACTAAAAATTACCTGTTTCCTGGGAACATTTCAGTAGAAGGTTTAAAGAATAGATAGACAGTAGAGTGACTGATATCAGAAGAAGCCTACAATGAAAACAAAAAAGATTCCATTATATCATGTAAAACGCAAAAAATCAAGAAGAAGTATAGGCAAATGGTATTCAAAAAATAAGAAAGTCAATGAATATGCAATAGGGGGGGGGGGGGGGGTTGAAATTACTAAATGTTTTAATTAGAAACACACATGACTGATTGGTTCAGGGATGTCAATAATTTGATTGATTCTTTGCATGTTGGATGAAATGCAAAATCTACATCTCCAGGATTACTATTTGTTGGGCCTGTCCACATTTGATGATACCTCTTTTCCTGACATTTATGTATATGTTATTCGTTTGGCAGTTTTGCACTCTGTTTTCTCTCTATATGCCCTGACATCTTATTCTTTTACAATTTTAACTTTTTTGTGAGACGTTACTATTGTTTTGTCTTGCATTGCTTTGTTGGATACTTTATTGATATAAATAAAGAATTTGCAAAGAAATGCAAAATCTACAAGGGCAAAATCTGCACAATCGAGTTAAAATATAGGAAGAGCCACAGTATGTTAAAGTATTTCCAATTACAAATTGTACATAACCACTTGACACTTGTAGAATACAGAATACCAGAATACAGAATTGTGCCATAAAGTGAAAACCTATCATTTTAAGATATGCACTGACAAAAGCAGCATAATAGTAAATATTATTGAGGAGACACTGCTACACTGCTGATAATCAGGGAGGGTTATTTATTAAGGTGAATTAAAATCCTGTGCTGTGTGCTTCAACATCTAGCGATGTGACTTAAAGGCTCTGGGATAAGCTAATATTGTCTAAATCAGGGGTCCCCAACCACCGAACCGCGGCCCACTACTGGGCCGTGGACTCTCTGCAGCCAGTGCAGTGGTGGGTTGCGGCATTAAAAAGAGCCGGCGGCCGGCATGAGAGCTGGGTGGATGAGCGAAGCGAGCGGGCGGGCAAGCAGAGGTGACATCATCTCTCCCTGACCCTGCATCATCACTCTTCCACCCTCAAAGCCAGTGTTCTGTCAGCTTCAATGTCGGAGGTGCGGCAGGGCGCAGGGAGATGACATCATCTCTCACTGCCTGCCCCACATCACCGCTCTCCTGCCTTCACTCGGACCCCACTACAGGCCTCTGTGCTAAATGGACCAGTGCTGCCACCAATGCAGTGACAATTCACATCTGGTGGCAGGCAGCTTGGCACATGACAATCCACATCTGGTAGCAGGCAGTGTGGCAAGTGACAATCCACATCTGGTAGCAAGCAGCATGCCAATTGACAATCCACATCTGGTAGCAGGCAGCGTGGCATGTGACAATCCACATCAGGTGGCAGGCAGCGTGGCAAGTGAAAATCCACATCTGGTAGCAGGCAGCGTGGCAAGTAACAATCCACATCTGGTGGCAAGTGACAATCCACATCTGGTGGCAGGCAGCGTGGCAAGTGACATTCCAGATCTGGTGGCAGGTGACGTGGCAAGTGAAATTGCGCATCTGGCGGCAGGTGACATGGCAAGTCACAAGTTGCGTCTTGTGGCAGGCGACAGTGGCAAGTGACACGCTCAGAGCTCCCACTGATTCTGCATTATGGTGAGTTAAATTATTTCATTTATTACTCCAATGTAATAATACAAAATAATGTGCTTCAATCACCCTGACACCATATCAAGCATGGTGCAGTGATGATTGAAACGCTAACACCAGCCATTGCCCTGACAAATTGCCCATGAAAAATCGCTTACTCCCTGTGTGCCCCCCGCCCGAGCCTTGGCACAATTTCCTTCCACTCAGCAGGTACCGGTGCCAAAAAGGTTGGGGACCGCTGGTCTAAATACAAGAGTCATGTGTATTCTTCCTTGAATGCTTTGTGTATTTCTTCCAGATCTGCAATAATCTAGTGTGAAACTTTTGCCTTTTTGTTCTAAAGACCAGTCACTGCTGCTCTCTCTCCTTGTGCAGGATGACTGGTCTTATTAATTCTCTATTGTCACACAATTGGTGATAACAAGTGCTCTGCGCCCCGAGCCCACCCTTTTTTAAGGCAATTAGAGCCTTAGGCTCTAATTATGTGCTTTCAAAAAAAAAAAAAAACCCATAGAAATCCATGCGTCCGGCACCCTGCATGTAGATTAGGGGCCGAGTGGCTGCCACTAGTGGGAACTATGCAGACTACAGTCCCCAAACCTGTTTGGGCCACTTGTACAGGCCAGTTATTTATGCATTAACTTTAGAACATTATAAGAACTGGTGGGTGTACAGTTAGAGCCAACAAGACAAAACTTAATAAGTCCCTATGTACTTGTGAGTATTTTTTCTTCTTGCCGCCAGCCACAAATGTTATAAAAGGAAGTGAGATGTCATTATGAACCTGTTAAATTCTTTTTTATTTTTTTTACAAGGCTTCTGGGAAGTCCTGTGGTTTTTGATCTAGTTTTACAGAACTATATATACAGTACTTGTTTTAGCTTCAGCTAAACACCAGCAAAAATCCATGACTGTCAGTATGTGTTTTTCATCTCTTAGTCGCCAGTTGCTTTTTTTAATAGAAGCTTTAAGTTGTCAGTTGTCGTTTAACTTAGGCTTCATTCAAATGGGTGTTGACAGCAGTCCTACATACAGGCTCTCTTTGTTATTGTGCCTGCATCCACCCCAGGCTGCGTGCAGGCAGCATATAAAGGTGAATGCAGATGCAGGTAGGGCATGGATCTGAACACAGAACTTGTACGTTCGAATCCACGCACTCACTCCTGCCCACATTTCAAATGTTGACATGCAGCTACATGCATCTTTGTCTGTCCATGTAGCTGCTGCATCCACCTCTATTGGCTGCCTGCACACAACCTGGGGCAGATACAGGCGCAATAACAAAGTGATCTTGCACACAGGACAGACCTTTATTTGCACAAATACTATAAGGGATTCACTTCAAGATGTTATTGCTGAAAAAGGGACTAAAGGAAAGTAATATATCTGTGCATTATGACATCGAGCAACATAGTTTAGTTATGTACTAGTTTTCACACTTTATTTTGCATTTATGTTGTATTTTAATTTTGGTGCATATATATATTAATACCCTGAATTTAAACTGGATATCAGGCTACTATGTTTAATTTTGTTAAAATATAAAATCCATCATTTAAAAGGGTCTAGTTAGACTGAACTACACCACAAACACATCCAATATGCCCATGGCACTGCTCACCTGCACAGCTGTCAAATACAGCCACTGCTTCCTCATAGATTTACATAGGCTTCCTGCTTGCAGCACTGGGCATCTTCAGCTGCAAAAACAAATGGCCGATTCATGGACTATAGGCCTCAGCTCCAATGCGAATGAGGCCTTTTGCCACGTACACACGACCGGACTTTCCGTCAGAATAAACTCAGATGGTTTTCCCGACGGAGTTCCGACCAAATGGACTTGCCCACACACGATCGGACCAAAGTCCGTTAGTTTTGAACGTGATGATGTACGACGGGACTAGAAATGGAAGTTCAATAGCCAGTAGCCAATAGCTGCCCTTGTGTTGTATTTGGTCCGTCGGACCAGCATGCAGACGAATGGTTTTCCCGATAGAAATTGATTCCGTCGGAAAGATTTAAAGCATGTTCTGTTTCTAGGTCCGTCTGAATTTTTTTGAAGAAAAGCGATCGTATTATCCCACACACGATCGGAATGATTCCGTCTGACCTTTTCTGCCAGAAATTCCGGTCGTGTGTACACGGCATTAGGCTGGCATCTGTGAGCCCAGCTTACTTTTGTACACATGGTATGAGCAGTTTTTAAAAATTTCCAGAAGCGCCAGTTTCCCGGGAAAGACCTCAGGGGACCATTTCTTATGCCCCGTACACACTGTTGGAAATTCCGATGGAAAATGTCCGATCGGACCATGTTGTCGGAAAATCCGCCCGTGTGTGGGCACCATCGGACTTTTTCCGTCGGAAAAAATTTGAGATCCTGCTCTCAAATTTTTCGACAACAAAGTTCGTTCTGACTTTTTCCGATCATGTGTAGGGAATTCCGACGGACAAAGTGCCACGCATGATCAGATCAAATTACGAGACCAAAGCTATTGGCTACTAGCCTCTACATAGTTCCGTTGTATGCACCACGTCACCACGTTCAGAATGATCGGATTTTCCGACAACTTTGTCCGGCCGTATGTATGCAACACCAGTGTCAGACAAAATCCGTCGGAAAAAATCTGATGGATTTTGTGGTCGGAATTTCCGACCGTGTGTACGGGGGCTTAGACTGCACTGGTGTAGGAGTAAGTGGATTGTTTTTTTACAGGTATGGCTTCACTAACAAAATTTTGTATAGCTACAGGAACACTTTAAGAATGGAATGCAATATAAAAGGGTGTCTCTTGAAAGAGTTATAGCCTGAACTTGCCTACTATTTAATCTCTTAACGGGCCTTTGAGCACCAGTTGAAACTTTCCATGATTCATAGCAATGTACTGTGAGAGGAAGCATTCGAATACACAGCGTCAAAGACCTGTAGCTGGGAAATGTACACTAATAGTGTTGGAATGTTTACAAAGAACACACTGAAAACTGAAAAAAGATATTATCTATTGCGATATACCATTTCACAAACCTTTGTTTCTAATCCTGAAAATTCCTAACCATAAAAAAAAAAAAAAAAACTGCCAAAGATTACGAAACGCTATATGGATATTACACATTCCACATATAAATAAATAGTACATGTAACCCCATTCCATGGGCAACATTTTTTAATATGCACAGGACCAGATTTATACTCCCTGCCCCCTAGTCATCTGTCTTGTGTCACCACCCCCTCACATGCACTACATCGAGTGGCTACCCCTAGTATCAGTTCACAAGATCCGAAGTCTAAACCACACAAGGCACACAGAGGATGGAGGCACAGAAGCAAAGAAGACAGTTTAGCCTTCCCACCTGTGGGTGGCCTAGTCTTATTATTGCATGGTGAGGGGAGCCTTGTATTGGAATTGGTTCCTCAGACTCAGTTCACACCAGTGCGGGCTGTGCTGCCCATGTTTGCATGGGCACAGCAGACAATTTTTTTTGCAAAAATTAGTGCGCGCACCTTTTCAAAAACGCGGACACAGGGAATTTGCATGGTCTTTTTGACTATGCAATCTCCCTGCGGTTCCCGCATCGTAAACGCGATGCGGGCTGTGATGCGTAGGGGTACCATTCACAATGAATGAAAGCCCTGTGTGTCTCCTAAGAGCAGCGTGATTTGACTGTGGGTGGTTCTGGGTGTGATTCCCACACCCGCAACCAGCCCACACAGTGTGGACTGAACCTCCAAAACTATGTTTAGTGGTGTGATTGGACACAGAACTCTTGAGAGACTTTAGTGGCCATCTTATATGAGGGAAGCTTTTAAATAAGGGACCCCATGTAATTTTTGGCACGCTTCTGGCAAGTGGATGGATAGGGACAGGAAGCTGCTTGGGAACCTGCTTGTGAGGGAAAGTGTGTAGTTTAGGGAGAGGTTCCAGCCAATGAGGGATAGTTTAGGTCAGGCTCCTTCACAACATACACTCTAGTAATTGATACAAAGGTGTGCAGCCGGTGAAGGCTGCTGAATTATCCTGTGTATTCCACAAAAGGACATTACCCCCACTAACTGAAGCCTTCCCCCAGTACCATACCTGACAATATATTTAGTTTCATATATATTTAGTTATATATAGTTGCTCTGTATCACTATATACCTGTGCCAACAACAGTTTCTTTGTCACTTCAACACAGCTTGCTCAAAACCTATATAAAGGATATATGTGCACTGTCTACTGTGAATCACTATGAATAAGCTGCACCTACAAGTGAATCAGCATGCAGGGCAGCAAACTGGACCTTTGTTAGGCCCTTTGCACACTGAGCACCTAACCCCTGTGCAGCAAATCCTGGTGTTTTAGTGGCCCAGGAGGCACAGATGCAGTATCCCGCCCTGCTGCCTGCAGCCTGTCAAAGTCTATGGCAGGCTGAAATATAAGGGCTGTATGGGGCTAATGGTTGTACCAAGTGGTACTGACATATAGGGCCCTATGCATTCAGGGACAAATGCCTGGAGCACAGGTATTTCTTACATAAACTTTACCAGGCTGCAGGCAGCAGGGCTGGATGCCATACCTGTGCTTCCTGGATGCACTAAATGCCAAGATTGAATACAAAGGGGCTAGACATCCAGTGTGCAAGGGCCTACCAATAGCCAACCACATCTGCAGGTGGCTGCGTTGTGTGCCACTGAATGCAGTCCTGTTGTCCAAGACTGTGACCTATGCTGGCAGAAATCTGGTCCTGAACATGCATTACATTGATTGAAGACGGTACATGAGGGTATGATATTTTATGGTTATGTGCTTAAATTGTGACAAAATGTGCAGAGCCTGTAATATGACTTCAGGTTTTTATCTAAATGATCTGACCAATGTTACAACTATGTGTCATTTAATATTGATACACACTAGGGAAACAGGAAATGTTGCTATTAAGCTATCAGACAACATTATATATCTGCCCTGCCTTCACCCTGCCCTTCCTCTTGTGCAGGGTGCTGACTTTGTGTTTATTAAAATACATGGCAGAGGTTCATGGTTTGTGTGCCACAGGCCACAATAAAAAAAAATATGAGTTGCATTAATATGCAGTATAATGCGTGATACCACAACACATGTTAATGCATGGGTATATTGTGTGTGCCTAGCTGTGCTCTGCAATTCATTGTGATTGGCATCCTAATGACAGCCTAATGACATTTACGTACAGTGCACAACATTATCATGCACTGTGGTATGCTGTATTAGAAAAATTGTGCAGACTTGTTTTTTCATTCATTGCAAAATTAATACAATGCAAAAAAAAATAAAAATACACATTAACACGCAGCAAAATTGGAAATGTGGCATTTTTTGAGACCACTGATGCGCCTCTCAAGAAAAGTGGAGCATGACATGAAGGCGGGACAGGAAAGGAAAATGTGACAATAAGTTGCCAGAAGAATTTGAAAAGTGTGGTCAGCCTAGCTGCAAGTAGATTTAGGTAACTTTCGGTTAATAGTGGATTTAGGCAATTTCAAAAAAAAATGGTGCTTTTCCTGACATCATCATCTTTAAAGCCTGATCAGTCTAGACCCCTAAGCTCTGTTGTGTATAAGGAAAGAGCTAGTCCATTCGAAATTGAAGTTTCGGATGTAGCACCCTCCAAAATAGGTTTCTAGGGTGTTTAGGTAAATATATTTTTGTTGGCTCCTCTGTAATCAGTGGAGCACTGTGTGATTGCTTTGGACTATTCTGAGTTTCACTGGCTGCAGGTTTGATTGCTTCCCCCTGCCTTCTGCAGGATTCTAGAATATAGTAGGCTGGATGAAACAAATCAGTAGCTGAATATTTATGACATCTCAGCCAGTCCCTGGAGGAGGGTGCCCAGATGGTGACTGGAAGTGAGCATAATTAGTCTGAAGCCTGGAGCTGCCCTGTTCTTGTCCAGGAGGAGAAGTCCCCGGTCTGTAGGGCTGCTACCCTTCCAGGTAGCCCAGCTGAAGTTCTGCATGTGTTCATCAAGGTCCTGACTGTGGCAGAACCGTGTGGCCTATTTCTTGAGAATCTTTGAGCTTGCTCCAAGGACATTGTTAGTACAGACCTGTAGAGGCTCGGTGGCAGACAGCTGCAAGGGCATTGTCATTATAGACCCATGGATGCTGGCTGGCAGACAGCTCCAAGGACATTGAGAGTACAGTCCTGTGGATGATGGCTGGAAGACAGCTCCAATGACATTGAGAGTACAGTCCTGTGGATGATGGCTGGAAGACAGCTCCAATGACATTGAGAGTACAGTCCTGTGGATGATGGCTGGAAGACAGCTCCAATGACATTGAGAGTACAGTCCTGTGGATGATGGCTGGAAGACAGCTCCAAGGACATTGAGAGTAGGGATGGGCCCGGTGCTCGATGCGAACCCACGTTCGCATCGAGCACCGGGCGTTCGCTCGCTCGGCGAGCCCAGAACTATTTTGGCCGCTCGCATCACGTTCGTGTGATGCGAGCGGCCCCGCAATGCATTGCGGCCGGCGCGGCCGGCGCAGTGCATTGCTGGCTGATGATTGGCCAAGCATGCACTGTGACCCCGCATGCTTGGCCAATCACAGCCCCGGAAACTCGAAGAGCCATAATTGGCTACAGGCAGGACGCCTGTAGCCAATTACAGCTCAGGGGCTGTAGTACACGCCCCCCCCTATAAAAGGCCGCCACGCCGTCTGCGCCGGTCACATGCTGTTCCGGCGCAGATAGAGCAGGATAGATCTGTGACACTCTGCTGGATTTAGTTAGTTAGAGAGATTTACTTAGAGAGATCGAGTTAGATAGATTCATTCATTTAGATTGATTTAGAAAGAGGGGCTTGTAGTGTGCTCGTGGCAGGCAGGCAGAGCTCCTATATTTTGTTCCCAGAAGCACCTATAGGACTTGTAGTGTGTTCGTGGCAGGCAGGCAGAGCTCCTATATTTTGTTCCCAGAAGCACCTATAGGACTTGTAGTGTGTTCGTGGCAGGCAGGCAGAGCTCCTATATTTTGTTCCCAGAAGCACCTATAGGACTTGTAGTGTGTTCGTGGCAGGCAGGCAGAGCTCCTATATTTTGTTCCCAGAAGCACCTATAGGACTTGTAGTGTGTTCGTGGCAGGCAGGCAGAGCTCCTATATTTTGTTCCCAGAAGCACCTATAGGACTTGTAGTGTGTTCGTGGCAGGCAGGCAGAGCTCCTATATTTTGTTCCCAGAAGCACCTATAGGACTTGAAGTGTGTTAGTCCCATCACACAGACCTACATTTTCTTCCCAGAAGCACCTATAGGACTTGAAGTGTGTTAGTCCCATCACACAGAGATCATATATTTTGTTCCCAGAAGCACCTATAGGACTTGAAGTGTGTTAGTCCCATCACACAGACCTACATTTTCTTCCCAGAAGCACCTATAGGACTTGAAGTGTGTTAGTCCCATCACACAGAGATCATATATTTTGTTCCCAGAAGCACCTATAGGACTTGAAGTGTGTTAGTCCCATCACACAGAGATCATATATTTTGTTCCCAGAAGCACCTATAGGACTTGAAGTGTGTTAGTCCCATCACACAGACCTATATTTCCTTCCCAGAAGCACCTATAGGACTTGAAGTGTGTTAGTCCCATCACACAGAGATCATATATTTTGTTCCCAGAAGCACCTATAGGACTTGAAGTGTGTTAGTCCCATCACACAGACCTACATTTTCTTCCCAGAAGCACCTATAGGACTTGAAGTGTGTTAGTCCCATCACACAGAGATCATATATTTTGTTCCCAGAAGCACCTATAGGACTTGAAGTGTGTTAGTCCCATCACACAGAGATCATATATTTTGTTCCCAGAAGCACCTATAGGACTTGAAGTGTGTTAGTCCCATCACACAGAGATCATATATTTTGTTCCCAGAAGCACCTATAGGACTTGAAGTGTGTTAGTCCCATCACACAGACCTATATTTCCTTCCCAGAAGCACCTATAGGACTTGAAGTGTGTTAGTCCCATCACACAGAGATCATATATTTTGTTCCCAGAAGCACCTATAGGACTTGAAGTGTGTTAGTCCCATCACACAGACCTATATTTCCTTCCCAGAAGCACCTATAGGACTTGAAGTGTGTTAGTCCCATCACACAGAGATCATATATTTTGTTCCCAGAAGCACCTATAGGACTTGAAGTGTGTTAGTCCCATCACACAGACCTATATTTCCTTCCCAGAAGCACCTATAGGACTTGAAGTGTGTTAGTCCCATCACACAGAGATCATATATTTTGTTCCCAGAAGCACCTATAGGACTTGAAGTGTGTTAGTCCCATCACACAGACCTACATTTTCTTCCCAGAAGCACCTATAGGACTTGAAGTGTGTTAGTCCCATCACACAGAGATCATATATTTTGTTCCCAGAAGCACCTATAGGACTTGAAGTGTGTTAGTCCCATCACACAGAGATCATATATTTTGTTCCCAGAAGCACCTATAGGACTTGAAGTGTGTTAGTCCCATCACACAGAGATCATATATTTTGTTCCCAGAAGCACCTATAGGACTTGAAGTGTGTTAGTCCCATCACACAGACCTATATTTCCTTCCCAGAAGCACCTATAGGACTTGAAGTGTGTTAGTCCCATCACACAGAGATCATATATTTTGTTCCCAGAAGCACCTATAGGACTTGAAGTGTGTTAGTCCCATCACACAGACCTACATTTTCTTCCCAGAAGCACCTATAGGACTTGAAGTGTGTTAGTCCCATCACACAGAGATCATATATTTTGTTCCCAGAAGCACCTATAGGACTTGAAGTGTGTTAGTCCCATCACACAGACCTACATTTTCTTCCCAGAAGCACCTATAGGACTTGAAGTGTGTTAGTCCCATCACACAGAGATCATATATTTTGTTCCCAGAAGCACCTATAGGACTTGAAGTGTGTTAGTCCCATCACACAGACCTACATTTTCTTCCCAGAAGCACCCATAGGACTTGAAGTGTGTTAGTCCCATCACACAGAGATCCTATATTTTGTTCCCAGAAGCACCTATAGGACTTGAAGTGTGTTAGTCCCATCACACAGACCTATATTTTCTTCCCAGAAGCACCCATAGGACTTGAAGTGTGTTAGTCCCATCACACAAAGATCATATATTTTGTTCCCAGAGGCACCTATAGGACTTGAAGTGTGTTAGTCCCATCACACAGACCTACATTTTCTTCTCAGAAGCACCCATAGGACTTGAAGTGTGTTAGTCCCATCACACAGACCTATATTTTCTTCCCAGAAGCACCTATAGGACTTGAAGTGTGTTAGTCCCATCACACAGAGATCATATATTTTGTTCCCAGAAGCACCTATAGGACTTGAAGTGTGTTAGTCCCATCACACAGACCTATATTTTCTTCCCAGAAGCACCTATAGGACTTGAAGTGTGTTAGTCCCATCACACAGAGATCATATATTTTGTTCCCAGAAGCACCTATAGGACTTGAAGTGTGTTAGTCCCATCACACAGACCTACATTTTCTTCCCAGAAGCACCTATAGGACTTGAAGTGTGTTAGTCCCATCACACAGACCTACATTTTCTTCCCAGAAGCACCCATAGGACTTGAAGTGTGTTAGTCCCATCACACAGACCTATATTTTCTTCCCAGAAGCACCTATAGGACTTGAAGTGTGTTAGTCCCATCACACAGAGATCATATATTTTGTTCCCAGAGGCACCTATAGGACTTGAAGTGTGTTAGTCCCATCACACAGACCTATATTTTCTTCCCAGAAGCACCCATAGGACTTGAAGTGTGTTAGTCCCATCACACAGAGCTCCTCTATTTTCTTTGCAGAAGCACCCACAGGACTTCTAGTGTGTTAGTGGCATCACACAGAGCTCCTATATTTTCTTCTCAGCAGCACCCACAGGACTTCTAGTGTGTTAGTGGCATCACACAGAGCTCCTCTATTTTCTTTGCAGAAGCACCCACAGGACTTCTAGTGTGTTAGTGGCATCACACAGAGCTCCTCTATTTTCTTTGCAGAAGCACCCATAGGACTTCTAGTGTGTTAGTGGCATCACACAGAGCTCCTCTATTTTCTTTGCAGAAGCACCCATAGGACTTCCAGTGTGTTAGTGGCATCACACAGAGCTCCTATATTTTCTTCTCAGCAGCACCCACAGGACTTCTAGTGTGTTAGTGGCATCACACAGAGCTCCTCTATTTTCTTTGCAGAAGCACCCATAGGACTTCTAGTGTGTTAGTGGCATCACACAGAGCTCCTATATTTTCTTCTCAGCAGCACCCACAGGACTTCTAGTGTGTTAGTGGCATCACACAGAGCTCCTCGATTTTCTTTGCAGAAGCACCCACAGGACTTCTAGTGTGTTAGTGGCATCACACAGAGCTCCTCTATTTTCTTTGCAGAAGCACCCATAGGACTTCTAGTGTGTTAGTGGCATCACGCAGAGCTCCTATATTTTCTTCTCAGCAGCACCCACAGGACTTCTAGTGTGTTAGTGGCATCACACAGAGCTCCTCTATTTTCTTTGCAGAAGCACCCACAGGACTTCTAGTGTGTTAGTGGCATCACACAGAGCTCCTCTATTTTCTTTGCAGAAGCACCCATAGGACTTCTAGTGTGTTAGTGGCATCACACAGAGCTCCTATATTTTCTTCTCAGCAGCACCCACAGGACTTCTAGTGTGTTAGTGGCATCACACAGAGCTCCTCTATTTTCTTTGCAGAAGCACCCACAGGACTTCTAGTGTGTTAGTGGCATCACACAGAGCTCCTCTATTTTCTTTGCAGAAGCACCCATAGGACTTCTAGTGTGTTAGTGGCATCACACAGAGCTCCTATATTTTCTTCTCAGCAGCACCCACAGGACTTCTAGTGTGTTAGTGGCATCACACAGAGCTCCTCTATTTTCTTTGCAGAAGCACCCATAGGACTTCTAGTGTGTTAGTGGCATCACACAGAGCTCCTATATATTCTTCTCAGCAGCACCCACAGGACTACCGACTACAATGGCTGGAAGACCGCCAAGGGGAGGCAGAGCGTGCAGAGCCAAGAACACAGGGCAGGCAGGCTCTGTTTCTAGTGGACGTGGCCGTGGACGTGGACGTGGTCGTGCATCGTCATCAGCACGTGGCCATGGGACACGCGCGTCTTTGTTTTCGGCAGCTGGACATGTGGAGCCGCATCATGCTGAAGGCTTGGTAGAATGGATGACCAAGCCCTCCTCATCCTCCTCATCCTCTCTCACCCAGGCTCAGGGTACTGACAGAGCATCATCAGCCACCCCTTCCCTAGACCCACCATGTCCTCCTGAGGAGTCCCCCGAACTCTTTGAGCACAGTGTTGGGTACATGCTCCAGGAGGATGCCCAACGATTCGAAGGCTCGGATGATGATACCCAGCTTGAGGAATCTGGCAGTACTGTTCCACCAGCTGCAGCTTACTGCCAGGTTTGCTCTAGTGGTGAAGAGGGAGGGGATGATGAGGTCACTGACTCCACGTGGGTGCCTGAAGGGAGAGAGGATGAGGAGGAGGACGAGGAGGAGGAGGATGCGGCGTCACATGTCCAACGAGGCAGGAGGCCCCCTGGAGGCCAGGTAGAGGCCAGCACAGCAACTGTACAACACCGCAGAGCTCCGCCTGTGCAGGGCGCTGCCTCTGCACGTTATCAGAAAAGTTCTTTGGTGTGGGCCTTTTTTGAGACGAGTGCAGCAGATCGCACCACTGCTATTTGCAATATTTGTCTCAAGCGTATCTCGCGTGGCCAAAACATCAGCCGCTTGGGCACCACAAGCATGACCAGACATATGGCGACCTGCCATGCAGCTCGTTGGCAGGCACACATAAAAGACCCACACCAAAGAACTAAGCGGACCTCTCCTTGCTCCTCCTCAGCTGGGATCTCCATCCCCACTACACCTTCAGTCCTCTCTGAAAGCTGCTCTGAGAGGACTGAAGGTGTAGAATTAGGTGTGTCACAACCAAGTACTTGCAGTACACCGACGTCCGATTGCAGCAGGCAAATTTCCCTGCCCCAGCTGCTGGACCGTAGAAAGAAGTACACTCCCAGCCATCCACATGCCCAGCGGTTGAATGCTAGCCTGGCTAAATTGCTAGCACTTCAACTGCTGCCTTTTCAGTTGGTAGACTTGGCCCCCTTCCGTGAGTTTGTTCAATGTGCGGTTCCTCAGTGGCAGGTTCCCAAACGCCACTTTTTCTCACGGAAGGCGATTCCGTCTCTCTACCGGCATGTGGAGGGCAATGTCCATGCCTCGCTGGACAGGGCGGTCAGCGGTAAGGTGCATATTACCGCTGACTCATGGTCCAGCAGGCATGGACAGGGACGGTACCTTTCTTTCACGGCCCATTGGGTCACTCTATTGGCAGCTGGGAGGGATGCAGGACAAGGTGCAGTAGTGTTGGAGGTTGTTCCGCCACCACGCCTCCAAAACGCTACTACTGCTACTGGTTGTGACACACCTCTCTCCTCCACCCCCTCCTCTTCTTCTTCCTCCAGTGCTCTGTCCTTGGAACCAGCGGTGCTCCGTAGGCGTACAAGGGGCTACGCAAGTACGCAGGCAAAAAGATGCCATGCCGTGCTTGCGCTGGTGTGTTTGGGGGACAGGAGCCACACTGGGCCAGAGGTTCTGGCAGCTCTGCAGGGGCAGGCCGAGAGGTGGTTGACGCCACGTCAGCTTAAGCCAGGAATGGTCGTTTCTGACAATGGCACCAACCTCCTCTCCGCCCTGCGACAGGGGCAGCTCACCCATGTGCCCTGCATGGCTCACGTCCTCAACCTGGTGGTGCAGCGGTTCTTGGGCAGGTTCCCAGGCTTACAGGATGTCCTGAGGCAGGCCAGGAAAGTCTGTGTGCATTTCCGCCGATCTTATAATGCCAGTGCTCGGCTGACTGAGCTGCAAAAGGAGCTGAACCTGCCCAAGAACCGCCTAATATGTGACATGCCCACCAGGTGGAACTCAACGTTGGCCATGCTGCAGCGACTGCACACGCAGCAAAGGGCCATCAATGAGTACCTTTGCGACTACGGCACCAGGACAGGGTCAGGGGATCTTGGTTTTTTTTCCCCACGTCAGTGGAGCATGATCAGGGATGCATGCACTGTCCTCTCACCATTTGAGGAGGCCACGAGGATGGTGAGCAGTAACAGTGCATGCATCAGTGACACTGTCCCTCTTGTCCACCTGTTGGAGCATACGCTGCGTGGGATAATGGACAGGGCACTTGAGGCAGAACAGAGGCAGGAAGAGGAGGACTTCCTTGCCTCTCAAGGCCCCCTTTATCCGGACAGTGTTCCTTCTGTCCCACCCATCACACAGGAAGAGGATGAGGAGGAGGAGGAGGAGGATTGTGTGAGCATGGAGGTGGAGCCTGGCACTCAGCATCAGCAGCAGCAGTCTTTTAGGGATGATGTACAGTCCCAACAAACCAGTGGACTTGTACGTGGCTGGGAGGAGGTGGCTGGCGATCATGTCATCCTCAGTGACCCAGAAGACTCCGGACCGAATGCCTCAGCTAACCTACGCTGCATGGCCTCCCTGATCCTGCAAAGCCTGCGGAAGGATCCTCGTGTTCTTCGGATCAAGGAGAGGGACCATTACTGGCTGGCCACTCTCCTTGATCCGCGGTACAAGGGTAAGGTTGCGGACCTTATCTTGCCGTCGCAGAGGGAGCAGAGGATGAGACATCTCAGGGAGGCCTTGCAGAAAGGTCTGTGCAACGCGTTCCCAGAAACTGGGAGGCTACAAACTCCTGGTCCTGGGCGACGAGTTGCTGAGGCTTCGGTCAGTGGCAGAAGGAGCGGTGGGGAAGGTGGACGTCTGACCGATGCGTTCAGACAATTTTTTAGTCCGCAGCCCCAAGGTATGATCGGTTCCAGCAACCATCGCCAGCGTCTGATATACATGGTGCAGGAATACCTTGGGGCAAGGTCAGACTTGGACACCTTTCCCACCGAAAATCCTCTGGCTTACTGGGTCCTGAGGATGGATCACTGGCCAGAGCTTGCACAGTATGCAATTGAGCTACTGGCCTGTCCTGCCTCCAGCGTTCTTTCCGAACGCACATTCAGTGCTGCTGGAGGATTTGTGACTGATCATAGGGTGCGCCTGTCCACCGCCTCGGTTGATCGACTGACCTTCATCAAAATGAATCAGTCTTGGATCACCACCAGCTACCAGGCACCTGAGGCGGATATAACCGAATAATTTTTAATGTCACATCCCTTCAAGACTGCCTATGCTGATGCTGAGTGACTGTCCTCTTATGTTCACTGACTATCCTCTTCCTCCTCCTCAATGATCCATGCCACCACACCAGTGCCTAAGGCACAATTTTTCAGCCCCTGTTTAACAGGGGCGTGTACATACAATTTTTATAAAAAAATGCTTCGCAACACGTGTGACTGCTGTGCTCCAAGTACAGTATCTGTGAGGGGTTGCAGTGTTGTGGCACCAGCACCAGTGCCTAAGGCACAATTTTTCAGCCCCTGTTTAACAGGGGCGGGTACTTACATTTTTTTTAAAAAATGCTTCGCAACACATGTGACTGCTGTGCTCCAAGTACAGTATCTGTGAGGGGTTGCAGTGTTGTGGCACCAGCACCAGTGCCTAAGGCACAATTTTTCAGCCCCTGTTTAACAGGGGCGTGTACTTACAATTTTTTTAAAAAATGCTTCGCAACACGTGTGACTGCTGTGCTCCAAGTACAGTATCTGTGAGGGGTTGCAGTGTTGTGGCACCAGCACCAGTGCCTAAGGCACAATTTTTCAGCCCCTGTTTAACAGGGGCGGGTACTTACAATTTTTTAAAAAAAATGCTTCGCAACACGTGTGACTGCTGTGCTCCAAGTACAGTATCTGTGAGGGCCGGGTTGCAGTGTTGTGGCACCAGCACCAGTGCCTAAGGCACAATTTTTCAGCCCCTGTTTAACAGGGGCGTGTACTTACAATTTTTTAAAAAAATGCTTCGCAACACGTGTGACTGCTGTGCTCCAAGTACAGTCTCTGTGAGGGGTTGCAGTGTTGTGGCACCAGCACCAGTGCCTAAGGCACAATTTTTCAGCCCCTGTTTAACAGGGGCGGGTAATTACAAATCTTGATCTAATAGTTCACAGCAGGGCCCATTCCTGCGCCCACCAAGAGTAACTATGAGGGCCTGCAGTCTTGTGGCAACACCGTCCACCACCACCGCCAAAGGCCCAATTTTTCTGCCCTGTTCATCAGGTGCTTGCAATTACAAATCTTGATCTAATAACTCACAGCAGGGCCCATTCCTGCGCCCACCAAGAGTAACTATGAGGGCCTACAGTCTTGTGGCAACACCGTCCACCACCACCGCCAAAGGCCCAATTTTTCTGCCCTGTTCATCAGGTGCTTGCAATTACAAATCTTGATCTAATAACTCACAGCAGGGCCCATTCCTGCGCCCACCAAGAGTAACTGTGAGAGCTTACAGTCTTGTGGCAACACCGTCCACCACCACCACCACCCCCAATTTTTCTGCCCTGTTCAACAGGTGCATGCAATTACAAATCTTGATCTATTAACTCATAGCAGGGCCCATTCCTGTGCCCACCAGTCTTGTGGCTACACCAACATCTAATAGGGCAAATTTCTGCAGAGTATATACGCCAGGGCCCTACTTTCAAACATCCAACTTACAAACGACTCCTACTTGCAAATGGAAAGAGAAAACAGGAAGTGAGAGGAAATCTACCCCTAGGAAGGGAAATTCTATCCTGTTAGATTTAATTTGGGAAAAAGGTATCTCCTCTCTACTGATACTTTATCACCAATCCTTGTTTCAATTAAAACCCCACTTTTCCAAAAACATTTGTCATTGGGACGGAAAGTGAGGTGACATGTTCTGAACAGATGTGCAAAGACAGCAAATGTTACAGGGGTGATAACCCCTCCCTATGTTCTCCAAAAAGCTTAAAAATAGATTTTTTTGGGATGGAGCTACACTTCATAATGTACCTGTTCAGATTCTACTTAAGAACAAACCTAAAGCCGCAAGTGGTTTTAAATGGCTTCTTTTTTTCCTTTACAAATGTCATTTTGTGCAAGGACAGTTCTAAACACGGGAAACACATGCCACTTCACAGGCATACTTTAGACACCCCCCAGGTACCATATTTAAAGGAAAATTTCACTTTTTTTTTTTCACTTTATGCATCATTAAAATGACTGCTCCCGAAAAAACGTTAGTTTTTAAAAGTTCTTTTTGCATTGATATATGTCCCCTGGGGCAGGACCCGGGTCCCCAAACCTGTTTTATGACATTAACATGCATATTGGCCGTTGTAATTAGCACTTTTGATTTCGAATGTTCGCGTCCATTATAACGTATAGGGTTCGAAAATTCGCGCGAACTTTCGGTCGGTTCGAAGGTTCTGGTGCGAACCGAACCCGGGGGTGTTCGGCTCATCCCTAATTGAGAGTACAGACCTGTGGATGATGGATGTCAGACAGCTCCAAAGACATTGAGAGTACAGTCCTGTAGATGATGGCTGGAAGACAGCTCCAAGGACATTGAGAGTACAGTCCTGTGGATGATGGATATCAGACAGCTCCAAAGACATTGAGAGTACAGTCCTGTGGATGATGGATGTCAGACAGCTCCAAGGACATTGAGAGTACAGTCCTGTGGATGATGGATGTCAGACAGCTCCAAAGACATTGAGAGTAAAGTCCTGTGGATGATGGCTGGAAGACAGCTCCAAGGACATTAAGAGTACAGTCCTGTGGATGATGGATGTCAGACAGCTCCAAAGACATTGTGCGTACAGACCTGTGGATGCTGGGTGGCAAACAGCTCCAAGGACATTAAGGCAGGGTTCACACAAGTAACCCACATGCAATTTGCATATGTGACATTGAGAGTTCAGACCAGTGGATGTGTGTGGCAGACAGCTTAACATTGTGAGTACGAATCTGAGTGCTGAATCCTAGTGACTGTTTGCTGCTGCTATCTTTGAGCACTGGTGTCAGTGCCTGCTTGTATCAGGACATTTCCTAAAGAGTCTTAGTGCTGTTCAATCCCCTGGCTGTTACTAGAAGGACTGTGCTAAGAAGCTTTGATATAGTAAAGAGTATCCTCTTATCATTTTACTATGCTACTGGAGTATCCCACAGCTTCCCTCAACCCCCATCCAAGTTTAATCAGTGATTAATCTACAAAAAAAAAAATCGGACATTGAGCCAAAAGAGTCACTGTTGCTGTGCGCCTAGCTACGAATACCCTAGTTTGGGAAAGACCATTCAGTGGGCCCTTTTGGGAGTGAGTGCTACACAGGTAAAGGTGGAACCTGGTGAATGAGTATCCCCTGATTTATAATGTCTCATTAGGACTGGTTAAACTGTGTCAGAGATTCTAATCTTTCCACATAATGTTCAAAACAGAGAAAAAAAGCTTCATATGGGGATCTACAGTATTTAAATTTTGTTCAGTGTGCTGACTCAGTGTGCAAGTGTCTGCAAATAACCGTAACATTCGGCACATGCATTTCTCTGATCTGCTCTTTAGGTTAGGCTTACAACTTTGGCTTCTGGCTTGTAGTCACATTCTGCTTCTGAACATGTCTTGAACCTTGACCTCGGCTTACTTTGGTTGATCTTGATTATGATTTAGATCGGACTTTTGGGATAACTGAAATCAAACTTTTTTTTTTTTAGTTCGAGAAGAATTAGAACACCAGTCAGGTTTTTTTTGTCTTTAGTTTTTACTTTTAGCCTTCTGTCTGGTGTTCTGACCTTCCGAATGATTGTAGACTGCTTTCATTAGCTATGCAATTCAGAGTGCCACACCCCTAGGAGTTGTTTTCAACCAATTCCATCCATACCATCAGAGGCACTGGTGAAAAACAGATGTCTACAAACAAATTAAAGCGGTAGTAAACTTTGCTTTATGACTTGTACCTACAGGTAAGCCTATAAAAAGGTAGGTACAATGAATATCTCCTAAATTATTTGTAGCAGCCGATAACGCCACTGGCGCATGAATTGACAGCACACTGGAGTATGCTGTCCATTGAGAATGCTGTGCTGCAACCGCTACGACTCTTGTGCACATGTGCACATCACAGTCTGGCCATTCAAATGGCTGGAGGGCACTAACCCAGAAGGAAGACTTCCTTTGGATGTTCTCACTATTAACATTATTACTTATTAATCCTATATGTGCTCCTTCTATGGAAGCTCTGGAAATTTAGAGTTAGGACTGCAGTATATACCGTTTGTTGACTGGTAAGTGTGCTGGGAAATTTTTTGTTTGTTTCGAGTTAAGCTTTGTACACATGATCAGATTTTCCGCAGACAAAACCTCAGACTTTTGTCCGAAGGCGTGTGCCTGTATTTTGTCTTGCATACAAATGGCAAGCAATTGTCGGCCAACAAACACGAACGTAGTGACGTACTACGTGGTTTTTCAGCTCTTTAGCGCCACCCTTTTGGCTCCTTCTGCTAATTTCGTGTTTGTAGAAGTTTGTTGAGTGTTGATTTGCGCTTTTCATTTCGCGCTTTTCAGTTTATTTCTGAGTGGCCGTTCGTCAAACAGACATGTTGCAGAATCGGAGGAAATAACGTGTTATTTACTATTGGCCTTGGAGTTATTGCTTTGACCCAAGTCCAGTCCAGGAACAGGAGGAGGAGGATTTCTTGGACCAAAAATTGGTTGCACTATTAATCGTGACCAATTATGTCATATGCCTTTGCTGCGGCAGCTCCAGGAGAATAATCCAGATGATTTTCGGAATTATCTCCGGATTACAGAAAATAAAAGCCTTTTAAAATACATTTGCCATAACTCCATCAGTATCAACAGCAAAGCAGCTTCATTATTATCCCATTAAAGAAGAAGAGAATTATGCGCTGCATTTCGAGATTTCCTAATTTGCCACGTCACGAATGTTAATTCTCCATTACGAACGCTTCTGGCTCGTCCTTGCTTTCCCGAGCATGCAAATCCGACAACAGACAGTTGTCCGGGGAAAATTTTAAAACCTGCCATCCAACATTTGTCCACAGAAAATATGACAACAATTGTCCAATGGACCGTACAAACGGTCAGATTTTCTGCCAACAACCTGTCATCACACATTTGTGTGATGACATCACACAGTGCTCTCAACCACTGGCTGAGAGCACTAACCAGAGTGTTCTGGCGGGGGTATCGGGATAAAACAGTAGGGGATCACTGTACTAACATCGGATTGTTAGTACAGCGGCTCCGACCTGAGCTGTCAGTTTTTTTTTACAAGGCTTTTACGGGGCTTTTACTGGGCTTAACTAGTCAGGGATATACAGCATGCTTTTTTTGGGCCGTGTTATAGCAACCCTGTCCCAACATGACATTTTGATGACCAGTAAATCACACCCTACAATTCAATCAACATATATTCTTTCAGGTCAACGCTATAATCTGGATTTTCCTCTAAAACACAAAGCTAAAGCTTTTTTGCCGTCTGTGTCTCTACAGTGCAAATCAAGCCTGCGAGGACAAAGCAAATAGCAGTTTGTACTACAGTACCAGATTAACAAGAGAAACAGAGAGAATAGAGAACACATTTAACTAATTTTTTTTAACCTTAAGGTCACAGTTTTCTGACAGATAGCATCTCTGATAACCAGTTCAGTACAGTGCTATCTTACAACAGTATTGTTTTCCTTCCTTAGTTTATACAGCATGATGTTAAGATTCCATAATAACACTGGTAATATTGATAACAAAATGAAAAAAAAAAACACATAGTAAACGCACGCTACCTGCATTCAGGACATTACATCTGTGCACATTCGCTACTTTATGTTAATATCAGCACATAGCTGCGTACAGTTGCCTCCACCCCTTCACGTCGAAGTGTGAATGTAAGCAGCACTACAGCACCAAAAACACATAGAATGTTTACGCTGTATGGGCAAATGCACCCATGTGCATGTAGATGTAGCGCTCCCCCCATGGGGCCGCAAGTAGAATGGGATCACCCACCCTGCACAGCCAGGCACACCGAATTTCCACAGGCACTCTAGAGTCAGAGAACAGTCCGTGGCTTTTTTTTTTGTTTTATTGAGGGTGATAAACTTGGATAGGGATGGGAGTTTATGGGATACCCACTTGACTTCAAACAAACTTCAGGAACTTCTCCTATATACAGTCTCTATATACATCTCCTCTTCTTCCTCCAGCACACTCTTGCTTGCAGAAACCCATCTCCATCTTCCACCCGACTGCCCCTGCTGGCATGACTCATGGCTATTTATGAAGTGGCCTGCCCCCTGCAAGCCCATTTGCTGGGGATTGGCTGGGGCCACCTAGCCTCCACCCACTACATCAGGAAGCATCTCCAAGGTTCCAGAAAACAGGAGGAGTCACCAGAAGAGCTGTCTGAATTAGTCACCCAGACTCCCTGAGTCACTAATCCCTGACCCAGATTCAACCCAGGCCTGGCTCTCAGCCAAACCAATTTGCCTACACTAACAACTGAACTATGTACAACTAGCACACTAGCTAGAGGGTGCTACATATATTTAAATACATTAAAAGATTCAAGGGCATTTTTGAATATGAAGCTAAGATTAGGATCACAGACATGTGAAGAACATAAAAATGTCTTACGTTTCGATTAGTTATTTACACAAATTAGTTCAGTTAAATTTTTATAATCCGTTTAATTCATTTTTGGAATTTGTTTTGTTTATTCGTATTCAAATGGATTTGAATTTTCAGAATTAGAATTCGAATAGTTTTGAAATTCGAAAAGTTTTGAAATTCGAAAAGTTTTAGAATTTGAAGTTTTTGAATTGGAATAGTGTTCAAATTTTTTTCCAATTTCCAAAGAGAATAAAATAGAAAAGAAGATAAAGGAATAGAATAGAACAAAATATAATACAATAGAAAAGAATATAACAGAAAATAAATTTTTTTTAATAATAGAGTAAAACAGAACAAAATAGAATAGAAAATAAAAGAACAGAATATAATTGAATAGAATAGAAACAAACAGAATAGAATAAAAAAAAAATAGAATAAAATAGAAAGAATATAGCCATCTTCTGAAATGCGAATAGAAAAGAATATAATACAGAAGAATATAATTCAAAACAACAATAGACTAGAATAGAAAGAATATAACCTTTTCCCAAAATTCAAATAGAATCAATTAGAATTTGAATAAAATAGAAAAGAATAGATTAGAATAGAATATAAAATAGCAGAATAGTATAGAAAAAAAACAGACTAGAAAGAATATAACCATATTCCTATTCTAATCTATTCTTTTCTATTCTATTCAAATTTTGAAATGATTCTTTTTGAATTTTGGGAAAGGATTATATTCTTTCTATTCTATTGTTTTTTTTATTCTATTCTTTTTCTAATTGTTTATTCTATTCTCTTCTATTTTCTATTCTATTCTTTTCCATTAAAAATTAGAATTTCGGAAGATGGTTATATGAGTTTTATTCTATTCTGTTGTTTTTTTCTATACTATTCTGTTATTTTCTATTCTAACCTATTCTCTTCTATTCTATTGAAATTCTAATTGATTTTATTTGAATTTTGGGAAATGGTTCTATTCCATTCTATTGTTTTTATTTATTCTATTTTCTTTTCGATTACAGTCTATTCTATTCTTTTCTATTCTATTATTTTCTTATGTATTCAAATTCAAATGTATTCTATTTGAAATTTGAACTTCATAAGATGGTTATATTCTTTCTATTGTATTCTTTTTTTATATTCTATTCTATTCCATTTTTTTCTATTATATTCCTTTATTTTCAATTAAATTTTTTTCTTTTTGGAAATTGGAAAACAAAATGAAAACTATTCAAATTCGAAAACTATTCAAAATTGATTTGAATTCGAATTTCATCTGATTTTTTCCCCCTTCATTTCAGATTTGCTTAAATTCGGTACTAGTGTAATTGGAAAATGTGTCAAACTACAAAATATTATTTCACCCAAGTAGTTGACACTTGGAACAGACTTCCAACAGAGGTAGTCAATCAATAGTTAAGTGAATTTAAACACAGATCTTTACTTTTAAGCATATCATACTGTATTTAGACTCCTTACTTATTTTTATATTGAAAAAAAAAAAAGGAAACAACAAAATTAAACCGAATTTTGCAAATGAGCTATTTTTAATCTTCTAGAGGTTAAAAAACACATCTTCACACAGAGCTGTGCCTTTGAAATGCTGTGCAGAATGTAAAAGCGGTGTCCCTAGCTTTTAACTCCCTGCAAATACATTAAACTGGCATGACTGTTTTTGTTACTGTATCTTGTTTGCAAGCATACGTTGAAGGTTCTTTATTTCAGATAAATATTTATTTATTGCTATATGTCCAGAGGATTATTTGACAGCGACTTGAAACTGGCATGACAATTTGCTATTACATATAATTTATTATACAGATCATATGCAGTATATATATATATATATATATATATATATATATATATATATATATATATATATATATATATATACACACACATTATATATATATATATATATATAATTAACTGATTGAGCCTGGGTTCACACATATGCGATGCAGTAACCAGCGCGATTCCAGTGCCAGTTCCCGCATCGCATCTCCATCGCAGGCAGTTCACACTGCCCTCTGTGAACTGCTACGGGTGTCAAAACTAAGTTAATGACACCCCCGATTGGTTCGCAGATCGCAGTGTGAACTGTGAATTCGGACAGAAATTGGATCGCATAATAGTTCCTGCACCTTTATTCATGCAAATTCAATGCAAGTTCAGCCATACTTTTCTGTATTATCAGATCTGTTAATGTTGGGCTATATACTCCTCCTGATCTGTTAATGCTGGACTGTATATTTCTGATCTGTTAATGCTAAGCTATATACTCCTGATCTGTTAATGTTGGGCTGTATACTCCTGATATGTTAATGCTGGGCTATATACTCCTGATCTGTTAATGGTGAGCTATATACTCCTGATCAGTGAATGCTGGGCTATTTACTCCTGATCAGTGAATGCTGGGCTATATACTTCTGACTGTTAATGCTGGGCTGTATACTCTGGACCTGTTAATGGTGAGCTATATACTCCTGACCTGTAATTCTGGGCTATATACACCTGATATGTGAATGCTGGGCTGTATACTCCTGATCTGTTAATGCTGAGCTATATACACCTGATCTGTTAATGCTGAGCTATATACTCCTGACCTGTTAATGCTGAGCTGTATACTCCTGACCTGTTAATGCTGATCTATATACTCCTGATCTGTTAATGCTGAGCTATATACTCCTGATCTGTTAATGCTGAGCTATATACTCCTGACCTGTTAATGCTGGGCTGTATACTCTGGACCTGTTAACGGTGAGCTATATACTCCTGACCTGTAATGCTGGGCTATATACACCTGATCTGTGAATGCTGGGCTAAATACTCCTGACCTGTGAACTTTAGTTACTCCTGACTTGGATAAGTTCATATTTTTACATTAACATTTGTATTATTATATTTTTCTAAGGGCCAGTTCACAAAAGAAAACAATTCCATGCACATTTCCTGCACTGCCGGTGAGCACACTACCTTTGCGATCTGCATACAGGTGCCAATGTATTGGTAACAGCACCCCAAATACAGATCGCAAATGCAGTGCATTTGTGGGCACCATATTGCATGATGCTGCAGTACCATGCCGTTTGCTGCAGCGTGCTTTTAAAAGTAATGCATGCATTACTTATTCTGTATTCTAGTGTGATTTGAATGGGCTGTCAAAATGGACCACACGGGGAAAATGTGGGAAATGCACAGGAGTGTGTTCCACAGTACTGTGTGATCCCGGACTGAATTGGCCTCAAGTTTTCTTCAAAACTGCCTTACTTTTTAAATGTACCTGGTGATCTTTGATTTCTCCCATGTTGTTCAGGTAGAACTCCACCACTCTACTGTTGCCTACCCCTAGGGTTGCCACCTGTCCGGGATTCACCCGGACAGTACGGGTTTAGAGTAATTTTGCATCACGTGTCCGGGTCTCCTGCCTCCTGGAACCCGGACAAATGATCCAGACCACACTGTGGCTCAGGGCTCCAACTGTTCAGCTGAAACATTACTATTATGCTAATACAGCAGTTTGGACAATCTAATCAGTCCCTGTGCCGCTTCTATAGTATCCGCAGGTGGAATGTAACAACCGGGAACCGCAGCTTTAAGATTACTATTTGATGATTTTTGCCCTGCGCTCCCATGGCTTTTTTCTGGCAGAACTGCCGACTTTATCAGGCAATGCACAGGTCAGATCCTACAGGAGGAGAAGAGGTACCCGGCAAACATTTAGGGTGAGGGCACTCGAAATCTGGAAAACTTAATGGAGGACGAGTGACCGATATAGAAGAGAGTCTGGCCAGCAGTGCCCTGTCAGTGTTCGGGTGTCAGTGTAGAATTGGAGGAGAGTGCTGGATCGGTGATAAGAGCTCCATGATCGGCCGATCAGCATGTCATTTATCACACAGACAGCTGAGCTGACCGGGAACAGATCGTACAGGAGACCAGCCGCAGGATCAGCTACATCCACACTACTTGGCTGGGTAAGAAAAACACTGATCTGAGGAGGGAGGGGGGGAGAGGGGGGAATTCTTAGGATTCTTTGCTATCACCTCTGTGTTATATGTAATGATCGGGAGTATAACACACAGTGTCTTGCATAGAATAGTGTGTCCACTCCACAGGTCCTCCTGTCACTCTGCCCCCTCCCTGTCAATCTGCCCCCTCCCTGTCACTCTGCCCCCTCCCTGTCACTCTGCCCCCTACCTGTCACTCTGCCCCCTCCCTGTCACTCTGCCCCCACCTGTCACTCTGCCCCCTCCCTGTCACTCTGCCCCCTCCCTGTCACTCTGCCCCCTACCTGTCACTCTGCCCCCTACCTGTCACTCTGCCCCCTCCCTGTCACTCTGCCCCCTCCCCCTCCCTGTCACTCTGCCCCCTCCCTGTCACTCTGCCCCCTCCCTGTCACTCTGCCCCCACCTGTCACTCTGCCCCCACCTGTCACTCTGCCCCCCCCTGTCACTCTGCCCCCTCCTGTCACTCTGCCCCCTACCTGTCACTCTGCCCCCTACCTGTCACTCTGCCCCCTACCTGTCACTCTGCCCCCTACCTGTCACTCTGCCCCCTACCTGTCACTCTGCCCCCTACCTGTCACTCTGCCCCACTCCCTGCCACTCTGCCCTATATATATATTTGATTTGGGGTGCACAACCAAATGCAACAGGCTGCGCACACCTATGAAGTGGACATTGGGTCTCTGATTAAAGTGTCTGAACCGATTCACAAGCATTAGACCGCTGGTGCCTGATAAACATGGAACAGTGCAGAGAAACACAAAAGGTAAGTGCCTGAGCCCAGGGGTTAAACAGTCCTGTTCCTTCCCCTGGCCCCCAGCTGATTCTACAGAATATACTGGAATGGCTGAACAGCCTTTACGGCTCATTTACACATGTGGCGCCCTCTGGAGAGCAATCCACATTTGTATTGCTCTTCAGAGGGCATTTGACAGGCAGGGAGGAGATTTTATATCACCTCCTCACCACCTGTTTAAACCCCACAGCATCGCCCCGCAATTCAATGCATTGCACATGGATGCAGGAAGCCCCTATTCACTTGAATGGGCCACATTCGGCAGGCAATGCTGCTCGGTGAACCCAACAGCGCAGACATGTTTTGCTGCACTGGCTGTGGCAAGTGTACATCCCCCTCTGCTGCCTTTTAAGCTTAAGGGGAATGGTTGGGTAGCAGTTAAAAACAGCTCAACCTCAAATTTTTACTGTCCCCCCAACCACACGTGTAAACGGAGTCGCAGGGCACTCTGAAGAGTGATCCATAGTGGATCATGTTTTGAAGGTATTTGACAGGTGGTGAAGAAGCGTTATGTTGCCTCCTGTTTTTAACCCCTAAAAACTCATGCCACTGTGCTGTAGCCATGTGCATTGCACACGGTTGCAGCGCAGCCCCATTCAGGTGAATAGGTTAAGTTAGGCAAGCTCAGTGCCGTGCACTACTAAAATGTTCAGGTTTGGCTTGAAGAAAAGGTGGCAACCCTACCTACCCCTGGTCTAAACAGACCCCTGAGGTCTCACTTTTGAGACAGAGAAATGGACTGAGGACAAAGCTTCCCCAGTCCCCCTCTCTGCAGCCTTAGCTGCACTGGACAGTGAAGAAATGGGAAGTGCTCTGTGTTGAGTGGCATTGTTTACTATGCTTCAGTTAAGAATGAACACAGGGGCGATTGGTACAGATCACTTACTGTGTTCATACAGAAAAGGAAGGGGCTGGTAAATGAAATATTTAGCTGGCAGCACTGCAGGGGGAGACAGGGGGCGCCAGGAAGCAGGGGAAATCGGTACAGCACTGGGTGATTAGAGTGTGCCTAGGAACCCCTGGCACACCTTGTGTGCACACCTATGTATATAGTTTTCATAACGGTATCACATAATAAACAGATTATAAATAAGCATTCACATTATGTTAAAACAGTTTTAGATGTTAATAAAGGTCATTACTTACACAAATAGTACAATTCCTGTATTTGCCAAAGCAAACGCTAAACCGAGGATTCCGCTGCCCATAATAGCATTACTCAAGTTAAACACAGACATGCCAATAGATGTAGTCCCCGGACTCTGTGGACAAGTAATGCTTGCAATTAATAAAAGTACTTGTCTGCTTTTTCACTGATATATTATAAATAAAATATTATACATATGCTTTAATGCCGAGTAGAGCTAAAATCATATCTGAACCAGATTGGCTGCTATCATGAACAACAGTTACAGACAAGTAAAAAAGTAAGTAGATCCCATGGAAATTGTTGACTTTTTCAACATATTTGAACAGACGACATTAGATCCCCATTTAGACCTGAATAAATATACCTGAATAAAAACACAAGGCAAATGTTAATTTTCAGCAATTTTTAAACTAAAAATAATGTAATGGTGTAGTGTTGAAAAAGTAAGTACACCCCTGGCATCAGAGGCTGGTACTGCCCATGTAGCACCCTCCTAGCATAGGATGCTAGGCAAATTTCATTTTTGACTCCTTCAGCAGTCAGTGGAGCAGTGATTGTTTGCTCTGGCCTGTTCAGGGTAACACAGGCTTTGACAGAGTTTTACTGCTTACCCCTGCTTCTGGAAGAAGTTTCCAGAATATGAGGCTGGGCGAGTCAGATGACCAGTGTGAATATTTATCATGCCCTAGTTAATCCCTGGCGGGTAGTGTCCAGAAGGTGGCTGGGGAGGTGATAATTAGCATGGAGCCCTGTTCTTTCTCTTGCAAGGAGGGTTCCAGAGCCTCTGGGACTGCTGCCCCCCTGAGGCAGCCTGTGGACTGTAGATGCTCTTTGAGGCCTCAGCTGTGGCAGAGCTGCAAACCTAAAATTACCTTCTGAGGAGCTGGCTGTAGGACTTCACCATAAGGGATCTGGTCTGGAGAAGGATTGTCTCCCTCACTGGGCTATGTCCAGAGGAAGCTGGAAGGTGTGCAGTTGTCCTAGGGACTTGGGAGTCCTGAGTTTGAATCGCAATCCCTGGTGACTGTGTGCTTTTGGGATGTAAGTGCCAGAGGTAGCTATGGACTGAGACAGCTCTCAAAGGGTCTTAGATTACTGGCCATTCCCTTGTGTCCCCAGTGGAACCTGTATATGCAAGCCTAGAGAAGAGTGTCCCCCTGTTACCGTGCAATCGTTTTGGAGTATGCCATGCCCTAACCCCTCTCCTGTTTAAAGTTCTTCAAGCAATACATTTCAAAAAGACATCCCCTACCTAGACAGACTTATTGGAGCTTGTGTGCATGGACTGTGGTGTTTGTGGTGGTGTTTGTGGTGGTGCTTGTGGTGCTGGACCGCCTCTGTACTATTTGGGAAGAACCAGCTATTACTAGTGGCCCCTACAGGAGTAGCAGTACACCCCTATTATAAGAAGTGGATTCTTGTAAGTGTTTTGCATAACTGTACCAGTCTCTGACACCAATTCAGTCCCATTTTTGTCCACTCCTTCATGCAAAAATCCTTCTGTTCGAAGGGTTTATGGGTTTCCAGGTATGAACTGCCTGTTAAAGCCCCACAACATTTCAATAGGATTAAAATAAGTGCTTTGAGTCCATAATTTTCAATTTGCTTCTTTTTGAGTTTGCTAGATTTAATAGTGTGATTTGAATCATTATCTTGTTAAAAGATCCATTTTCATTTCAAATTCAACTTTCAGACAGATAGTCCACATTCTCATTCAGCACACTTTGATATATAGCACGATTCATAGTTGACATGATTACTGCAAGCTGCCCTGGCCCTGAACCAGCAAAGCAACCCCAAACCATAACCATATTCCACTTACACGAATGCCTCCCTGTTCTAATGTTTTCCTGTTCAAATTTTGAAACATCTTCCTTAGTTGGGGATACAGCTGGGAAGGATTGGAACCCATGTCAGGTTTTTACTACTATCTGGGGCTCTGTTAGAGAATGTACCCTTACACTCACTTAGGCTGGCCATACAGGGAGCAAATTTCTTACCGGCAACCACGGGTTGCAGGAAAAAAATTAGCTTGATCCCCCCATCAACACAGACAGTGCTGATGCAGGAATTATTCCAGCCGGGGCATTGTCTTCTCCCGGCGGGGGGCAGGGCAGTGCGGGGGAAGCCGCCCCAGCCGGGAGAAGACAGTAATTATCGCTAGCTGCTAGCAATAATCGCAAGATAATCCAGCAGACTGGTTGTACCCAAGTTGATTGATCAATCAACTTGGAACATTTAGCCTGCCCATTAGCAGTTCGAATCTCACAGTTCCTGCTAAACCGGCCAAGATTCAGGTTGCGTATAATTATAACTTGTTTGTTATTTTAAAGAAAAAAACGTAAGGATTTAGAATCACCTTACTTTTTTATATTTGTACATGTCAAATGACAACACTCATTAGTAAATATATCGTTATTTATGCATGCACGTTACACAGCACGACTGGGTGGACGTATGTGTCTATTTCATAGGAAAATTCTTTAGTTAGCTCTAATTCCTCCAGGCACAACTTAATTTCCATGCAAGCGGAAAGAATGTGGTAACTTGAATATTAACTAGGGTTCAGTTTAATATATGCTATTGATTTTTAAAATGTAATTACAATGTAGAAGATGTGTATTACATTTACATTAAACATTAAATCATTTTTATTGATTCAATTGGCACAGGTTTCAAAGTGGAATAACTGTTTTTAGTTAGGAAGGTATATCAACTGTTATATTTAATGAAAAGCTTCAAACATTATTATGGTAATATTACTATTTTGTTTTACCCTAGGTTCACATATCTGCATTTTGTGCAGGCTAGGTTTGCACGGGCAAGGCAGCCCATTCAAATGAGTAGGCCGCTGTACCTGCGTTTCCAAAAAAAAGGGTGCATGCACCTTTTCCAAAATGCGGCCGCAGGGAAATCACATGGTATTTTTGACCATATGATTTCCCTACGGTTCCTGCACCTGTAAATGTGCTGAATGCTCAGAATGAATGGCAGCCCTACGCATCTCCTAAAAGTAGTGCGATATGGCTGTGGGTGCGGGAACAGGAACAGATGTGATTTCCCAAGTTCGCAGCCACACGCAGAGGTGTGAACCTACCCTTAAACCAGAGTGCCTATTATAGTAATATTTAGAATTTGGAACACCTTATTCTGATTTTTTGATTTGAAGTGGTGGTAAATATTGGGAGTGTTCACTAGGGTGTACTTACTTTTCTACAGGACAAATGTGCTTCCCTGCTGTTTGGAAGTTCTAACAGGGGAGCGTAGCTACCCTTGACTGAAGATCAGTGCTTCTCTACTGTGGATGGCTAACCTACTGACCAAATTTAGAGAGAAACATATGAAGCGATGAGGGAAGAAGGAGGCACCCACATAGCCAGCCAGATTTAACCCTAGTGTTCAATATGGTGATGGACATTGAGTCAGATCGCCATCACATTCTTAGATTGAACAATTAATAAGCAGAACCAGTGGCATCGCTATGGGGGTACGGCCCGCACCGGGTGACACCTGCCAGAGGGGTGACACTGGGACCGCCGCTACACAGTGCAATATATTGCTTGCAATGCAGAACTGCAGCGGAGCGAGCAGCCGTGCGAGGGAGGCTGCCTATAACACTCCCCAGTCAGTGAAGCTAACCCCCGGGGATCTCAAATATGTCCTTCAGTCGGGGTTGGTGGGCAGAGCTAGGGGTGTGGCTGCCTCCTCCACTCCTCCCACAGACTTCTTTACTCTAACTGATCCCGCGGCTGAAGGAGGAGAAAGAGGCGAGGACACAGCAGCCTAGAGTGACTGTTTTCATCTGCAGTTATGCTGTAAGTTTCTGCACACTGTCACTGCATAGATCCCTAACCTGCCCTATACCACCCAAAACTGCCCTACACCTCACTAACCTGCCCTATACCACCCCAAACTGACCTATACCACCCCAAACTGCTCTATGCCACCCCAAACTGACCTATATTACCCCTATAGTACCCCAAACTGACCTATACCACCCAAACTACCCTATACCACCCCCAAGCAGACTTATACCACTCCCAAACTGACCTATATCACCCTAAACTGACCTATACCACCCCTATAGTACCCCAAACTGACCTATACCACCCAAACTGACCTATACCCCCCTATACCACCCCAAACTGCCCTATACCACCCCAAACTGCCCTATATCACCCCAACCTGCCCAATACCACCCCAACCTGCCCTATACCACCCTAACCTGCCCTATACCACCCTATACTACCCTAACCTGCCACTATACCACCCTATACTATCATTTACAGGGACCCCCTGACCGTGCACTGCCTGCAGGGCGCTGGGCAGGATACCACACCAGGTGACACCAACCCTAGTGACGCCACTGAGCAGAACACTAAAACTGAATTGTTTTGTGGATGTACATGGCCATAGAAGTGTATTTTTCCAAAAAGCCTCTAGTTCTAATACAAATGGCAATTAATATATATAATGTTACACCACTAACAGATGCTAAATAGTATGCAAATAATAAGTAGCTAAACATAGGCTTACATAATCATCGCAGGATTTCTTTTTTTCAAGGTGGCTGTTTGTAAGACTTCTTCTACTTTCACGGTCGGCAATAAATTTACTGCAAAGAGGGAAAAATATGCATTATTATATAAGCAGAAGACTGTATTATGTTATGACATAGGCATTGAATAAAAAAAGATTAAAGGTTTTGACCATTTTTTAATGGCCTGAATAAAGATAAGTTACAACTAAAGGCAAAACTTTTTTTTTGTTTTAGACAGAATGGAAATGGATTAGAAAACCCTGAAAGTTTTTATTGCTCTCTGTGTATATATTAGGAAGATTCATTCTCTCTATTTGTCATGTTTAAACGAAAATGCCAAATTTTGTCCCCAGAAAAAGTAACAGAGAGGAAATCTTCCAGTAGGGACACTAGTTCTAGTGACCTGGGGGGCCCCAAGGGATTCTCTTAATTTGCAGGGATTTCCTCTCACATATTTTGGCTATGGGACAGGAAGTGAAGGGAAATCCCCCCAACTGGACACAGATTACACACAAAAACTGACAGAGGTTATGACCCTGCCTTACTCTATACAAAATGAATAAAAGTTGCAAATTGTATCATACTTACCGTAATTTTCCTTTCCTGGTGCCTATCCATGGCAGCATACCTGTGATAAGCTCCGCCCCGGGGTCCTCCTCTCAGGATAGTGAATATATTATAAAAGAAAGACCAATACCCCCCCTAGCAAGTATGATACAATTTTCAGTTTTCCTGGTGCCTCCATGGCAGCATACCTGTGATAAAATAAATAGCTGAAAAACTGGGTGGGTAATGCTCATAAAAAAATTTTATTAAGAAAACGTAAGAGCTGATTCAATTGTCCTTCTTCCGAACTCCACTGAAGTGAGTGCTCCTGGATCAATTCTATAATGTTGCATGAATGTGTTTGGAGAAGACCAGGTAGCCGCTCTGCAAATCATCTCCAGAGAGACATTCGCCTTTGCCGCCCAAGATGAAGAAACTGCTCTTGTTGAGTGGGCTTTAACAGCCGAAGGATCCAGCACTAAATGTCCTTTGGATCAGTTTTCAAATTCAGGAGGCAATCGTTCTTGAGGATGCTTCCTTCCCTCTATTATTGTCCCAAGGTAGAATGAATCGTTTATTTGATGCCCTGAAGGACACTGTAGCCTGAAGGTAACATCTTAGAACTCTGGACACGTCTAATTCATGTAAAGACCCTGACTGTGGATCTGGAAATGTAGGTAGAGCCCAAGCTTCCGCGAGAGTGGATTGGGAAGACACCTTAGGCACAAATCCTTGAACTGTCTGAAGCTCCACTCTGTCTGGCAAGAAGGATATACGCTCATCTTCTGCCCCCAATGCTTGTAGATCCAAAGCTCTTTTACCTGAAGTCACCGCAATCAAAAAGGCAGTCTTGAGCATCAGATTCCATAGAGAAGAAGATTCTGATGGGGCAAAAGGATGAGTTGTCAGAGAGTCCAATACCACGGACAGATCCCAAGCAGGAAAAGCACATTTTACTGGCCGCCTAATCTTCTTAACTGCTCTGAGGAATTGGATGATAAGAATGTCTTCCGCCCATCTCTTTTGTATGGCTACCGAAATAGCTGCCACCTGAACTTAGACCGAGACCAAGGTTCAGGCCTGCTTGTAGATAATCTAAGAGCAGCGAGGAAGAAGGGACCACAGGGTCTGAACACCTGCCGGCTGCAAACATTTAGAATTTATTCCAGATCTTGGTGTATACACAATTTGTGGATGGTTTTCTGGCCTTCAGCAGTGTAGAACTTAGTTCTGCTGAGGCGAGGAGATCAATTTCTGGGGGATTCTGGAGACCCATGATCCAGCTAAATATTGAGGGGTGAATTGACCAATTGTTGCTGTCTTGAAAGTTCCGGGACAGATGATCCGCCTCCTCGTTCAGGTGGCCCGGAAGGTAGACTGCCTTCAGTTCCAGCATGTTCCTTTCTGCCCACAGCATAATGGGCTCCACTTCCTTCAACAAAGGGATGCTGTGAGTTCCCCCCTGTCATTGGATATATGGATGGTTCAGTTTCTTGTGCTCCAGAAGCTGTTCTGGGCTGAGAGCTAGTAACAAGATGTCATCCAGGTAATGAAAAACTCTCAGCCCTCTCTCCCTTAGAAGGGCTAGAACTGCAATTAGGAACTTTGAGAATACCCTCGGGGAGGTGCAGAGGCAGAAGGGAAGACACTGGAACTGAAGATGCGTGTACCCTACTGCCACCCTTAGATATTTTTGGAAGGCATGGAGGATAGGCATGTGGAAGTAGGCATCTTGGAGATCCACTGAGATCATCCAATCTCCCGGTTGTACCATCTGGATTATTATTTGTAAGGATTCCATCTTGAAGGTGTCTAGATGAATGAAATGATTCAGTCATTTTAAATCCACCACCATTCTTTTTTGGGATCAGAAAAAGGGTTGAATAGAACCCTGTGAACCTCTCGGAGGGAGGGACAGGGACTACCGCTTGTTGGACCTGTAATAGGAGTAGAAACTTTTGCAGTGCTTCTGCTTTCTGCGGTGAGACCGGAATTCTTGTTAGGGCAAACTAATCTTGCGGAGGATGATTTGAGAACGTCCAGAAATGCCCAAAACGGACAGTGGATACCACCCAAGGATCTTTGCAATGGTTGGCCCAGACCTCGAAGAAGCGGCTTTGCCTAACTCCGACTGGAATTCCCTGGGGTGGCCTTGTGTCAAAAGGGTTTCGCTCCATCCTGGTGGTTGGGAATACTCCTCTGTTTACTAGACTTTAAGAAGCTGGCTTAAGTGCTTCTCCAGTTCCTTTTAGGATCTCTATTTTGACGGAACTGAGAGAAATTCCTATTCCTGTAAGATTGAAATTTGAAAAAACAAAACAAAAACAACTCATCCTTTTGTCTTGAGCGAGTAAACCTGACTTTCCCCCAGTTACCCGGGAGATCGCCTTTTCAAGTCTTTCCCCAAATAGTGCCTTTCCGTCAAAGGGGATCTGCACCAATTCTGCTTAGAGGCTGCATCAGCCACCTATGGTTTTAGCCACAAGGCCCGTTTGGCCATAATTGTGTGCAGCATGGCTCTAGCCATAAACCTTATTGCATCGATGGCCTCTTCCCCCCACAAAATCAGCTGACATCTTGAGGTCTTCCAGTGCTTTAATGATATCATCTTTTGGGATGTCTTGTCGGATGGCCACCTCTATGTTTTCCATCCAGACTCTAATAGCGTTCAACACCACTGCTGGCCTGCAGGCGCCTCCGGCAAACTGGTAGGCCTTTTTTAAAGTCTGAATCAACGTGCCCATCCAAATGATCCATAAAGGAGGCCGAGTCCTCCATTGGCAAGGTGATGTTCTTGGCTAGGCGAACAACTGCAGCGTCAATCACCGGGGAGGTGTCCAAAAGAGCTGAGTCTGACTCGGCTAAAGGGTAAAGCTTATGCAACCGGTTCAAGGAAAAATGCTTCTCTGTCTTTTTCCATTCATCCATGATGAGGTCCTTCACTTCCTCCATAAGCTGGAAAAAGGAAAGTCTTTTCTTCAAAAAAGGAAAATAAGACCTTGACTTCTCAGGAGGTTCCTCAACCTCCTCCCAGCCTATAGCCTACTCTACTGCTGACACAAACAGCTGGACTAACTAAAAACTGAACCCCGACGGGTCAGTCTCATCCACTGAATCTTCTGACTCATCCTTGTCCTCCCCAGTTGTAGGAGGAGGTACTGATGCGGACAACCCAGAACCGGTGGCAGAGGGACCTGGGAGCACTACATCTGCAGTCTCCTCCTGCTCATCCGTCGCAATATGCTGGGGAAGTGTTGATCCCAATAATGACTTTTTTGATCAGATTTGTAACTTGCTGAGCTTCAGCTTCCCCGTGAGCAGCATAGATTTGAAAACAATCCTTGCAGACCAGTTTATCCGCCATAGGACCAGCACCGCAAGCCCAACACTCTCTTGAACTTTCTCGTCTGGGAGAATTTGTCGATCAATGTCTTTTGGAAAAAAACTCATCAGAATGATGTTGTGATCTAGACGATCAACTGCGTTCAGGGCTTGGATGGGAATGACCTCCATGATGGCCAGAAGTCCTGTTAGACATATCTTGGCATATAGGGCTGAAACAAAAGGTAACAGCATAAAAGCACTCTTTTACTTAAAAAAATATATATTTTTTTTTTGTTTTTTTTTGTTTTTATTTTTTTCAGGAACCGAAGTGCATGTCCTTACCTACGGAAAGGAGGGTCTTCATCTGACGGCGTCGGACTCATTGCTGTGGGGGCAGGCAGTAGCAGCTTAGTAGAAAGGACAGAAAACAAACTAGCAAGAAAAAGAGGGGAAGACAAAAGAAAAGAGAAAAGAATTCAGATATACACCATGCTATGGCTCAGAGCGCCATCCACACAAAAAAATACCTTAAACAAAATATTTCCTCCCCTTATTATACCTTCCCCCTATTATCCTTTTCTCTTTTTTTTTTTTTTTTTTTTTGCAACGATTGAAAAAAAAAATTTTCACCTACCAGAGCACATTAGACTGAGGGCATGCAGGAGCACTCAGCACAGACAACCTGCTGCACCAAAGCTGGCTGCCATACTAATCTACCATCCTCCTTAAATAGGACAAGGGGAGGAGAAAGGAGGGCGTAGACATAGTCTAATGCCCGCCCTACCCATCCTCCCACAGTGAGGGCTAAAGCCTAAGCCGATTCCCTCAAGGAAGATGGTGCCAGGGTCCTCAGCCGATTGATCATGCGCCGTACGGCAGCTGATGCAGCCCACATCCCACCCATAGTCTCCGATTCGCGGAGGCTATGAGAGAACTGACATTTGCAAACTGACAGAAGAATAAAACATAAAACAGGCATGCTGCCTTACCCGCTCCCCAGTATGGTACCAGCCATATTCCATCTGCAGGACTACTGCTCCAGTTTAGGAGACTGCTGCAGCCCCAAAAGACCCTCAGAAGTTTGACTTATCAGCGCTTTTAGTAGCCCAAGGATGAGGACCACATCTGGGAGAGGCTTAGAACCCAGACAGAACCTGCACAAGGCAGAGGAAAGGACATGCAACACCACCATCCATGAGGTATGAGGAAAAAAAAGGTATTGGTCTTTCTTTTATAATATATTCACTATCCTGAGAGGAGGAGCCCGGGGCGGAGCTTATCATAGGTATGCTGCCATGGAGGCACCAGGAAAAAGTTTTGCCTATAGTTCTACTTTAATCAATGCCCAATCAGCTTATTGACCTGGGCACAATGGAATTTTCAGTTGGCAAGTGATTTGACAAATTGTCATCTGGATTGTTCTTGTGTAGTATTGGAAAAGGTACATACATAAGATTGTCTGAATAAGAGGTGAGACATTGGGATTGATTTCCTAAAGACAAATAGACTGTGCACTTTGCAAAGGGCAGTTGCTCCAGAGCTGAGCAGAAGCTCTGCTGACTTCCATCGTCCAATCATGTACTAGCAAAAATGCTTTTTTTCCTTTTCCTCGCACATGTAGCAAGGGCCCCGACCCCTAAATGCCTAATGGTGACCTCCAGAGTCAGGGAGAGCTGACATTCTTCTTTGTAGAGTGGGTTACTAGGCATAGTGGGTATAATGCAAGATAGAATGACTGGGCGCCAGTCACTATTTGAATGCGAACAAAAGAGATTTATTGTCTCTTAACAAGAACTGGGGGACAGAGGGTTAGGGCCTGAACACTCTTGGGCAGGTTGAGGGCATTTAAGCTGGTTGCAGCACTGTATTTACAGAGCTGCTGTCTCCTATGGCAACTGAACTTGAAGGTTGACTTCAACACAGATCTGTACACATACCAGGCTAACCCGCTGATTACTCTTCAAGTGTCACCCATGCTCACCGCTGGGTCCCTAACTTGAATGCTGAATCTTTCCCAACTTGTTCACTGTCCCCGGCTAGTGAAAAAGGCTGCTTTGGTACTTCTTTATACTTCACAAACCTGGCCTCTGATAACAGGAGTAGTTGTCCCTTACTGGCGACGGTGTCCTCTTTACCTCTTACCTCTGGTTCTCACTTGCCTCTGATAACAGGAGTGGTTGTCCCATGTGGCAACTGCTTCTCCTTCACCTCTGGCAACACTCGGTTCACCATCTGGCTGAACCTCTGCAACGATCAGGCTCCCCTCGGGCTTAGCCTCTACAAACGTGGCTAGGCCTCAGGCTTAGGCCTAACCTTCAGCTGCTGCTTCACATACAGCTAAAAGAACACTGATCACCTGACTCATTACCCTTAACTAGACTCTCCCAGCATGCTTAGTCACAAATATGATTGGCTGAGAAATTATGTCTATTCAAAACCTGAATTCACTGTGGTCTTGTCATTCTAATGCCAAAGACAGCAGTGTCTATTCTATTGACAGAAGAGAGATATGCACCAGATTTAGGCTTAAGGCAAAAAAGTCAGAGGATACAACTACCAAATAGCCAGGCTAATTACCGCCTAGCATAACTAAATTTATTAGCAACCCTGCCTAATACCAGGGTGCTACATCCTCCCCCAGTCAAGGGAAACTACATCTCTGAGTTTGCAGAGAAAAATAAATAAATACTCTCAAGCCTGAGAGTGGACGTCCAGGCAAAAACTGGGAAAGGTGGGGTAATAGGGAAGGACAAACAAAGTAACAATAAATGTGGAGTAACACATGAAGTAGGTATACATAACATATGTACAAAGGCAAGTGGCAGTTCACACAAGGGCAGATAGATAGAAGACAGTATTTACAGTTTTACATGTGGCGTACCACCCGAACAAGTGAGGGAAAAATACAATAACAGTAGCCTTATATCCTAACTATCTACTATATACAAGCTGCGGTTAATGTCTCTCCTTAGCCAAGGAAGACGCACTGGGTGCTGTAACAAAGGAAAGAGAAGAAAAAAGAGTATAGAAACACATCCTATTCCTATAGCAATACAGTGCAATATGTACAAAAGGGAAGTTTGTTCACTCTCGGCCGAGAGCAACAAAGTGGTGCAAAAATGAACACAGTAATATCTCAATATACATTTATATACTTTAGCAATGACTATACCTAAACGTATGTACAGTTGAAAATAGGCCCCACCCCCTCGAGGGTGCCACCCCTTTTCCATAGCAATACTGGAAAATAACTTTTACTTATCAATCTACATTGAAATATTAGCAAAGGTGCAATCAAGACTCACTCAGGCTGGCATTCTCACACCACCTTGTGGTCAGTATCAGAGAACAGTCCTTGTGTGAATTTAATTCAGTAATCAGAGTTTCAAGATGAGAACTTGCCCTTTTTGCCACAGCATATCCTACCTAACTAACTAAACACCCCCAGTGTCCTTGGAGCCCTAAGTCCATTAATCTTCCCACTGGAGGTGCAGCAACACAGCAACAACTTTGCCCAGGAGTTTCCCTTCTTCATAGGGACAACTCCAGGGACAGGGTGCATGGCTGTATACAAACAGAACTTTAGCCATGCCAACATGCAAGGGACCGTAATTCTTAAAGAACTTGTCCATCTTCCTGGCCAACGGGGTCCCCTTGCAATTTTAGGATATCTCAGTCTGGTCTGTCCTTAGCACAGCCGGGGACTGAGAATAATTTTCCTCATTAATGAAGAACAAGACATGCTGAAGTCTCTCAACCTCCAATCAGCGTGTCACTTTTCAGAGGGAGGCACACTGGCAATTTCCATGCACAGGCCAGCATGACTCTTGTGGGGCACTTTCGGCAACTGCTGGGATTTAAGAACACAGTCCAGCAGAACAACACGGGAAGAATTGTCTTTGTATCAACATTTTCCAAGTGCAGAGCAACTTCAGGCAAATTCAACACAACTCCACTAGCACACTTTGTAATCCACTTTGGTCAATATGAACTTGTCACAGGCTTTCAATAGCTGAATGGTGTTACTAATAGCAACAAGGATCAAGTAGTTGAACAGACTTTCCAGATGCTCCAATAGCGGTGAGGCAAGATTGCCCATCAACTTGATTAGGCTTCCGAGCAATGACACAGTCTGGGTAACTCAGAAACCATAATCCAAGGTTAGTGCAATAGGATTCTTGGCCCCTGCCACAGGCCGTAAGCACAGAGCGAACATAGTATGGACAATACAGTCCTTAGCCCCTGCCACGTGACACACATAGCTTTTCCTACTTTTCTGAAACTTGCACGACAGAGAACATAAGATGTAGATGCAGACAACCTCAGGCCTAATACTGGAGGCTTGGATAGTATAAATAACTTCCTCCTCTGTGGGCTTACACTGTTGCTCAGCATCACTTTCAGACCACCTCTCAGGCCACAACATAGTATCCGAAATATAGTTCAGAGATCCAATCAGACAGAATATTGGAATCTGATTCAGTGGAAAACTCTTCGGCCGGGAGCAAGTTAAGTTTTGAACTAACAGCGGAAGCCTTTTCAAACTCTGCTCCCTTAGTGGCCACAGGTTTTACAGTCCCCACAGGCACACTGCACTCACTCGCATCAGGCTTACCAGGTTCAGTTGTCTTCTCCCCAAGAGGTTTCATCATCAGAGAACACAGATGGGCCCGACCGCAGCCCCGGGAGATAACTGGGATACCTGACTCTGTAGCAGCTACAATGGTTGAAGGAGCAGCCACTTCAGTAAGCCGAGCGACAGCAGCAGGGTTCTCAGGAGCTTCCTGAGCTGGAATGGCGACACACTTGTCCCAATTCATTTGTAGTTCCCAAGGGTTGATTGATACCCGGAGCATAGACTTTCCAGTCCAACATCGAGACTCCGAACTGCGCCATACTCTCCACTAGATACCAGTATAACAACACGTGTACTGGTAATGGCGGTGTACACAGCAGCATCTCCTTTTCCTCCCCTGCAGAGCAACGGCTCCTTCCCCTGCCAAGGGATTGGCCCACATGCTCCCCAGGAACTTCAACGCCCGCCTCCTTCCTCACGCGGTGCTCCAAAACTTTAATGGAGTCTGCCTTAACCCCTGCAGCGCTGGCGTAAAGTGACAAAAGACCAGGCTGACACTCTCCCATGAGCAATGAGACACATTGGTTCTTCTCCACATAGTTGAAATGGATAATAACACAGTCTATGCAGAATAAAGATGTTACTTGCCACCTTTCCACGGAGCCAGACAAAATCCTGATGTAGATGTAGCTGGTTGCTAGGGATGACCACTGCAGGAATAACGCCTTTCCCCTACGTTGGGCGCCAAATGTAGCAAGGGCCCCCACCCCTAGAGGCCTAATGGTGACCTCAAAGCTAACCCGCTGATTACTGTTCAAGTGTCACCCTCGCTCACCTGCTAGGTTCTTGACTTGAACGCTGAAACTTTCCCAACTTGTTCACTGTTCCCGGCTAGTGAAAAAGGTTGCTCTGGTACTTTTTCAGGCTTTACAAACCTGGCCTCTGATAACAGGAGTAGTTGTCCCTTACTGGCGATGGTGTCCCCTTTACCCCTTACCTCTGGTTCTCACTTGCCTCTGGTAACAGGAGTGGTCGCTCCATGTGGCAACTGTTTCTCCTTCACCTCTGGCAACACTCGGTTTACCGTCCGGATGAACCTCTGCAATGATCAGGCTCCTCTCGGGCTGAGCCTCTACACATGTGGCTAGGCCTCAGGCTTAGGCCTAACCTTCAGCAGCTGCTTCACATACAGCTCCCAGGCCTCAGCCTGGGGCTAAAAGAACACTGATCACCTGACTAATTCCCCTTAAATAGACTCTACCAGCATGCTTAGCCAGAAATATGATTGACTGAGAAATGATGTCTATTCACAACCTGAACTCACTATGGTCTTGTCATTCTAATGCCAAAGGCAGCAGTGCCACCTATTGACAGAAGAGAGAAATGCACCAGATTTAGGCTTAAGGCAAAATGGTCAGAGGATACAACTACCAATTAGCCAGGCTAATTACCGCCTAGCGTAACAAAATTTGTTAGCAACCCTGCCTAATTCCAGGGTGCTACACACAGGATTGGATATTCTTTGCAAAGTGAAGCTTTACCTTATTTACTAAGCTCTGGAGCAACTGCACTTACAGAGTGCACCTGCACTATGAAAAGTGCACAGTCCATTTGCCCTTAGTAAATAAACCCTATTATGTTATACATCTTACTTGGTTGTATACATTTAAAATTGGATGTGGATATCAGATGATGATCAGATGCAGGCACAACTCAATATCTATTGAAAGTTAGATTTAGTTCAGAATGTTATAAAAATTGTGCAAGCTAGGGTCTCCTGAGAATGCATATTTACTGCTTTGGAGCACAGTCATTTAAAATATCCCATACAGCTTGTCATTAGGAGCTACTGTACATTGGACTGTTTGGCCAAAAGTGTCAGAATCTGTCTTATTGCTCTAACTAGATATGTGCAATTTGTTTCAGTCTGAATATAAATTTGAACGAATTTTAGGTTTTTCGGAGACTCGGATGCATCCAAATCTCCAAATGAAATAGTAACGCATTTACAATGCCTTGAAAAAGTATTTCCTTGAAATTTTCCACACTTTTTCATGTTACAACCAAAAACGTTAATGTATTATATTGGGGTTTTATGTGCTAGACCAACACAAAGTGGCACATAATTCTGAAGTGGAATGATAATGATAAATGACTTTCAATTTTTTTTACAAATAAATATCTGAAAAGTGTGGCGTGCATTTGTATGCAGCCCCCTTGAGTCAATATTTTGTAGAACCACCTTTCACTGCAGTTAAAGCTGCACATCCAGAGACGTGACGTTTTTGCCCATTCTTCTTTGCAGAATAGCTCAAGCTCTGTCAGATTGGATGGAGAGCATCTGTGAACAGCAAATTTAAAGTCTTGCCACAGATTCTCAATTGGATTCGGGTCTGGACTTTGATTGGGCCATTCTCACACATGAATATGCTTTGATCTAAACCATTCCCTTGTAGCTCTGGCTGTATGTTTAGGGTCATTGGCATGTTGGAAGGTGAACCTCCACCCCAGTCTCAAGTCTTTTGCAGACACTAACATGTTTTCTTCTAAGATTGCCCTGTATTTGGCTCCATCCATCTTCCCATCAACTCTGACCAGCTTCCCTGTCCCAGCTACAGAAAAGCATCTCCACAACATGATGCTTCCATCACCATGTTTCACGTGGGGATGGTGTGTTCAGGGTGATGTGCAGTGTTAGCTTCGCTACACATAGGGTTTTGCTTTTAGGCCAAAAAGTTCAATTTTGGTCTTATCTGACCAGAGCAACTTCTTCCACATGGCTTCTCGCAAACTGAAAACGGGACTTCTTATGGCTTTCTTTCAAAAATGGCTTTATTCTTGCCACTCTTCCATAAAGGTCAGATTTGTGGAGTGCACGACAAAAGCCTCGTACACATGATTGGATTTTCCACAGACAAAACCTCAGACTTTTGTCTGAAGGGCGTTGGCCAGGAACTTGTCTTGCAAGGAATTGTCGGCCAACAAAACACGATGTAGTGACGTACTACGTGGTTTTTCAGCTCTTTAGCGCCACCCTTTGGGCTCCTTCTGCTAATTTCGTGTCAGCAGAAGTTTGGTGAGTGTTAATTCATGCTTTTGATTTTGAGCTTTTCATTTCGCACTTTTGATTTTGCGCTTTTCAGTTCGTTTCTGAACGACCGTTCGTAAACCAGCCATGTTGCGGAATTGGAGGAGATAACGTGTTTTTGGCCTTGGAGTTATTGTTTTGACCCAAGTCCAGTCCAGAAACAGGAGGAGGAGGATTTCTTGGACCAAAAATTGGTTGCTTTATTAATCGTGACCAATTATATCATATGCCTTTGCTGCGGGGGCTCCAGGAGAATAATCCAGATGATTTTCGGAAATTTTCTCCGGATGACGGACCCCTGCTTTCACCAACTCTTGGCATTGTTGACCCCCCTATATTAAGAAGCAGGACACATGCATGAGGCTTTTATTTTATTTTTTGGTTGAATAATAATGATTTGGTTTGTTATATTGTCTATATTTTTGGATGCATAGAATGCACTTGTTGGTTAAGTTCTATTGGCAGATAGCATGTCTAATTTTGTTTTCTTTATTTAATGCACAATAAAACATTGTGTAGAATAATCTTTGGTTATGTGTTTTACTTCAAATGACAGTTTGGGAGTAGGCAGTTACATTTAAAAAAATACAATGTAAAATTAACAAGGGAAACCAACATAGTTTTATCTTTGATCTTAAAAACTACGGGATAATGCTGTTGTGGTAACTTGCACCAAAAAATAAAGAACAAGGATAATAATATTATTCTTGATATCACTAGAAAAAAAAAGCCTTTGAAAATTGGTTTGCAATAACTCCATCAGTATCACCAGCAAAGCAGCTTCATTATTATTCCATTAAAGAAGAAGAGAATGTGCGCTGCATTTTGAAATTTCATAATTTGCCACGTCACGAATGTTAATTCTCCATTACGAACGCTAGTTTACAAGACCGACCGCTTCTGGCTCGTCCTTGCTTCCAAGCATGCATGTTTGTACATTGGACTTTTGTCCGACGGACTTGTGTACACGCGCTCGGAAAATCCGACAACAGACATTTGTCCGCGGAAAATTTTAAAGCCTGCCATCCAACATTTGTCCGACAACAATTGTCCGATGGAGCGTGCAAACGGTCGGATTTTCCGCCAACAGCCTTTCAACACACAATTCCCATTGAAAAAATCAGATTGTGTGTATGAGGCTTAAGAGAGGTTTCTGGTTGTCCTGTATACAGATTCTCCCAACTGAGTTATCGATCTCTGCAGCTCCTTTATAGTTACCATGGGCCTCTTGGCTGCTTCTCTGATTAATGCTCTCCTTGCCCGATCTGTAGGTTTAGGTGGACGGCCATGTCTTGGTGGGTTTGCAGTTGTGCCATACTCTTTGCATTTTCAGATGGTGGATTTAACAGTGCTCCGTAAGATGTTCAAAGCTTTTTTATAACTTAACCCTGCTTTGAACTTCTCCACAACTTTATCCCTGACCTGGTGTGTTCCTTGGCCTTCATGATGCCGTTTGCACTAGATTTTATTTTCAGAGTAAGGGCTCTTTTACACGGACGTCGATCCCCCGCTGTGCAGGAAGATGACAGGTCTGTCTCTGCACTCTGTGCAGGGACGGACCTGTCAGAACGCCGCTATCCCCTATGGGGGATCGGATGACGACGGACCGTAGAGTCCGTCGTCATCTGATCCGCAGACGGATGGAAAATAGCTTTTTCCTCCGTCACACTTTTTCGGATCAGAGCGGGTCAGATGTCAGCGGACATGTCACCGCTGACATCTGCCCCTCCATAGAGGTCTATGGAGTGTCCGTTCAGGTCCGCCAAAAAAACTGACAGGCGGACCTGAACGGCCGTGTGAAAGGGGCCTTAAGGGGGCTAAATACAAATGCACACCACCCTTTTCAGGTATTTATTCGTAAAATATTTTGAAAACCATTTATTTATGTTTCTGGTTGTAACATGACAAAATGTGGAAAATTTCAAGGGGTATGAATACTTTACAAGGCACTGTAGTTGAAATTTGTTTAGTTTAGTTTTGTATATTAGTTTTCTAACTAATTCTACATTTTCACAACAATTTGAATAGGTCGAAAATCGATTGAAGATCCGACTCCTATTTCAAAAATAGCTGGTTGCTAAGGAGCAGACCAGCAAGCCAGCCACTTCATTCATAACAACAGATGACTCATCAGCTGTCAGTGGGGTCAGCAGGGTATATATATGGGATCCAGCCCTTACAGATAGGGTGCGTGCACTGCAAGCGCTCCACTAACGGCTTGCTACCGCTGTGATCACACATAGCAGGAGCCCAGTGGCTGGTACCACGGACTTAATGTCTGACGGAACCCACCAATTGTTCAGTACACAGGAAGAATGGCGATCTCCCTATGTAAACACGGCAGATTGCCTACACGGAGACAGCCGAACCCGAAGGTGACGTCACGCGCTGCCTTCTGCACGCCGCTCCCGCTGAGAGGAAGAGAGCGGCGGGAAATTCAAAAGCGCTATACTGCAGCGAACAGATACACCGGCCTGGTGACAGACTGCACGGCGGGGAGAGGTCAAGAAGGGACACTGAAGGATACCTTGGACACCCCTGGACACCTCTGATGGCACTGAAGCTGACCTGAAACTACAGGGAAAGAGGTGAGAGGTTATTGAACTGTGAGCTGTGCTGTGCTGTGCATATATACCAATTTGCTGCAATAGCACTCAGAGGACCTTTTTTTTTTTTTTTTTTTTTTTTTATCTTTCACCCTGCTAAAAAAACAAGCTATGCTGCTTATGTCCATGCTCCAGGCTTTCTCTTAAAACACAACTTGAGGACTGCTTCCCTATTAAAAATACAAGCTGGTTCCTGGAAAAACCTCTTTAAGCGGCCAGGAGAGGTGAAAGGACAGTTTACAGCTCATCTCCCCCACCACCCCTCATTGCAAATAGTGGTTGGGTGTTTCTTCTTCCCTTTTTTTTTTTTTTTTTTTTTTTTGATTGAGAAAAAGGAAAAGAAAAGAAAATATAAACTGTGATGTGTATATCTGCCTTTTTTTTTTTTTTTTTTTTTTTTTTTTTTCCGCTCTGTTACAATTAAGGACTATTAGAGACATAAGCTGTGCTATGATGTGCCATGCATATGCATTCGGCTTCTGTGTGACAGAAGTTTGAGGATTGCTTTTCTTCTTTTTCTGCCTGTGGCTGTGCTGTACAAATTGTGTGATACAAATCCCAGGATAAGAGGTGTTGTGCATGTTACCTGGCTTCTGTAAGCCAGAACCTTGAGGACTGGTTTTTCTTTTTTTTTTCTGTGGCTGCGCTGCGCATGGGTACTGGCATCCTCCCAAACTCCTTTTTAACCGTAAACGCAGTCTGAGGACTGATAAAAGCAATATATAAAACTGTGTGAAAACATTGTGATGTGTATATCTGCCTTTTACATGCTCCACTGCAATTAAGGACTGCAAATAGAAACGCTGGGTTGTGCACATATACGTGAATATACGTGAATATATACGTACACTTCTGTACTTATATCCTCCTTTAATTTCAACTATTCTGGCCCGATCATAGGCTGTGATTTATATATAGGACTGTCCCCCTTGTTCTGCTTTTCGGCTCTTCTCTCCCCCCCCCCCCCTTTTTTTTTTTTTTTTTTAAGGGCCACCAGAGGACTGCTTTTTATAAAATTCATCCTAAAGCCGGTATTTGACTGGGGTGGACCCCAGAGGGGCCCAGGAGGGGCAACATGTCAGCAAGGAGGAGAGGGGAAGAGCAGGCCAATCTGGAGAGTGTCGGGACACAATCACTAAGATCAGCCAAGGATAAGGAAAAAGGGTCCCAGCCCACATTAACAAATGGGGCATCAGCAGCTGCAGCAAAGCTGGAAAAGTATGCTCATACCCCAGCCCATAGTCCAACTAAAGGGGGACAGCAAATCCAGGCGAAAGTGTCAAATGACAGAAAGAGCCAAGGGCAAATAAACAACCAGACAGTTGCTGCGGGGGCCGCTATAGGAGGAGCAAAGAGCACAACCAATAAAAATGTAGGAGCCCCTGGAAAATCAGATTTGGCTTCAGCTCAGGCACCAACGGTTGAAGGAGAGCCGACACTAAAGGACGTACTGGCGGCAGTCAATACATGTAAACAGTCCCTGGGGGAGTTATGTGACCAAATGAAAAATATCAAAGAGGAACTGTCCCTGATGCGCCACGAGCTGGAAAGGACGGCTGACAGAATAACAGCAGCAGAAGGGAGAATTAGTCAAATAGAGGATGACATGTACCCAATAAGCCAAGAGGTTAAAACCCTAAAAGAACAATCAGATAAATTTGCAGGAAAACTGGATGAAATGGAGAACAGACTCCGAAGGGACAATGTGAGGCTGGTAGGCCTCCCGGAAAAAAGTGAAGGATCGGATCCAATTGTATTCATGGAAAAATGGCTTATCGAAATGTTTGGAAGAGAGACTTTTTCACAACAGTTCTCAGTTGAAAGGGCGCATAGGGTCCCGTTTAGACCCCCACCCCAGGGAGGGCATCCTAGATCTATACTAATGAAATTCTTGAACTTTAAGGACAAGGTTATGCTCCTCCGCAGGGCCAGAGAGATGGGGAGTATTTTCTACAAGGGAGCCAAGATCTCACTGTACCCTGACTTTTCGCCTGACTTGCAGAGGCGCAGAGCGGATTTTATAGAGGTCAAACGCAAACTCCAGAAATTTGATGTTACTTATGCTTTACTGTACCCAGCTAGGCTACGTGTGGTAGCAATGGGAGAGACTTTTTTTTTTGATTCCCCAGCAAACGTGACCACATGGTTGGAAGACCGGAAAGATCAATTAATGATTAAAACAAGGGGATGATGGGTTTAGGGATAGAGGAACAAATATAGAGGGATGAGGGGGGAGGTGTCTCAGGGGAAAATATTTGCACAGGGATAAGAGGGTGGAGGGAACCACACAGCACAAAAGTAAGGAATGAATGGGCGGGGGGAGGGGCGAAACACAGCTGTCAGTGTGTGTAAAGATGGGGGTGGGGTGGGAGGAGGGGGGGGGTGGGAGTGGATTGGTATATAAGCATAGGGGGGGAGTTTGTGGGTAAAGGGTGTGTGGTAACGGTCACAAAAGAAGTCCTTAGGGATAACCTAGAATGGTATAAGGGGGGAGGGGGGGTGAAGATGCAACGAAGTAAAACACGGGAAAAATATTTAGTTTACACAGAAGTAAGCAGTAAGCTAAAAATATTGTTAGATAAACACTTAGAAAAAAGATTAGCACCTTTTCACGTAGAGAAGAATATTAAGACAGGTGAAAGATTTTTTTGTTCACAAGGGGTATTCATTTTGGCTAAAGGCCTGGTTACCTTTCTCTTTCTTCTCATCTCTCCTTTGTTTTCTTTTTTAAACTTTTTATATTTTATTATTCCTCTCTTCCGGGTCCTACGTAGCGGTAGGATGGGTGAGCATTATAACATAAGTATAGTATAAGTATAAGATGGGATCAATTGACTTCTGTATTAGAACCTTCTACCCCTTACAGTATTCTCTCCTCTAACAAGGGTAGGGGGGCAGAGTATCTGGGACATAGCATTGTCTTTCTTTGTACATATCCTTTTTTCCCGTTTTTTTTTTTTCCTCTCTCCCCCCTCTTTCTTCCCCTTTTTTCCCTCTCTCCTACGTTGAAGCATGCAGACTAGGATACTGAGTATTGGCTCCTGGAACGTACGGGGGCTGGGCACACCGGCAAAAAGAGCAGCAGTGGCAGAGACCCTGGAGAGGAGCGGGGTAGGACTGATCTGCCTACAGGAGACGCACCTAACTCAAGACTCTAAGTTACAAAACCAAAGCAAGAAATACCAATGCCAATTCCACTCAGTCCATACCTCTTATTCAAGGGGAGTGGCTGTGATGGTAAGGAAAGAGTTGGGGTTTTCCTGTCGGCAGATCAGTATAGATAGAGACGGACGGTATATTTTTTTGCACTGTGTAATTGAAAATCGAGAATATGTTCTAGCAAATATTTATATTCCCCCTCCGTTCAAACTTGATGTAATGTATAGGCTATTGGAATTTCTAACAGACAAAGTTGGGGTACCGGTTATAGCAGTAGGGGACTTTAACGAGGTTATCAATAGAAAACTTGATAGATTCCCACTGGGTGTACATGGTCAGAAAGTAGATGAGAGTCGATTATATCAGTTCTTACAGGAAGCAGGGCTCTTTGACATGTGGAGGGCGCGGAATCCAGGTGTGCTGCAATTTTCATGTTACTCAAGCTCCTATTCCACGCTCTCAAGGATAGATCTAGCCTTGGGAAACGAAGAAGCATGCCAAACCATAAGGGATATAGAATATCACCCCAGAGGAGTATCTGACCATGCACTACTGATTGTCTCAATAAACTTAGAAGGGAAAAGATCCCCTGTAGTATGGAAAATGAACCCAATTTGGTTCGAATTAATAGGGGACCCAAATGAGGTGTTATTAAAACTGGAAGAATTTATAAAATTTAATAATGAGTCAGTGACAAGAGGTATAATGTGGGACGCACTGAAGGCGTATCTAAGAGGTATTCTCATTCAATCAGTATCAAAAATTAAAAAGACCACAAGGGAATGGGAGAGTAGGATTAAGAGAGAGCTGATGAAAGCAGAGGGAGATTACGTCAATAACCCCACACCGGATACACAAAGCGTATGGTTAACTAAACAACAGGAATATAAAGATATAGTCATCAAGAAATCAGAGAATAAGAGATTGTTCCAGAAACAGGTAGCTTATGGAGAGGGGGAAAAAGTTGGGAAAATGTTGGCACATTTAGTGAGAACCAATTCTCCTCCCTCCAGCGTCCCTGTGATCAAGACTGAAAAAGGTGAAATATCATCCAAAAAGTCAGTAATTACAGAAACTTTTAGATTATATTATGAAAAACTGTATAGATCGCGTGGGACGGTGGAGGAAGGGGAAATGGACATATTCTTCAGAAACGCTGATATTCCGGTTCTCACAGATGAAGAAAGAGGGATAATGGAGGCACCGCTAACGCTGGAGGAAATCCAACGGGCGGTGAAAGAAATGGCCAATCAGAAATCACCAGGACCAGACGGCCTCCCAGCAGAAACCTATAAACAATATGGGAAAGTACTACTGCCAGAGCTTCTTAAAGTATTTAACTGGGCGAAAGAGGAGGGGAGGTTGCCAACGTCTATGACGGAAGCAACAATAATAGTTTTACATAAGGAGGGGAAGGACCCGCTAGAGACTAAGTCTTATAGACCTATTTCCTTGCTCTGTGCGGATGCTAAAATACTTGCGAAAGTTATGGCAATCAGACTAAATAAAATTATTCCTAGACTTATACATCCGGACCAGACAGGATTTATCCCCTGTAGATCCACCAGTATAAATATCAGGAGGCTGTATCTCAATATGCAGATACCAACAGAGGATACAGGGACAAGGGTGGTTATGGCCCTAGATGTGGTCAAAGCTTTTGATAGTTTAGAATGGGGATACCTATGGCGTGTTTTAAGGGAATTTGGATTTGGCCCCTCATTTATTGAATGGATTAAAACCTTGTATACGGGCCCCAGCGCTAAAATCAGGGTTAATAATGACTTCTCTGACAAAATTCAATTAGAGAGGGGGACAAGACAGGGGTGCCCATTGTCCCCCTTGCTTTTTGCTCTGGCAATGGAGCCGCTGGCCAGCGTAATTAGATCAGACACGAACATACAGGGGTTTAGAAGAAAGGGGGGAGAAGAGAGAATCGCATTATATGCGGATGATGTCCTCCTCTTCCTGGGGGATGCGGAGCAATCCCCCAGGCAGGTGATGAACATCCTCATAGATTTTGGGAAAATTTCAGGGCTGACCATAAATTGGGAAAAATCTGCACTAATGCCTATAGACCCCCTAGGGAACCAGAGGACACCGGATAGCCTACAGCTAGAAGTGGTCGAACAAATTAAATATTTAGGTGTAAACATAAAGAAGAACCCTAATAATTACATCAATGATAATATTGTACCATTACTAGCTAAATTTAAATCTAAAATTACAATCTGGAGACGCCTCCCATTATCGGTCGCGGGGAGATGTAATTTGATTAAGATGCTGTGGCAGCCACAGCTTTTGTATCTGATGCACAACTGCCCAACATGGATAGATAAAAAATGGTTCAGGAAAATCGACACGCTGTTTAGAGAACTTATATGGAAAGGAGGCCAGCCTAGGATAGGTTTACAAATATTACAACTAGGAACAAGAAAGGGCGGGATGGCACTGCCGCATCCACGAAGCTACTTCCTAGCCGCCCAACTACAACATATAGGGGGAGTTGGAGGAGGTAATAAGGATCTAATGATAGCAGGTACTCCGCATAGATCAATAATAGAGGCTCTTGAGGCAAACTCATTTTGTTATAGAAACCCCACGGTGAGGCTTGGGTTAAAAGTCTGGAAAGCATTAAAAGCAGTAAAAGGGCTGGAGGGCATGACAAAATACACCCCCCTCTGGAATAACAAGAACCTGGAGGAAGTGGAGAAGATAGGGAAGATTAAAGAGTGGGAGATAAAGGGGATAGTTAAACTAGTTCAGCTATACGAGGGAAAGATACTAAAGACATTCACCGCACTAAGAACAGACTATGACCTACCGAAACACTCATTTTATAAATATCTACAAATCAGGCACGCCTTAAATAGGCAATTTGCGAAACAAGGACCAAACTGGGTCAACTCTCCGGTATACCAAAGAATAGGCTCCCAAGACAAGACCAAAGGATTCATAGCAGAAATTTACCCATATATATGCGAAGGCAGTGTAGAAAGCCCAGTACGACTTAAGAGCAGAAGGAAGTGGGAAAAAGAATTCGGAACCCTGTCAGATGAACAATGGCTGAGAATACTTGAGAAGGGACACATGGTGTCGGTCTCGCCCGCACAAAGGGTCTCATACCTGATGTTATTACATAGGACATATTACACTCCTAAGAGACTCTTTGATTCGGGTGGAGAAAGGACGCCAGGTGCCCCAGGTGTCAAGACACTGGAGACCTAGCACATATGATGTGGAAATGCCCGAAATTGTTTCGTTACTGGTCAGAAATTCTCGATACGCTGAACACAGTCTACGACGCGAGGTTAGAAATGAGTCCCAGACTGTGTATATTAGGGCTGGACGAAGGAATAGTCGGAGGCCCCTGGGTAATTAAAGCAGTGATGAGAGGTCTATTCCAAGCAAGAAAGCTAATAGCGCAAAGATGGCAGGCTGAAAAACCCCCAACGGAAAGAGAATGGGCGAGATTAATAACAGAAACAATATGGAGGGAAAGAACGGTATATACGAGGAGAGGAAATATGAAAGAATTTGTAAAAATGTGGAAAACATGGATGGATAAGCAGGGATGCCCAATGTAATGGACTTTTTTTTTTTCTTTTTTTTTAGTAACAAAATGGAAATTAAATGTGTGTATGTATTTTTGCTGCTTCTTTTTGTATGAAGAAAATAAATAAAGATTATATAATTTAAAAAAAAACACGGCAGATTGCCATTCTGTCAGTAGGGAATGCATTGATCCTGTGTTCCTACAAAGCAGGGACACATATCTATGCCTTTCCTTAGTAAAAGCAGCTCCCACACTACACAAAATCAATACCTAGGCACACAGTTAACCCCTTGATCGCCCCTGATGTTAACCCTTTTTCAGCTAGTATCATTAGTACAGTGACAGGGCATATTTTTTAGCACTGATCTAGTCTCACTGGTTCCCAAAAAGTATCAAAAGGGTCAGTTAGTGTCCCAATTGTCCGCTGCAATATCGCAGTGCCACTATAAGTCACTAATCATTGCCATTACTAGTAATAAATAAATATAAATATCCCATAGTTTGTAGACACTATAGCTTTTGGGCAAACCAATCAATATATGCTTATTTGGATTTTTTTACCAAAAAATAAGTATCAGAATACATATTGGCCTAAATTGACAAAGAAATTACATTTTTTACTGGAAATGTTTTATAGCAGAAAGTAAAAAAAATATTTTTTTTCAAAATTGTCGGTCTTTGTTTATAGCACAAAAAATTAAAAACACAGAGGTGATTAAATACCACCATAAGAAAGCTCTATTTGTGGGGAAAAAAAGGACATAAATTGTCGGTTAAAGTAATGCAGTGCCATATCGCAAAAAATGGCCTGGTCAAGAAGGGGGGGGGGGGTTAAATCTTCCAGAGATCATGTGTTTAAGTATGCGGCTGGCTTGATGGCCCTTCCTTAGCAATCCAAATGGAAATCAGATTGGTCTATCAATTTTCGACTGATTCGAATTCTAAACATTCCAAACATTGAAAATTCGTTAGAAAATGAATAAAAGAAGCAAGACTAAATAGAACGAGACTAAACGAACTCCGGAAACGAAACAAAATGAGTAACATAACGGATAAACCCTAAACGAAGCGAAACACGTTTTTCTGTTCTGCACATGTCTAGTTCCTACAGACATCATTGCCATATACAGTATAACAACTATGTAGCACTTCAAGTGGTTGTAAACCCCCCCACAAAAAAAAAAAAAACCTGCAAGATAAAGGCATAATGAGCTAGTATGCATAGCATACTAGTTCATTATGAAATATTCACCTTAGATCGAAGCCCCTGCAGTGGTCCCGGCACACTGCTCTGCCCGGCGACATCGCTCCCGGTGTTATTTCCGGGTATTGAGGCTCCGGCCAATCACAGCGCCAGAGCCCGCGTCACTCCCACGCATGCGTGCGGGAGCTGCCGGTAAGGGCACGTCAGCTGAAGCAACGACACAAACGAGCCATTGCTTCAGTGCGCATATGCCGATGACATTGCTGATGCCGTGCAGGTTTAGGAGATATTCACGGTAACTACAGGTAAGCCTTATTATAGGCTTACCTGTAGTGAAAGTGGTTGTAAAGGGTTTACAACCACTTGAATACTGGTTAATATTTACGAACCATTGATATTAGTAACAAGGTCTGTATTTGGTTTCAATAGCAAGGTTTGATATTCTGTTACATCTCATAGGAAAAAATAATTTAACACCTCTTCTTTACCAAAATGTGAAAAGCATTATAGGACTAAAGATTTTTCTTCCTGGTTACTCCTGGGAGTCCTGGATCAGAGGAGAGACTGTGGGGAGTTGTGTCAAATCGATGTGGCCAGAGGGCACAGGATTTGCAAACTGGGCTAGCTGGGAACAGTAGTCCACCGCTAAACATTTGCTTTTAAACTACTAGGCCTCAGGGGAGAGGTACTGCAGGCCTCTGGCCTAGTAGCAGCGAGCAACCAGAGCCAGCTGAAGGGACTATTCAGAGTGGGTCCTTATTTTGGTTACAGAAGATGTGGAATTACATTATGTTGTTAACTACAGAACAAGTTTGTGCAGGAGGAAGAGAGGATTTCTGGGAACATCACCCTTGCACGGTCAAGACTGATATCCTCATCCATACAAGGTCATGGGTGAGGAAATTCTGGAAGCAATAGTCTGCGGGAGTTGAGCAGAGGAGGAGCAATAGTCTGCATGGTGATGCAGGGGAAAAATCATAACAGTTCTAAAACAATGCACATCATTTATTCAGGCTCAAACTATGTGCTGAACTAAAATCTCTAAATATGGTGGTATCCTATGGACATCCCATATACCCCTTTCACCAACCAAGTTGTACCCACCAATAAACAAAAACAAAACCAGCAAAAGACTGTTTATTGTCTCTGCAAGTGATATATGGGAGTCTGGCAGTGGGGTGAATTGGTGGATGTTAGTAACTAGTGGTAACCACACCGCTACATAAGCATGCAAAAAATATATTAATCTTTGAAGTGTTACTAAACCCACAACAGTAAAATCAGTCTATATATGCAGTAAAGCTTGCTTGTTATACTCACTGTGTAACATAAGGGGTTAATCATCTGCATTGTGTGAAAAGACTGTTTGATCTGTTTTATTGGCTGTCTCCTTGGCTGTCTTCTCTGATGCTCCCCTTCTTCCACTGCCCCCAATCCTATCTCCTGATGGTACAGAGCTTTGGAGTCACTGCACATGCTCAGTTTGGTGTGTATTGCTAGAGAGGTTTTTTTTTTTCTTGGGAGAGTGCATGTGATCAGCACAGGGCCAATCAGCACTGTCCAGACAGAAGGTCAGGGGTCCTGCAGCCTCATAGGACAATCATGGGAGAATGAAAACTCCTCCCACAAGCTTTAACCAGACACTGATAGAAGTCACAAGACTGCTATATACCGCTGATCAGAAAAGGTATTTAGCAGTTTATATTTACTAAAATGATTTCATTCCCATGTTCTTTGTACTGTGGGAGACCAGATACATGCAAAATCAGGCTCACTTCTGCATAGAAACCAATGAGCTTCCAGGTTTTATTACCAAAGCTTAATTGAACAAGCTGGGGTTAGAAGCTCATTGGTTTATAGGCAGAAGTGAGCCTGATTTTTCACTTTTCAGCTTTCGTAAATAAACCCCATTGTGTACTTAAAATTGGGGTATGCCTGTATAGTGAATGAAGGGTCCTGGGTTTAGTAACACTTTAATAGCTTTACCAAAATGTTAAACTCAGCAACCAGTATTGGATTGGATTATAAACACGTTAAATGGAACATAATGATTGCTTTGCCTCAGCTTGCAGTAAATGTTTTCTCAAAGCAATGGAAGATGGTTGGAGGCTTTGGTGCCTAGTTCTAGAAGGGTTAAATCCAGTATTGATACATACTGTATAGGAAATCTTTGGAGCCTTTGTCTTTTTACTACATTATTTTTCATCTTTATACTCAAAATGCTTCTGTTGCCTTTGCTGACGTGTTATTTGCTGGCTGTGGTATTGATCTTCTTGCTTCAGTAATTTGAGCTCCTAAAGCTGGCCATACATGTCTCAAATTTTGGGTCGATTCCTGCTGAATTGGCTGAAATTGAAGTCATAGTGGGTCCTGTTAGCACCACCCACCCCTACTAAAGTCAATTTAAAATCAACTGAGCCAGGTGGAAAATAATCCACCAAGTCCTATCCGATGCATTTACTGTTCAGGTATTCAAGCGGCTACGAGTGCTGTGGCTGCCTGAATACAAAAGCTATCAGTGGAGATTCCTCCATCCATGATGTTTTTTCTTTTGATGTCCGAATACAAAACATGCATGGCTAGTTTTACCCAAATGCAGCATACTAATAAAGACTTGTGACTTTCTTTTTATACATTTTGATTCAAGGTAAGCAACTCAGAATGTACTGAAGTCAAAGGGTTAGCCAGGCAACTTGCATTTTAAAGCGGAAGTAAACCCATCGCTTTAAAAAAAAGTTATGTTCACGGCATGCCGTAGAATGCTAGCTGTCACAATGGTTGTGCTCTCAACCAATCTGTCGAACCATCCAATGGCTGGAGTCATAACTGATCACATGTGCAGCATCATGGCAGTTGAAGATTAGACAGAGACCAAGATGGCAGCTTCCTTGGCTGAAAATGATAGGAGGGTTTACTTCCGCTTTAAGAACAAGATTAGCAATGCAGCCCCCATGTTTCTGATAGCAAAAGTTGAATTCCCTGCAGCCTCATAGAGTGTACTGACAGCCCTATGGGCTACATTAATTTATCCAACTTGGGATGATACACATCCCTTTGGATTTCCACACAGAAAGGTCTAAATACAAGCAATAAAGTGTCACTAAACCAAGCAGTCTGCATTCACTATATCTGATCTCCCACAGTACACACAGTACACAGAACATGAAAATGCCATTATTTTAGTAAATATAAACTGCTAAATACATTTTCTCATCAACAGTATATAGCAGTCTTGTGACTTGTATCAGTGTCTGGTTAAAGCTTGTAGGAGGAGTTTTAATTCTCCTCTAACTGTCCTATGAGGCTGCATGACCCCTGACCCTCTGTCTGGACAGTGCTAATTGGCCCTGTGTTAATCACATGCACCAAGAATAAAAACCTCTTTAGCAATACACTCCAAAGCGAGCATGAGTCCCCCCCCCCCCCCCAAGGCTCTGTTCTATCAGAAGATGGGTTGGGGAATGTGGAAGAAGGGGAGGATCAGAGAAGACAGCCTTTTTACACAATGCAGAGGATTAACCCCTTATGCTGTGTACACACGAGTGGAATTTCCGACAAAAAAAGTCAGACTGGAGCTTTTCATCGGATATTCCGACTGTGTGTATGCCCCATCGGACTTTTTCCGTCGACAATTCAGACGGACCTAGAAAGAGAACATGTTTTACATTTTTCAGACAGAACCAATTCCTATCGGGAAAACCGCTCGTCTGTATGCCGTTCTGACGTACCAAAAACTACGCATGCTCTGAAGCACAAGACGGCAGCTATTGGCTACTGGCTATTGAGCTTCCTTTTTCTAGTCCCATCGTACGTGTTGTACGTCACCACGTTCTTGACGGTCGGACTTTGGTGTGACCGCGTGTAGGCAAGACAGCTTGAGCGTAATTCCGTCAGAGAAACCTTCAGAGTTTATTCCGACGGAAAAACCGCTCGTGTGTACACGGCATTAGGTTCCACAGTGAGTATAACAAGCATGCTTTACTGCACATACAGACTGATTTTACTGTTGTGGGTTTAATAACACTTTAAATATTGAGTTATGCTGGAAAACCACTAATATTTTCTGCAGAACAGCTATTTAGTAACTTAAATAAGGCTAGTGAATGCTTATTTACAATTGGTTGAAAAGGGTTCCAACATACCTGTACTGGGGTCAAACAAGCTTTCGGCCTTTGTCCTTGGGTAAGGACCAATTTTATGTACACTAAACATTTTAAAATTCTGAACAAACAGTAAAAGCACTTTACTACTATTTTACTACTGTAAAATATGTTTATACTTTTGTGCCCATCAGGTGCTATTCAAGCTTTTCTTTCTTGGTTGAGCACTGATAACAATTATATTCAAAGGTCAAAAAATAATCTCAGGAAACATGCTCATTCAAAACAGAGCAAACAATCTTTCTTGACTACAGTGATATGATGGAATTTTAATCAGATGTAGTTAATAATTAGTAAGATGACTGTAGTTTTCAGTGATCCATATCTAGGAACATTACCCACCTGCTGATACGATTACCATCTGCCTCACTGAGATCATTGGAATCATTGCTGATATTGTCATCCTCTGGCGTGTTCATGTTCTGTAATTCTGTCAATTCCAAACCATTTTTGAAAGGCATTTTCCAAGCTTGTTTCTGGTCGCTAGCTTTTATTTAATATGTATTTTTCTCTGTGTATGCTTAGCGGGGAACCTTAGAAAAAAATAGAACGTTTTGTGAATACAAAATGTACATCGCCACATATTCATTCATAATAGGCCAAGTCGAGAACTGTATACTTTGCTTGTGGCCCCAGTCCATAAACAGTTTTGGATAGAGCAGGAAAGGGTTAGAATTCAGTCAGGTTTTATATATTGAAAGTAGAAGAAATGGGAGGCTGGATCTTTTCAAAATGGTGTTCTCACTTCAGAATTAGCATAAGAAGAATAGAAGGAATAAAGCGTAACTTCACCTAAAATGTCATGTTCTATCAATCCTCCTCCTTACCCCCTCTTCTGCCTGTTTTAGAAAACATTTTTTATTTTTTTTGGAGTGGGTACCTATTTCTTGCAGGTACCCGCTCCCACCTCGCCCCATCCCCCCACCCACATCCTCCTGGGACATGTCAAAGGTCTCAGGAGGCTGAGGGACCATTCAGAAAGCATGCACAGTGTTGGGGAGCTGGCTGTGAAACACCAGGAAGTCACGCCAATGAAATTTACTAGCAGCCCCGTTTACGAAAAGGATGCTACACATAAAATAATCAATTTGCATGCTGATAGAAAATAACCCCCATAGTCTCTCTCACCCCCGCTTTGAACTCCCTTGTCTCATAGTAAAGCTGCACAATTAATCATTAAAAAAAATAATCGCAATCTCGATTCAACCCCCTCAAGATCCTAGTCAGCCATTTCCTCGATTTCGATGTAAACAGTGCAGAGCCGAGCTGTCAAAAAAAACAAAACGAACAAATGTTTATCAACATTCCTCAGCGCTGAGAGATAGAAAAGAGAAGAGATACAAAGTATCTTTTAGTTCTTTTGAATCAAAGTGATGAACTTCGGTCTGTAAATAAGATCAGTTTAACCACTTAAAAACCAATCCTTTTTTGAAACTTGTTAAAGTTAAAATCAGTATTTTTTGCTAGAGAATTACTTGGAACCCCCAAACATTATATATATTTTTTTTAGCAGAGACCCCAGATAATAAAATGTTGCAATATTTTATGTCACAGCGGTCTTTCAAATGCAATTTTTGGGGAAAAAATACACTTCAATGAATTAAAAAAACAACAAAGTTAGCCCAATTTTTTTGTATAATGTGAAAGATGACGTTACACCACAAGAATCGTGAGAAAATCCTGATCTTTATTCTAAGAAAAAAAATTGTGATTCTCATTTTATTCAGAATCGTGCAGCTCTATCTCATAGATTTAAAAATGATAGCTTACTTACCTAAAATCTTACTTCCAGATTTCGTCCTGCTGATTGCATGATATCACAGGTCTTAGCTTTTTATATGGTAATGGTGATCCTTGATATAGTGATGTGTGAGCACTGTTTTGTGCATCTGTACTGTAACCCCAGACTGGCATGATGAAGTTCCTTGGGGAAGGGGTGCGTGGGGTTGGTCATAAACATTCTGGGCACACAAGAAGTGGGTTGAATGACACTGAGGAGGAGGGGGGGATTTACTAAAGTTGGAGAGTGCAAAATCTGGTGCAGCTGTGCATGGTAGCCAATCAGCTTCCAGGTTTTATTGTTTTTTTACATTTTTTATTAGTGGTTCTGCACAGGGCAGCCCCAATCCTCCTCTTCTTGGGTCCCCTGCTGGCAATCCTGGCTCCTCCCTTCTGCCGCCAGAGCAAGCAGATTGCTATGGGGGCACCCAAACAGGCTCGCTCCAGAGCCGAGGTTCTGTGTGTCCATTCACACACAGAGCCACGGCTCGGCTCTCTGGGTACTCTCTCTCCTCATTTGCTCTATGGCTGTGATTGACAGCAGCAGGAACCAACAGCACCTGCTGCTTTCTCAGCTAATGAGAAGGGAAAGTCCCCGGAGAGCCGAAGCTCACGTGCACAAGGTTTGATAATGGGGGGGGGGGGGGGGGAGTGGCGGGAGGGGACTGGGTTGTCATTCTATGCACGAAGGTTAAAAACTGTGCAGAAGGTTTTTTACCTTCATGCATAGTATGACAACCTTTACAACCACTTTAATTGAACAAGCTAAAGTTAGAAGCTGATTGGCTACCATGCACAGCTGCACCAGATTCCGAGTGCCCTAGTTTTAGTAAATCAACCCCTGGGTGTGATTTAACTGCTTGCCGACCACCCGGTGGCAGAATGGCTCCCTTGCGCGATTTGCCGTAGCTGTACGGCGGCCGCTTTAAATGGTATAGGGGGCGCGCGCCGCCGCGTCATTAGGAGCCGATGTGCCTGCACGGTGGCCGTGATGTCTGCCGGGCACCTGCAATCGCTCCTGATAGAGCCAGAACCAGGATCTATGTGTGTAAACACACAAATTCACATCCTGGCAGGGGAGAGGAGACAGATCGTGTGTTCCTAGTATAGAGGAACAACAATCTGTCTCCTCCCCCAGGCGGTCCCACCTCCCCTACAGTTAGAAAACGCTGAGGGAACACATTTAACCCCTTGGTCGCCCACTAGTGTTAACCTCTTCCCTGCCAGTGACATTTAAACAGTAGTCAGTGGCTATTTATAGCTCTGATCGCTGTATAAATGTCAATGGTCCCAAAAAAGTGACAAAAGTGTCCGATCTGTCTGTCGCAATGTCCCAGTCCTGATAAAAAAGATCAGCTTAGCATATAAAAACACTTCCAACACTAGCCGGAAGTGATGTCCTTGATGACGCCCTGGAGGAGGGGCGAAACGCGTAGACGCAATTTCCGGCCAGTAAGCCAGTGACGCCTGCTTCCTGTTCCGTTTGGAGCGCACGCCAACAGCGCACCCGGAACACGCTGATCCAAGTCTGCTCAGTAGTGAGTCACTATTGTTTTGCACTTAGAGGTTTAGCACGGCGATACCACACATGCTTGTTTTTTCTTTCCTTTTTACGGCACCCATATTCAACTGGAGTTTCCATTGGATCATTTGAAGTATTTTCCGGATTCCTGATATTACCCATCTCACCACTTCATTATAGTTTACTTAGACCCTAGGACTGCAAAGCCGTGGGTCACATTGTTAAGGGGACCATCACTTCAGGATCACCTGCAATTTATCCCAACCTGCAATATTGACTTTTAATCTATTATTATTGTTGCTGATACTGTTTGTTTTATTAAGCAAAGTTTTTCTCACTTATATTCCTAGCGGTATAATAGTAATCACAGTCGCAATATATGCACCACCTTTAGTGGTGAGACATGTGTATTAGCATTTTTGTTACTATAAGTTGTAATACTGACTTATAATTTACCATTTTGTTGTTTTGAAAGCTAAGTTTTTTCTCACTCATATTCACAGTGATATTATAGTAATCACAGTTGCTATATTTGCACCACCTCCAGTGGTGAGACACGTGTATTAGCAATTTTTTGCAACTTTTATTGTTTTGTTTGCTTCACTTACACCCCTAGTGGTGATTCACATCTGCTAGCGCAGCCTTATCTCTCAGTACATCATATTTAAGGTTCTTTAACCTTTTCTAGGTAGCAGCAGCAGTCCTTGTTTACAAACTATTGCATGGTGTTATGTGTTTTTATATTATTCTTTGGCGCAAGTAGTAAGTTTTTGTTTATTATTTATTTATTTTTTTTGATAAAAAAGATCACCGCCATTACTAGTAAAAATAAAAATAAAATAAAAATACCATAAATCTATCCCTTATTTTGTAGATGCTATAACTTTTGCACAAACCAATCAATACGCTTATTGCAATTTTTTTTTTTACCAAAAACATGTAGAAGAATACATGTCGGCCTAAACTGAAGAAGAAATTATATATTTTTTTTAAAACTGGGGGTAATATTTATTATAGCAAAAAGTAAAAAATATTGTGTTTTTTTCAAAATTGTCACTCTTTTTTTGTTTATAGTGCAAAAAATAAAACCTGCAGAGGTGATCAAATACCATCAAAAGAAAGCTCTATTTGTGGGGAAAAAAGGATTTCAATTTTGTTTGGGTTTGCACGACCGCGCAATTGTCAGTTAAAGCGACGCAGTGCCATATCGCAAAAAATGGCCCGGTCAGGAATGGGGTAAATCCTTTCAGGGCTGAAGTGGTAAATTAGGATGAGGAGTGGAGGTTGGCTAGTAGCATGAGCAGTGAATGTGTCTGTGTGAGGGTAAGATTTTTATGTAGAAGAATATTTTTCAAGCACGCAGCTGACATTATATGTATCTCATGGCAGGTTTCCTTTAAAAGTATGTGCACAACATCTGATAGTTGTATCACTTCCTATGTAGGAGAGGCCTGCCAGTAATTTCCTTTTTATGTTTTGTGGTTTTGCAAGTGGTTTTGCTATAGTTTTGCTATAGAGTATGATAGTAAGGGAACAAATGGTAAACAGTTTTTTTAAATGGCTACAGAAAATTAAGAATCCGAAAACAACTTAAGGAGATCAGCTTCAAAGTCGTGCAACTTTCCAGCGACTTTAAATCCGACATCCCTGCACGGCTTCATTGTGGCTTGCATACGACTTCTTGTTGAAGCCACACCAAAAGTAGTGCAGGAACCTTTTTCTATGTCGGAGTGACTTGAGTCGCACCGATTAGAATGGTTCCATTGCCGTTAATGAGGCGCAGCATGCCATGCGACTTTGAACTCTCAAGTCGCTTGCCAAGTCGCAGCAGTGTGAACCGGGGCAAAATTATTCAGTAATCTGCCAGTGTTACCCCAAAAACACTACAGCTGTGCTAAAAGTCAAAATGCCACTATAGACAATAATAGTTTCTGACCCCCTGCATAGTTCTATCCCACTCCACTTCCATTTCCATCTTCTGACCGCTAGCTCTCTTAGGGTTATGTATCGCATTTGTTTTTCTAATAAGGAGGGTACCTCGTGTAATAAATTGAATAGAAAACACAAACTTGCTTTTAAAGTGTTACTAAACCTAGTAATATGAAAATAGTTCCTCTGCTCCCCCACAGTGCTCACAGTTTATAAATCTTTTTACATTAAAATACTGCCACTATATACCTTTTTTGCTGATCTTTATACCACGGTCACATGATAAACTGCACAGTTTGTCCAGTGCTGAGTTTCCAGGTAGGAGGAGATTTCCACTACAGCCTGTATACACGCCCACATATGTGATGTCAATATCATGTGACCTGAACAGTTCAACTGAAACAGGAAATGTTCTCTCGAGCAATAGAGACTAAACTGAGCATGTGCAGGATGGCTACCCTCACTGTATTATATGGCCTTGCCAAGATAAACTGTGCAGGAGGGAAGGATCTGTCCATATAGTGTCAAAGAGCCTTTTTACACAATGCAGACCCTTAAGTTCCACAGTAAGTATAACAAGCATGCTATTTCGTCATATACAGACAGATTTTACTGTTGTGGGTTTAGTAACACTTTAAGTTTTCATTATAAATCTTTTCTATCTCTTTTAACAGATTCATTTGGTCAAACTGCTGTTTACATAAAAACAAAACAGAACTGCTAGGGTATCTAAGGCCGCGTACACACGAAGGGACAATCCCGCGGGATTATCCTCTGGACTGAAGTCCAGAGGATAATCCCCTCGTGTGTGGGCGCCGGCGGACTTTTTGGCGCCAAAGTACGGCGGACTAAAGTTTCAGGTTTTGTTTTCAAATTATCCGCTGGACTTGGAAGTCCAGCGGACAATCCCGCCGTTAGTGGGCAAGTCCGCGGGACTTTTGAAATGAACGGACTTGCCGCTCATCAGCAAGTCCGTTCATTTAGCACGTGACTTCAGGTTACGTAGCTAGCGTAGGCAGTTACTGCCGCCGCGCTAGCTCCGTGACCTGGCATGGATTTAAAGGGAATCCCCACGCCGAAAAAACGGCGTGAGGGTTCCCCCCAAATCCATGTCAGACCCTCATCCGAGCACGCAGCCTGGCAGGCCAGGAAAGGGGTGGGGACGAACGAGCGCCCCCCCCTCCTGAGCCGTACCAGGCCGCGTGCCCTCAACATGGGGGGTGCCCTGGGGAAAGGGGGGCCGTGCGGCCCCCCCACCCCAAAGCACCTTGTCCCCATGTTGATGAGGACAAGGGCCTCTTCCCGACAACCCTGGCCGTTGGTTGTCGGGGTCTGCGGGCGGGGGCTTATCGGAATCTGGGAACCCCCTTTAATAAGGGGGCCCCCAGATACCGGCCCCCCACCCTATGTGAATGAGTATGGGGTACGATGTACCCCTACCCATTCACCTAAGGTGTAAAATGTAAAGTAAAAAAAAACACCCACACTTTTGAAAAAATAGTTTATTGCACTGCTCCGGGGGTCTTCTTCCGTCTTGGGGGTCTTCTCGCCGGACTCCCCCGCCATTTACCAAGCTCTTTTACCGAGCGAGGGGAGTCCGGCTACCTTCTTCGTCGTCGCCGCCGTCTGGGGGTCTCGATCCGCCTTCGGGGGTCTTCTTCCGTCTTGGGGGTCTTCTCGCCGGACTCCTCCCCTCTCTTCTGCTCTTTTACCTAGCTCTTTCACGAGGGGAGGTGTCCGGCTACCTTCTTCGTCGTCGCCGCCGTCGTCTGGGGGTCTCGATCCGCCTTCGGGGGTCTTCCGGGGGTCTCTTCTGTTCTTGCGGCGGTCGTCGTCTTCCGCGCCGCCGGCGCCTTCTTCTTCTTCTTGTCCTCCTTCTTGTCCTTCTTGTTCTTCTTCTTCTTCCGATGTTGACCCGACGCTCTCTCTGCCCGGAATGCCTGTGCCGCTCTGAGCTCGGACTTATATAGGGACATGGGCGACAGGGTCACATGCACATGTCACATGGTGACCCCGCCCCCTTGTGTTGTCACAGTCCCGGAGGATGCTGGGACTGTGACATCGCAAGGGGGCGGGGTCACCATGTGACATGAACATGTGACCCTGTCGCCCATGTCCCTATATAAGTCCGAGCTCAGAGCGGCACAGGCATTCAGGGCAGAGAGAGCGTCGGGTCAACATCGGAAGAAGAAGAAGAACAAGAAGGACAAGAAGGAGGACAAGAAGAAGAAGAAGGCGCCGGCGGCGCGGAAGACGACGACCGCCGCAAGAACAGAAGAGACCCCCGGAAGACCCCCGAAGGCGGATCGAGACCCCCAGACGACGGCGGCGACGACGAAGAAGGTAGCCGGACACCTCCCCTCGTGAAAGAGCTAGGTAAAAGAGCAGAAGAGAGGGGAGGAGTCCGGCGAGAAGACCCCCAAGACGGAAGAAGACCCCCGAAGGCGGATCGAGACCCCCAGACGGCGACGACGACGAAGAAGGTAGCCGGACTCCCCTCGCTCGGTAAAAGAGCTTGGTAAATGGCGGGGGAGTCCGGCGAGAAGACCCCCAAGACGGAAGAAGACCCCAAGACGGAAGAAGACCCCCGGAGCAGTGCAATAAACTATTTTTTCAAAAGTGTGGGTGGTTTTTTTTTACTTTACATTTTACACCTTAGGTGAATGGGTAGGGGTACATCGTACCCCATACTCATTCACATAGGGTGGGGGGCCGGTATCTGGGGGCCCCCTTATTAAAGGGGGTTCCCAGATTCCGATAAGCCCCCGCCCGCAGACCCCGACAACCAACGGCCAGGGTTGTCGGGAAGAGGCCCTTGTCCTCATCAACATGGGGACAAGGTGCTTTGGGGTGGGGGGGCCGCACGGCCCCCCTTTCCCCAGGGCACCCCCCATGTTGAGGGCACGCGGCCTGGTACGGCTCAGGAGGGGGGGGGGGGCGCTCGTTCGTCCCCACCCCTTTCCTGGCCTGCCAGGCTGCGTGCTCGGATGAGGGTCTGACATGGATTTGGGGGGAACCCCCACGCCGTTTTTTCGGCGTGGGGATTCCCTTTAAATCCATGCCAGCTTGCGGAGCTAGCGCGGCGGCATTTACTGCCTACGCTAGCTACGTAACCTGAAGTTACGTTCGAAATGAACGGACTGCTCCGTGTGTGGGCAAGTCCGTTCATTTTCAAAAGTCCCGCGGACTTTTGGCTGGCGGATTATCCGCTGGAGAAGTCCGTGCGTGTGTGGGCAAGTCCACACCCTCGGAAAGTCCAGCGGACCTAGCCGGAAAGTCCAGCGGATTGTCCGCTGGACTTAGGTCCGCCGGCAAAAGTCCGTACGTGTGTACGAGGCATAAGACTTCCTATGTGTGCTACTAGAGATGGATATCCATAGATATTTATCCTTGTTTTTTATTATTCACCTTCTTTCTAAAAATCTGTTTTTCCCTTCTATTTAGTTTGTTTACCTTTGCTTTTTTTTACTATCTAGGTTTTCACTGCTTATGTAATAGCAGATTTGAGAAAAGTTCTATGAATCCAATTTCACATAAGTTGTGCAACAGTAAGACCCCTTTCACACTGGGGTGGTTTTCAGGCGCTCTAGCGCTAGAATTAGCCTCTGTTAAGTGCCTGAAATCCAGCTCTCATTCATTCAAGTGTGACTTTTTACACTGGGACGCTACGATTGCGGGACATTCTGAAAATTCCTGCAAGCAGCATCTTTTGGGGCTGTCTGGGAGCGCTTTATTTAGCGCTCCCAAAACGCCCTGCCTGCCCTGCTTCAGGAGTGCCGCATCAAAGGAGTTTTTAACCCCCTCTTTGGGGTTAAAAGCTCCCTGCTAGCAGCCGAAAAGCCCCGCTTAAACAGTGCTAAAGTGCCACTAAAACAAGCAGCGTTTTAGCGATAACGCGGCTGCAGCTCAGTGTGAAAGGGGTCTTAGAATGGTTAAAGGGGCTACTTTTTTACACAGGATATCTGAAGTCTGTTGTCTGCCAAGAGTAACCTGTACTGACTAACCATTAAACCATGCACGGAATAACAACTTCTATAATGCAATTTCATAATTACTTGCTTTGAAGAATGATGGTTTCCTACTGAAGCCTTATGAAGCAATGTCCTGTAGAAACTTGTCTGATGATAGTTTATTCAGAATGGCTGATAAGCATGTGTTCATAATTTCATTTCACAGTCCACCTGTCAGAACACAATAGCTCAGCAGGAGATCGCTGCACTAATATCGCATAGTTAGTACAGTTAGCTCTTTCCGAGTTCCTTCCTTTTTTTTCATTCAGTCTGCCGGGCTGAACGGAAAAAAAAACTTGATGGTGTGTACCAGGCTTTATTCTGCTGTTTTTCACAGCACAAACTCTCCAGCAGAATGTATCAGTTTACATGGATGTGATGAACCATTTAACACTGGCAGGGGTGATTAAAATGATCAGCTTTTATTTATTACTATTTATTCATGAAAAACCTTTATCCCACAACTCACATCACCCTCGCTGCCTCCTCCCGCCTCACTCTCACACACAGCCAGCCCAGTGGCTCACTCAGTGGTGGGAGATGGAATGGGGGACAAGGACTTGCAGGCTCTTATTCTCTCCCTCCCCACTAAAGCTAACCTAGAGTTATTCGCCCCACAGGGTTGAGAAGGCCTTTAGGCAGGACATTGAGGCCCTCCAAGCTGATACAGCACATATTGGGAGTACAGTGGAGGACCTGGAGTCACAATGGGAAGTGGTTACACTTGCCCTACAAGCACTTAATGAACGCTGCAAGACCCAAGACCAACGGATTAATTCTTTAATAGATCAAATGGATGACTTTGAAAATAGAAGTCGCAGAGTTAACATCCGTATTAGAGGCTTGCCAAAAGCTACTGCTCCCAGAGATATAGTTCCTACTCTGCAAGGTGTTTTTAAGCAGATTCTCGGCCGCGAAGCACCTGACCACATTGAAATAGACCTTCAGATTATCCAGATAAACCAAGGGACATCATTTGGGACATCATTTGCAAGCTGCACAAATATTCATTGAAGGAACACATAATGTTCCATGTCAGAGGTTTCCGTTATGTGGACTTTGATGGCATAAAGCTGTCCTTCTTCCTGGATCTTTCCAGACGCACCTTAATGCAACCTTACCAATGCCCTTAAGCCACTACTTGAGGCCCTGCAGGATGCAAAGCTGGTCTACAGATGGGGCTTCCCTTTTAATTTGGCGGTGACCACAGATGGATGCCAATTCATCTTGCGAAATAAGGATTCATAAGGATATAAGGATCCACTCCCTGCACGCCCGCAACCTCGGCGCCCTGCACATCGCAGGGGACAGAACAGGAACAGGTCCAGAGATGATCCCCCCTGTTCTATCTCGCAATCTCCCCCACATCCCCCCCCCTCCCCAGAGGAGGTCCTGAATGACTCATGTGAACTAATTGTCTAACCTGCTAATGTTTCCTGTTACAGGGACTGCCAGGGTTCTTCCCCGATTTTTACTACTGCTTACTACTGCTATGGTAATTTGGTTTTGCACATATCTGATGCTGATGTGCTCTTTATGCCACTTTCCCCCAAATAGGCCATCTCCTAGGAGTTATGTCCCACATTTAGGACCCCGCGCCGAGGCCGAGTGGAGATCCCCGACTAGTAGTGGTTGGTTATGTTGGAATGCCCATATGGCAAAGTTATTGTATGTTTTGATGGTTTTATGTTTTCTAGGTTTTTACTTTTGTTTTTTGTTTTTAATTTTCTTTATTTTCTCAGCAATTCTTGATCCTCTGATCAGTCACTTGCAGGTCTCTCCCCTCTCCTGATGGGGACCTTAGATGTCTCCACAACTCCTATACATCATGGTTTCCCTTAAAATTGTATTGTACAATGTCCGTGGCCTATGATCGCCTGATAAACGCATTAGGTTATGGCTCGAGACAAAACGCTTGGGGGCACAGATTCTTTTGTTACAGGAGACACACTTTCGCACTGACTCGGCCCCCGCCTCCCCACCCACTTGTCAAACCAATGGTTTCTCAGTAACTCTCCATGCTCTAAATGAAGCAGGGTTGCCATAGCTATACATAAACAATGTTCCTTTGTCCTGACGGATCAGCTTACTGACTCTAATGGCAGATACGTTTTACTTAATGGCACCATTTTAGGTTGTAAAATCACTTTTGCAACCGTGTATGCACCGAACACTCTAACAGCTCACTTTCCTAGGCTCCTTTCTAGAATCCCTCTCCACTTTAGAAAGGGCCAACTGATCTTGGGGGGAGATTTCAATGTCAGCCCGGACCCGCAGATGGACACATCTACGGGCCACTCTACCCACTCATTTGCTTTCCTTACGCACTTCAGAAAATCTCTACACTTCCACCATCTTGTAGACTGCTGGAGAGTACTCCATCCCATCGATAAAGACTTCAGTTACTATTCGGCTACTCACACTGTGTGTACCAGAATAGATCTGCTGCTGATGGATCAGTTCTCTCTGGAGACCCTATCTAGTGCGTTGATAGGATCTATCACTATCTCAGATCACACCCTAGTATCCCTTTCTATACATCCGCTGTCCTCTGACACATAGGGGGTTATTTAGTAAAGGCAAATCCACTTTGCACTACAAGTGCATTGCAAGTGCACTTGAAAGTGCCCTGCAAGTGCACTTGGAAGTGCAGTCGCTGCAGATCTGAGGGGGACATGCAAGAAAAAAAAAACAGCATTTTAGCTGGCAGATGATTGGATGATAAAATCAGCAGAGCTTCCCCTCATTTCAGATCTACCCCTCAGATCTACAGCGACTGCACTTCCAAGTGCACTTTCACTGCACTTGCAATGCACTTGTAGTGCAGAGTGGATTTGCCTTTAGTAAATCAACCCCTAAGTCATGGACTTGGCGCCTGAATGAGAACATCTTAGATGATGAGGTGGCGTCAAAGCGCATATCAGAGTCTATTTCCCTGTACTTTGCCGAGAACATAATGGATTATGTAGGGCTGGCATCCATCTGGGAAGGGCATAAAGTGGTGGTCAGAGGGAACTTCATATCTCAAGGCTCCAGACTAAAAAAAGCATGTGGAGGAGACCTACAAACCCTCCTTACAAAAATCCAATCTGCGGAACTCAAACATAAACGTTGTATGACCCCGAAGATGACTGCAGAACTCCAATCTCTCTGTGTGGAGCTTGCCAACCTACTCGATACCTGGATACGGGCACGCTTACGCCATATCTCTCACAAATTTTACGAGTTTGGGAATCAGTGCGTGCTACTGCTTGCCAGGGCTCTAAGGAGACAACAGGCTTCGGCCATGTCCATAAACTCCATACTTCGATGGCTTCCCAGATAGTCCACTCCTCTAAGATTGCTTTCGGGATTATTATGCCCAGCTCTACCATCTCCCTGACACACTGCCTGGCTCAACAGTAGATCAGAAATGGGACAGTGTACTGCAATATCTGGCAGGAGCTCAAACTTCTCAGCTCACTGCCCAAATTAGCAAACAACTTGAGATGCCTATCACACAGACAGAATTGGAGACAGTAGTAAAAGAGCTCCCGAAGGGGAAAAGCCCAGGACTTGATGCATAAACAAACGCCAATTACAGTGCCTTCCTCCCTTTATTGTCTAACCCAATGTGTGTCTACTTTAACGCCTTAGCCTCAGGTACTGCTATACCCAAAGAGGGATTACTGGCCCATATCATGGTGCTCCCTAAGGCTGGATTTACACCTTTGCATTTTTAGTGCTTTTTGCATTTTGCAGATTTGCATAGGAAACCATGGTAAATGGACTGTAGTGCAAATCTGCAAAATGCAAAAAGGGCAAAAAATGCATAGGTGTGAATCCAGCCTAAAGAAGGGAAATACCATACTGCCCCTAGCAGCTATAGACCGATCTCACTTCTCAACACCAATATCAAAATACTGGCGAAGATTTTAGCTAACCGTCTTAAACCCAAAATGCCATCTATAATACATCCAGACCAGACGAGTTTTATTACTGGGAGGGAGGCTAGGGACAATTCTAAGCGTGCAATCCAATTGATCCATTGGACACAAGCACAGACAGACCATCCACCCTGTATCCTGCTTTCTACTGATGCTGAAAAGGCGTTTGACAGGGTGGATTGGGTATACCTTCAAGCTGTTTTGACTAGACCAGGACTTGGCCCCAACATACTTTCCTGGATAGCTTTGCTCTATGGCTCCCCAGAAGCCCGAGTTAAGGTGAACAGTGTCCTTTCGGACACCTTGGTGAAAAAATAGTGCAAACTTTGTTTGAGTGTCAGATGCTTTTTTTATCACATTTATTTTAGCGCAGTTTTTTCCTTTACTTTTATCTTTCGGACACCTTCCCTATCCAGGATGGAACTAGGCAGGGATGCCCATTGTCCCCCCTTATTTTTGCTCACACCCTGGAACCATTGCTCAATAGGATTCGCTTGAATCCAAATGTTAAAGGTTTCTGTGTAGGGCCAAGGGAGCATAAATTGTCCGCCTACGCGGATGATGTCCTGTTGTGGCTGACCGATTGATTTCTCTCCCCAAAATCATAGCTGAACTACAGAGTTTCAGCTTACTCAATAATTTCAAAATCAATTATAATAAATCAGAAATTCTATCTTTAAATATCCCCTCAAGCTTGCGTATACGGTTGCAATCCTTGTTCTCCTTCACCTGGTGCCACACTCACCTGAAATATCTGGGTGTCCATCTTACCCCCCTTTTGCTCCCAGCTTTATAACAGTAATTACACCCCGCTACTCTTCACTATAAAAGTGGATCTGCACAGCTGGGATCAAGAGACCTTCTCGTGGATGGGCAGAGTCAGTGTGTTAAAGATGAATGTGTTACCCCGAATCCTGTTCTATCTCCAAATGGTGCCAATCTCTTTACCCAAGTCTTTCTTTTCGATCCTTAACAGTATTTTCCTAAAATATATCTGGCATGGGTGAAGCCCACGTTTGGCTCTTCGTACCCTACAGAGACCTAAGCGGCTAGGTGGTCATGGCATCCCAGATATATGCAAGTATTATGAGGCGGTTGCTCTGTAATGGATATTGGACTGGCACCATCGGGTGTCCACTAAGGTGTGGGTATCTTTAGAAAAATTCTTGGTTGGCCGTAACCTCTCATGCACCATGGGTACCCCGGGAACATAGAGGACTGTCTGAATTTGTTTCTCCGATTACTATTCACGCTTTGCAGAAATGGGATGTTCTAAATAAGTCGGGAAAGCTAGCCCCTCGGTTCTCCCCCCTAGCACCCCTGGGAGGCCTCCCCTGGTTTGTTCCAGGGGAGCACCTGTCTTTCTTCCATACTTGGACAGCAGATGGTGAGGTGAAATGCAGTAGGTTCATCCAAGACCAGGGACTAATCCCACTGGATGCACTTAGAGCTCAATATGGTAGATTCCCCTTAGATGATTGGACAATTTACAGTATAGACAGCTTCAATATTTTACATGCGGTTTACCTCAAACCATACGCTCCCCTACCTCCGCCACTCCTTTTGAGAAGCTTTGCATGTCAGCCAATCCAATCCCACATTCCATATCTGTACTGTATGAGATGATGCAAGGGCTGGAACCCAAGGGGAAGCCAATATACATTCAAGAATTGGAAAGAGACCTGCAACATCAGTTTACTGAGCTACAACTTGATCACTTATGAAGGGGTGAAAAGCAGCAAAAGCACCAGTGTATTGGAAGCTGTTGTAGGGAAAGGATTAGGGAAGCTGACAAACTGCATAAATAAAGATTAGGGTCAGTTAGGAACCAACCACCGCTGTTTTTTCCCTCATCATTGTGGGCTTATTTGTCTTAAATTTTACTTTGTGATTCATTTAAAGTGGAACTTCCCCCGAATGAGAAGTTTCAATTTAAACAATCCTACCCCCTTCTAACAATATTAAAGGTTCATTTTTTTTTGGGGGGGGGGGGGTTGGTACCTAGTTTTGGCAGGTACCTGCTGCCACTTCCGCTGGAATCACCTAGCCAATGCCACTGTAAGTTGTCCCACCTCCCTTCCTTGCCTGCAAACTCTTGGGACGCTTCACAGGTTCCAAGAGGCTGCAGGACCACTCTTGCGTGCCCCTTATTGCTTGCACAAGCAAAGTACTGTGATATTAGCAAGCTGGTCATCAAGTAGTTAAAGAGTTCAGTTTTAGTAGACCTCAATGGAATACAACTTACATGTGTCAGCCAACTAAACTATGGAACAGTTGACTGAAGTACGTACATAGTTTCCATTTATGTCTGCTAAAGTTTCTGAATAGAGCTATGCTTATACTGTAACTTAGATCATTTCACAATGCTGATTTATCTGAACCACAGTTTTTTTTTTCAGGCTGTTAGCTGATGGACTGTGTATTAGCTGCTCTCTCATTGCATGGAGAGTAGCTAACAGTGCAAACTGGTATATTAAGTAATTAAAAAAAAACAACAGAAGGGCTGTCATAGGGCAAAATGTATTTAAATGTAGACATTTCTTACTGGAAATATATGGCTGAAATTTTTCTCCTCTTTCCGAAAAACAAGGTGCCTGGCTTTGGGCTTTGGCCCTACAGGGTTTCCTTTCCTCACTATCCCATAGATGATAGGGGAGGGAAGAGCAGGAAAAGTGGATACGGCAGGAATAGAGTGTTTTTTTTAGTTTTTTCCTGCATAACGAAAGCACAGGTTTGTGTGTGTGTACATGCAATATTGTGCTTTGTAACTGCATCCTTTTTATGCAATTGGCTGAATGTTGCAGTAGGGTTATGTTACGATAAACGATATCCTTATTCTCCAAAAATAATACATACACATTCACTAATCAATGGCCCTGTAATCTATATTTCATAGAATCATTATGCACAGTTTTTTTCTGCCTCCTTGTAACGTCTTCCGTGAGCTCCCGAACTTCTCCTTTTTTTTCTTACTTCCGTTTGCTTTGAATTAGCATTGCACATTAGTTGTGGTCTTGTGCACTGGTTTATGCACACTACAAATCCCATAGTCCAAAATCCATCTCAGGAATAAGCAAGAGAGGGTGGCTATGTTCCTACATATGGTGGGACCCTGGGAAAACGAACATAGCTACCCTCTGAGAGCAAAGAAGGCAGAGGCGGCTCTCTAATTAGGCAAATTAGGCGGTCGCCTTAGGCCTCACACTCCCAGGGGCCTCGCGGCCGCCTAATTTGCCTGGCGTGTGTGGGAGTTGGAGGGAATGTCCACTTGAATTATTTTTCCCGTTTTGGGCGTGAGTGGGTCTTAGATTTGCCTAAGGCCTCACAAAGCCTAGAGACGTCTCTGAAAGTAGGGTACTTTTTTTACTTAGAAAAACATATTTGAATAGATTTTAACCAGAGTTTGGTGTCATTGTAAGAAAAAAAGAAAGAACCGTCTCTCTTCACCATAAAGCAGAGGATCATTTACAGTATGTTACCGTACACTATTATGCACAATCATTCATTTCCACTGCCCACTGCAGAATCAGACCAGGGATTTAACTGTTTCAATTAAGGAATTTCAGCACAAATACAATAATGCAATCAAGATTACACATCAAATTTCCGAAATAGCATACTTCCTTATCATTTTTATTAGTTTGGCTTACATTAGTACATGCAATATACATTTCTTTTTTTTAATAAAATCATCAAGATTACTGTGATAAGCTATGGAATTACAACTCATCTTTTCTACGTGTTTTTATTTTAGCATCTGCTCAAGGATTTATATATGTTTTTGAATTTCTTGTTCAAATATGTCCTTGTATATTAAAGTAAGTTTTTAAAAGAAAATGTGCTTTCAGCATTGTATAAAAGTAAATCAAGTGCTAAGTACATAACAGCAGTAGTAAATTGTGTACGCGGCAGGAAATGGAATTATGATGTACAAGTGGTTGCGGCTGCACAAATGCGAGTGGTGACAAATTTACTTGGAGGGGGTTTAGGAGAGTGGGAGGGTGTGAATAAGGGAGTATTCCTGGGGGTCCATTGTACAAGGGGAGTCTGATCCGAACGTTCACGTGGCACTACGTTTATTAGTATGGTGTGGTAGGTATTTACAGTTCCTGTAGAGTGCTGTCAAAGCCTGGATGTAGATAATTATCTACCAATGCTAGGCACACTTTGGTATACTTGGTGATCATATCTGCTGATGTGGTGTGGCAGTTTCAGCTCAACTGTAGCACCTTCTCAGTACAGCCAGTGAAGCCTCATGGTTTTCTTTGCCCATTTTATTTAAAAGTAAAGGTTCCTTACATCAGGATTCCCACATAGGGGTTTCAGTTTCATAGAGCCTTCAAAGGAAAAACTGCTTCCTGGCTGTATAACAGCTTACATTGGACTACACAGCTCCCAGTCTGGAAGAAAACTCTCAATCCAGAACACAAGAGTGTTCACATGCTGCTTTTGCAGTAACTTAACTCGTGTTGGCCTGGAGAGTGCAGACAGACAGAAGTCCCTTGTGTTTCCATTCTTCTTCTCCCAGGCAGCACAGCGCTCTCCCTAGAAGGGTGGAGGCCTGAACCATAGTCAGCCCCTATACTAAAAGGGCTGTGCACACCTGCACAATCAGTATGCTGATTGTCCATAAAACCTGAACCCAAGGTTGGAAGCTTCATCCCACCCGATACTGTGCAAGGCTACAGTACCCCAGGACCTTAATCAGGCTTTAGCAAAGCCAGTTTTCTCCAGGCAAATCAAATTCCCATGCACCCCTCAATCTGCTTGGGTGAGAACCCTGGCAAACACCAAATTCTTTCAACACCCTGACATGATGCAGCACTATCAGAGTAGTTTTTATCTTTTGCATGCTTCATAGATTGTGTGATCATGTTTTTTGGTTTCAGTGAGGCAAAGTTTGAAGCTTTTCTAAGATTTGGCTATAATTTGCTTAACCATGAGCACTTGAAATCGGAGCCTAATTGCACATTAGTGATATCTAGGAGGCATTTATACAGGAGTACCAGGGTGGTCTCTAGGGGTGTACTGGTGTCTTGGAGATTAGATATAATGCAGAAGATTGGGCAAATGGTGGGAGTTGTCATGCAGCCTCCCCAAATGTATAAATGGGACCCCAGTTCTGAACATCCCTGGAAGCAAGATGGATACATGGGGACAAATTTGACTAGGTACCAATGGGGAGCATTTCATTAATCGTTTTTAGGGCTGTAATGTTTAAGGACCAGGACTTTGCTGTTGTCCACATTTGGTCCCAATCTTCCTAAAGAAGGATGACATTGTGGTCAGCTGTCCATTTATGGGTATAGAGAAGTGGGCCTGGGGGCCAGTTTAGTGATCATGGTAGAGTATAGTAGGGGGGTTGGTTCCTTTAATGTCAGTGTGTGTCAATTGTGTATTTTGTTAATTTATTGTCATTTGTTAAAATATATAAGCAAAACAACTTTGTTTTGGAGCAGAAAAATGCATAGTTCATAGCACTTATCCTGCCTGCCGAGCCTTCCCACCAATCTCCCACAGGTCACAAAATCTTCTTTGCTGGTTGCACAACAGCTCACATGGTCCTCATAGACTAAAGGACTCTCTCTCTAGTGTGTATAGCTTTGGGAGACAACAACATAGATATCTATGAGGGCCTATTGTGCTGGAATACAATGACTACAGGACAACCTTTGATAGAATAAAACACCTTGTATTACGTTTGCAACATCAGTATTTAACATATAGGGTATGCCTATTTAGGGAGAACTATAAATATGGTAAAGGTGGACTTTACTACCTCCTCCTTCCCACTCAGCGTAACCTTTTAGCCTTATTCCAGAGATCTTCACTGTGCATCTGTGCCCACTGCTGCACAGCGTTTGCACAGAAAAAAAAGTTGGTTTCTGAGTTTTCTGCTCATATGCTCTGTGTACTCATTGATTTCCTATGGATGGAGCCATACTCGTCTATGGAGGCTGGGGCCACCATAAGTACTTTGCCAGCAATAGCAATAAATAGGATGACTAGCAAACATGCACAGCAGGGCAAGGCTGCACTGTGAATATCTTGGAGGAGGAATATCTCAGAGTAGGATGAAAGTCACTATGTGGGTTACACTTAAAATTAAAAGAGAAATCTGGTGCTCCGTGGAAAGGATAGCTGCTAACACCAAAGGTAAATATGTCCAAACCTTCACTATAAATAAATATAATCAGAAGTGCAGTGCTCAAAAACTTAAAAATGTGACATGTATCATATAATGAAATTTATACCATCAAAAAATTCTGATCCCTAATAATGCACTAGAGCACCAAACACATTGGGCAGAGTAATGCCCCGTACACACGGTCGGAAATTCCGACCACAAAATCCATCGGATTTTTTCCGACGGATTTAGTCCGACACTGGTGTTGCATACACACGGTCGGACAAAGTTGTCGGAAAATCCGATCATTCTGAACATGGTGACGTTTGTTGCCTACGACGGGACTACGTAGAGGCTAGTAGGCAATAGCTTTGGTCTTGTAATGTGATCTGAGCATGCGTTGCACTTTGTCCGTCGGAATTCGCTACACACGATCGGAGTTGGTGTGATCGGACTTTGTTGTCGGAAAATTTTTAGAGCAGGAGATAAAACTTTGTCCGTCGGACAATCCGATGGAAAATGTCCGATGGTGCCTACACACGGTCGGAATTTCCGACAACATTGTCCGATAGGACAGAATCCATCGGAAAATCCGACCGTGTGTATGGGGCTTAAGACTGCTGACGTCATCACCACCACATGGTGTGTTTGAGGCGGCCATATTTGTAAGTCCAGGATATTGTTGTTTTAATCCTTACTTGTCTGACAATACTTCAAATACACTATGGGGTTGATTTACTGAAGGCAAATCCACTTTGCACTACAAGTACACTGCTAATGCACTTGGAAGTGCAGTCGCTGTAGATCTGAGGGGAAGATCTGAAATTAGGGGAAGCTCTGCTGATTTCTATCATCCAAACATGTACAAGCAAAAATGCTGTTTTTTTTATTTTCCTTGCATGTCCCCCTCAGATGTACAGCAAGTGCACTTCCAAGTGCATTAGCAGTGAACTTGAAGTGCAAAGTGGATTTGCCTTTAGTAACTAAACCCCCCCCCCATACTCCTATCTGGCTTCAGTTTGGTAAGCACTTTTTCCACACAGCCTTACCATCTACCTGTGTATTGCTATGAGGTAACTGCCTGTTTGGTGCCATTATGAGAGGACCATTTCCTTAAAGGGTCCATCCTTAAAAGGTTTGGTTATTTCTAATGTGCTCATTTTCTGTTCACAACCTGTGCCGCCATTTGGTCTGGTGAGTGCATTGGGTTGGTGATGGTGCACACTGTGGATTTTTTATTAAATTTTTTTAGACATGATCAATTTTTTATTTACATTTTTATTGTCTCTTGCGTTTTTTTTTTTAAATATTGCACTATATATACTCCTTTGGACTCTATTTTGGGGATAATCTGTTCTACATAGTCTTGCCACACATCTGTTAGTTTTAATCGTGCAACAACCCATCCAGTTTCATCTCTAGAGAGACATCTCCTTATAGGGACCATCTCCAAGGTCATTTTGCTGTGTTTTGGTTGATGCAATTAAACCCATTTGCTGCCTATAATCTGTGCAGCCAAATGCTCTGGTGAGTGCATTGGATTGGTGATGGGATACACCGAGGAGTCTTGTGGAGAGTATAAAGAGACTTATATGTCATTTGGTGAAAACGCATTAATATTTTTATGAACCGTCACTATCAAATATGTTCATACACATGGGCTATGCATTTTTTGATAGTATAAATTACTTTATATGATGCATGTCACATTGTTACGTTTTTGAGCGCTGCACTTTTTATTAAACATATGTGGGTTGGGTTGGAAGCAGTAAAGGACATATACACTAAGATTAAAGTTGTACATTAAATATTAAAACTCATCATTTAAAAATGTTAAAGTGAATCTTTTAACAATAAGTCATTATGAACTTGTGATGCACTTATTGGACAATGTAGCATATGTCTACCAAAGAGGTCAGTACCTGGATTAAAATATCAGTTTATTTAATATTTTTGGAACTCCCATGGTTGATATTTCCACACTGCAAACCTGCCACAGCCAATAAAAGAGGTTCTGTTGGATACTACATTTATTTTATACAAGGAAAAACAGGTATACCCAAATTGCCAATGACCAATATACACTATATTACCAAAGTATTGGGACGCCTTTACACTCACATGAACTTTAATGGTATCCCAGTCTTAGTCTGTAGGGCTCAATATTGATTTGGCCCACCCTTTGCAGCTAATGGACCCCTTATACACCGCTCCTTAACCGCTCCTGCCCATTAAAATGAAAACTTGAAATTGAAATGAAAACTACCCGTAAAGCGGTGCTTTACGGGTAGTTTTAACCCTTTTCCGCCCGCTAGCGGGGGGTTAAAAGCACCCTGATAGTGGTTGAAAACCTCTGAAAAACAGCAGCCGGTGCCCCAGTGTGAAAGCAGCCTAAAGCCCCATACACACGGTCGGACTTTTTCATGGATTCTGTCCGATCGGACAATGTTGTTGAAAAATCAGACCGTGTGTATGCACCATCGGACAGTGTACGTCGGATTGTCCGACGGACAAAGTCTTATCTCCTGCTGGAAAGATTTGCAGACAACACGGTCCGATCACACCAAATCCGATCGTGTGTACAGTTGTCCGACCGGACAAAGTGCTACGCATGCTCAGATCACATTACAAGACCAAAGCTATTGGCTACTAGCCTCTACGTAGTCCCGTCGTAGGCAACAAACGTCACCACGTTCAGAATGATCGGATTTTCCGACAACTTTGTCTGACCGTGTGTACGCAAAACCAACATCAGACAAAGTGTGAAGGACATGGTCCGACGGACCTGGTCCTTGGATAATCCGCGCGTGTGTATGGGGCTTAACAGCTTCAACTCTACTGGGAAGGCTGTCCACAAGGTTTAGGAGTGTGTCTATGGGATTGTTTGACTATTCTTCCAGAAGCGCATTTGTGAGGTCGGGCACTGATGTGGATGAGAAGGCCTGGCTTGCAGTCTCTGTTCTAATTCATCCCAAAGGTGTTCTTTCGGGTTGAGTTCAGGACTGCAGGACTGCAGGCCAGTCAAGTTCTTCCACCCCAAACTCGCTCATCCATGTCCCTATGGACCTTGTTTAGCCAAAAAATTTTTTTTCTGTTTTGGTAAAGTAGCAAAGGGTTAACTCCCCTCCCAGGTCATTTTTTTGCTGTCTGTGTGCTACTAGGGAAAATTCAATTTATCTCCTGTCCAAGAGACGCAAAAGTAAGTTAGAAGAAATCTCCAAAAAGCTGGCCATACATAGTTCATTTTTTTCCCCATTCAGCCAGAGATCTGAACCAAAAAACCCCCCACAAATGTGGTAGATGGAGGAATCCCTCACTCCCTTACCAGGACATTGTATTCTGAAAGCAACACCCACCACTATCACAATACACCAATCAGCAGCTGCAGTAAAATATTCCGTAATGATTGTACAGGAAATAATAAGGGGCTGGCAGCACTTAAACAAAAGTCAAATGAACAATCAACTTCCGTCTAGCTGGGAAGTTCACACATCGATCAAAATTTGCCTGGTCCCTGTTATGCCGCGTACACACGGTCGGAATTTCCGATGGAAACAGTCCGATGGGAGCTTTTCATCTGATTTTCCGACCGTGTGTATGCCCATCAGTCTTTTTCTGTCGGAATTTCTGACAGACTTTGGATTGAGACCCTGTTCTCAATTTTTCCGACGGAAAACCTTTCTATCGGATTTTCCGATCGTGTGTATGCAATTCCGACACACAAAATTCCGACGCATGCTCGGAAACAATTTGACGCATGCTCAGAAGCATTAAACTTCCTTTTTATAGTGCAGTCGGAAAAATTGAGAACAGGTTCTCGATCCAAAGTCTGTCGGAAATTCCGACAGAAAAAGACCGATGGGCATTTAGCGGTGCTTTACTGCTGTTTAAGTAAAGTAGAGCAGCACTTTTTGGCCCCTAGCTGGGTGCGTTTAACCCCCCGCTAGCAGCCGAAGAAAGAGTTAATAGCGCCCCTGTTGCGGCGCTGCCGAATCGATTTGCAGGCGCTTCAGCAGCGCTGCCCATTCATTTCAGCGTGGAGGAGCGCTGTATACACTGCTCCCACACCACCCCAAAGATGCTGCTCGCAGGACTTTTTTCCCCCATTCTGCAAGCGCACCGCTTGCTTTCACACTGGGGTGGCTTGAGAGGCGCTTCACAGGCACTATTTTTAGCGCTAAAATGCCTCAAAAGCACCCCAGTGTGAAAGGGGTCTTAGGCTCCATTCACACCTGGGCATTTGGAATACCAGCAGAATCGCTCTGTGATCTCCATCTACAATGGCAAAAGTAGGGTCAGGTGCCATTATTTTCAAAGGCACCTGAAATGTGGTGTGGTTTTGACACGATTGTTACGTGATTTATCACGCGGCAAACCGCATTGTGAAGCTTGTCGCCCAAAATGGAGCAGGAGCTACTTTTGGGCGACAAGCGGTGCATCACGATGAGATTTGCTGCACCGCATATTATGTGCCACTGAAAATAGTGGCACCTGAACCTGCGTTTTGCATGGAAGTGTGTTTTGAGATAGCGGGCGGACTCACAGTGATTCTGCCGCAATCCCATAATGCCTAGGTGTGAATGGATACCCAGAATGCCTCGATGTGAATGCTGTTGACAGCTCTCTCACTTTCCAATTACAAACATACTGTGGTACCGAATATTATCAACAATTATAATAATCGTGTTTTATGTGGTGTAATGTTTTAGAAGATGTTGCTTTTGAATCCTGTATACTATTTCTTTTTTTATTTTATTCACGTAATATATTAAATAATTCTCTAAAGATATAACCATAGAAGACCCAGAAAAGGCATGTGATTTATGTCTGTGCTCCCTTTGCCTTTACATGCAGATCAGAATCCAAGATTATACTGCATGTGCTAAGAGGATTATGGAGGATGGAAAGCCTCGCTTCCTGCAACGTCACTCCTCAGTGACCAATCACAGGGAAATTTCCCACGTTACAGCAATGTTGTCCTGGTAAGGAAACATAAACCCACCAGAGAACACACTGCTGTTGCTTTACTTAAGCTTTAAAGCCATGCAGGATACAATGTCACAGCTGCCGCCTTGCAGTACATTGTGAACAGAGTGTGATGATGCTTTCGTTGGAGGGGGGGGGGTCAGCTGACAAATGCCTAGAGACCTGTATATGTAGATGATGAAGTGCCGTGACGTCAAGACCACCTCCATCCATGATGCTCTCTCCCAATCACATGCTAGCACATTAAAGTACAGTCATCACCAGCCTTCGTCATCACGTTTTATAACACCGATCAATAAAATATTCCCCATTAATAATACAAGAAATACTAAGGGGGTGCTAGCACATTTCCCTCCAAAGCATCATCAGGTTATAAAGGCAGCAATCCACATGCAATTCTAAATCAGGCTTGTAAAAAAAAAAAAAAAAAACCTCATGTGACAGTTGTGGAATAATTATTAGTATCCAATGTGTATTCTGTCTAGGTAGAATAAGAAGCGTGCATTAAATGGAGGAGGGGTGGGGATCTATTCAGCTCTAGATTCAACTGTGACATAAAAATAGGAGCGGTCGCGTGACTCTGCCTTTGAGTAGCATGTAATAAGTCATTCGGCCTCATCCAGAGAAAATATACCCCAATGACCCCAATGCCCTAGCTCTCCATTCAATAAGGGCACGCCATGGAAACGTGTTGCTATTTACATCCATCTCAGGACATGCCAGTCCCATCCAGAAGGACATGCTATAAATATGAAGCCCTATCCAAGGAGACTGTGGTCACATAACTGGCATGCCACCCTGCATCCACAGAAGAACAGGATGTATACCGGATATGTCCTCCCAGCTTAGTAAAGTATTCTGATCAGAGAATATAATATATTCCTCAGTGACAGCTAAGCATAGAAGTCACAGGGACCTTCAGCACATGCTAGGCACCATACAAGGATGCTACTCAGTGGTTCTAAGCAGTAAGGTCTTACCTATGTGTTGAAGGTGTTGAGGTAGTTCCACAATAAAGACTAGGCAGTACATCCAAAGATGGGGAGCTGGGATCTCTTGCTGGAGGGATGGATGGAGAAGGAGACAGCGAGAAGCAGCTGTACCAAATGGATGTGCGTACTCTACTGTGCAGACAAAGGATTGCATCAGACTGAAAGCGTGTGTTAGAGCACCTCCTACACACATCCTACCTAGTCCTGTGAGCCACACTGCTACTGCCATGGGCTCACATCACTGATGTCTGGCTATGGGATTGCTGTCACGATTTTTTTTTTTTTAATTTGAAATTAATATCTCTTAATGGGATTGCTATCACGGTTTTTTTTTTTTATTTATTTTTTTATTATTTGAAATTAATATCTCTTTTCCGGTAAAGATGCAGCAAAACCTTAAAATTTTGCTTAGGGGCATGTGTCGCTTACATTTTAACCCTTTTGCTGCTGGAGCCATTTATTATTTTTTTTGTAAATTAATTTTGAGCACAAATACTAAAAACTTAAAAACCCCTAAAACATTATATCATTTCTGAAAGTAGACGTTGAATGTGCACACCTACACATAATAATCTCTAATTTTAGTAAATAACTAAAACATAATAAAGTGCAGCGCTAAATGAAACACAATAGTGCTCAAATCAATGAGCATAAACAGTAATGAGCACAAATACTAAAAACCATAAAAAAAAAAAAAAAAAGAAAACATTGGGGGTTATTTACGAAAGGCAAATCCACTTTGCACTACAAGTGCAAACTACAAGTGCAAAGTGCACTTGAAATTGCACTGAAAGTGCACTTGGAAGTGCAGTCGCTGTAGATCCGAGGGGGACATGCAAGGAAAATAAAAAACAGCATTTTAGCTTGCACATGATTGGATGATAAAATTAGCAGATCTCATTTCATTTCAGATCTACCCCTCAGATTTACAGCGACTGCACTTCCAAGTGCACTTTCAGTGCAATTTCAAGTGCACTTTGCACTTGTAGTTCGCACTTGTAGTGCAAAGTGGATTTGCCTTTCGTAAATAACCCCATTACATAATTTCTGAAAGCAGATGTTGAATAAAATGAAAGTATGAATAATAATAATAAATAGAATTTATAAAATGATTATTTTTTTTTTTTTTTATGTTAAAGAATATTTGCACTACTGTTATTCAAATCTATTGTTTCAGAAAACAAATACACCCATATTAATTTTAGTGCACACCAACACATAATAATCTCTAATTTTAGTAAATATATGAAACATAATAAAGTGCACCGCTAAATGAAACACAATGAGGGTTTTTTTTTTTTTTAATAAAGACAACTCCACTTTGCACTACAAGTGCAAACTATAAGTGCAAAGTGCACTTGAAATTGCACTAAAAGTACAGTCACTGTAGATCCAAGGGGGACATGCAAGGAATATAAAAAACAGCATTTTAGCTTGCACATGGTTTCATAATAAAATCAGCAGAGCTTCCCCTCATTTCAGATCTACCCCTCAGACTTACAGCGACTGCACTTCCAAGTGCACTTTCAGTACAATTTCAAGTGCACTTTGCACTTGTAGTTTGCACTTGTAGTGCAAAGTGGATTTGCCTTTCGTAAATAACCCCCAATAGTACTAAAATCAATAAGCATAAACGGTAATGAGCACAAATACTAAAAACTTAAAAACCCCTAAAACATTATATAATTTCTGAAAGCAGATGTTGAATAAAATGAAAGTATGAATAATAATAATAATAATAATAATAAAATAGAATTTATAAAATTATATTTTTTTTATGTTGAAGAATATTTGCGCTACTGTTATTCAAATATATTGTTATAGAAAAAAAATACACCCAGATTCATTTTAGTGCACACCAACACATAATAGTCTCTAATTTTAGTAAATATATGAAACATAATAAAGTGCATCACTAAATGAAATACAATAGTACTCAAATCAATAAACATAAACAGTAATAATACCTTATATTGAATATTAAAGTGCAATGTGCAAAAAGAAAAAAAGTGTGCAAGAATCCAAAAAGTGCAAAAGTCCACAGGTAAGGAATTATGAAAAATAAAAAAGTAGCCACTGTGTATCCAGACAGTCCAAATGTAGAAAGTAAATAGATACCAAATATGCCAAGTCTAAAAATTGTGTGACTACAGTAGCAAAAATTGTCCATATTTTCGAAAACTTTCAGCTCATCATGTTATAGTTAACTGTAAATTATGGCCCCAGAACTATTCCATTCACTCAAAAAATTCACCAAAAAAACGAAAGAAAGAAAAGGTTTAAAAAAGAACACTAAATAAAAAATAATAACTTTTAAAAAATCCCCTCCCCCACATGCTCAAATGCAAACGTGCATGTCAGACACACATACACATGAAAATTACAATTGTGCAGCACCTATTAGGTATCGCCGCACAATTGTCATTTTCATGTGTATGTGTGTCTGACATGTACGTTTGCGTTTGAGCATGTGGGGGGGAGGGGATTTTTTAAAAGTTATTATTATTTATTTAGTGTCCTTTTTTAAACCTTTTCTTTCTTTCGTTTTTTTTATACTTAAAGGTTATGTAAATTGAAGAGAGTTTAAAGGGGTTGTATGGGTTCGAACATCCTCTTCTGGGGTCCCACGGCAGCTCTTGCGGCACCTCCCCACATCAGATAGCCCCCTCTGGGTAGCTCTTTCCTAAGGGGGTAACCTTATCGGCATGCTCCCGTGTGATACACTCTGCGGCCATAGCTGCCAAGTGTATGATTCGGCCCCGCCCCCCAGTGCGCCGCGTCATTGATTTGATTGACAGCAGCGGGAGCCAATGGCTGCGCTGCTATCAATCATCCAATGAAGAGCCGACTAGAGCTCGGTGAAAGCAATGCGGGATCATGCCCAAGGAGATTCGGGTCTCAGGTAAGTAAAACAGGGTTGGGGGGGGGGGGGGCGGTGACTGCAAGGTTTTTTTTTCACCTTAATGCATAGGATGCATTAAGGTGAAAAAACACGAAGCTTTACAACCCCTTTAAATCTAAGACAGTACAGCAGTGACCGGCCAAGAATTGAATCGTATATGAGCAGGCTTATTGTACCCAAGTCGATCCATTGATTGATTTAGATGCAACCAGCATGTCAGATTTTTAAGCCGGCCGTAGGCGGTTCGAATCTCAGGCGATTCAGCAAGGACTGGCGGAGATTCAAATCATGTATGGGCAGGCAGGCTAATTGTACCAAAGTTGATCGATCGAAAAAACCCCTGTCAGATTTTTCATGCGATTAGTAAAAGTGTCTGTAGCCACTAGCAATAATCACTTTGTGTTCTCATGGCCAGGACGGCTACCCGTGAGCCTGTCCCCCGCCGGTAGAATACAATAGCTCCGTAGGTTGGATTCCCCCATAAACCCTGACTGAGTCGATGGGGGAATCAAGCGATTTTCTTTCCTGCAATCCATGGTTGCAGGAAAGAAAATTGCACCATCTATGGCCAGCTTTAGGATGTGATTATTGTCAGTGGCTATAGCCGCTAGCAATAATCACTGTTTTCCCTGCAGGGATGGCTCCCCGTGCCCCCCCCGGGAGAACACAATCACTCAGTAAGAGGAATTCCTTCATCTACACTGTCTGTGCAACCTCTAGTTACAGGAAAGAAAATCGTATCATTTATGGCCGGCTAAACAAAAAATGTCTCTTATTTGCTCCTTTTTGGTCTGTTAATTACATTATTGAAATCAATTTTATTATATCTGTTCAAAAAGTACAAAAAAACAACTGCTTATCAAGCCAGGAATCTTGTGAGCTCTTATCCTCCTGTGCTGACTGCCTCTGAACCAGGGACGTGCAGTCAGGGGAGGCAGGTGAGCCCGGGCCTCGAAAAAAAATTCGAGCTTCGAGAGTCGTAGGTCGGCGACCTAAAATGTGGGGCTCCTACGACCTATGGTTCTGGAGATATGGGGCCTGTTAGAAGCTACATACAGAGTAAACATTAATACAGTTTAAAGCGGGATTCCACCCTAAAGTGGAACTTCCGCTTTTCGGAACCCTCCCCCCCTCCGGTGTCACATTTGGCACCTTTCAGGGGGGAGGGGGTGCAGATATCTGTCTAAGACAGGTATCTGCACCAACTTCCGGGCATAAACTCCCATGGGAGTTTATGTCCCTTCCTGTCCCGACGTGCTGTCTGCTGGGACACACACGTGTCCCGGCAGACAGCGCAGAAGATTCTCATTGCGCCACACGACTCGCGCATGCGCAGTAGGGAACCGGGAAGTGAAGCCGCAAAGGCGACACTTCCTGATTCCCTCACCGAGAATGGCGCCGGCAACAGCAGAGAGCCGAGCGATTGATCGGCCTCTGCTGCCAACATCGCTGGAACTGGGAGACAGGTAAGTGTCCATTTATTAAAAGTCAGCAGCTGCAGTATTTGTAGCTGCTGGCTTTTAAAAAAAAAAATTTGCAGGTACAGTCCCTCTTTAAATACAAACTGCCACACTCTATTTGCAGCAGACTGAGAAGATGAGCTCACAGTGCCTCTCACTTCTTGTCAGAAGCACTAAGATCAATGGACAGCTTGGAGTCTTGGACCAATGGCAAAAGTACCATTAGCCCCAACTGCCCAATAAAAATGCTGCAGTGGAGGCACGCCTCTCACTGCAGTGTCATATAAGGGGCATGTGTCTAAAAGACAAATGCTCCCTTCCAGCCCAGCGCTCTTGACTAGAAGGAAATACGTATAAGATTTACCCATAATCCCATGTTTTTCTCACACAGTTAAGAGGGAGAATGAGAATCTGCTGCTGTTGAAAAGGTACTGTTATCTTCATATATTTATATGCTATATGTTATAACATAATAATTCATTATTTATCTATTTACTGTGAAATTACTGGTTTGAGTTAAAACTTCCAACTTCAGTAATTTCTCCATTAGGCCACCTGCTTGAGTACAGTTTTTGAAAATATAGTAAAATTACCTTAAAAACAATATATAATAATTATTTGTATATTACTTATGGTAATTAACCCCTTGCCACCCAGGCCAATTCTGACACTTCTCTCCTACATGTAATAATCATCATTTTTTTCTAGAAAATTACTCAGAACCCCCCCCCCCCCCCCCCCCAAACATTATATATATTGTTTTAGCAGACACCCTAGGGAATAAAATGGTGGTTGTTGCAACTTTTTATGTTACACGGTATTTGAGCAGCAATTTTTCAAACGCGTTTAAAAAAAAAAAAACACCTTTCATGAATATAAAAAAAAAAAAAAACACTAAAGATAACTCGATTTTTTTGTATAATGTGAAAGATGGTGTTATGCCAAGTAAATAGATACCTAACATGTCACGCTTTAAAAGTGCGCACGTTCGTGGAATGGCGCCAAATTTCAGTATTTAAAAAAATCTCCATAGGCGACGCTGTAAAATGTTTTACAGATTACATGTTTAGGTTTAAAGAGGCGGTCTAGTGATAGAAATATTGCTCTCGCTCTAACGTTTGCGGCGTATGTTACCTGTGTGTATCTGGGTCTGATACTAGCCAGTGCCTCACCAGCCACTGACCTCACCGCACGTCCCTGCTCTCAATTGTTGTCAGTATTGCTCACTGCTATAGCCATGGACTACAAAACACCTCCCCCGTTAAGAAGAAAAGAGAAAGGCGTTATGTATTTCTATCCCAGTGTTATGTAGCCTAAGACACTCCCTATCCCTGGTGACGATGCTGCTCGGTACAGTTGTCATCCTGGACAGAAAGTGTGTTAATGGTAGGATTACTAAGTGAAAATAAAGTAAAAAAGTGTGGAAAAAAAGAAAAAGAATGCAGCTACCTTGTGTAAGGACCAGTAAGCTGTAACACTATCATTTTTTGTTTTTTGGATTTAGATATGCTTTAATTTTGCACAATAATGTATGTGCTATGAACATCCACATTGTGGCACCATCCCAAGAATATACAGGAAAATGGGTGGGGGGGGGGGGGAGAAGGGGAAAAGTGACCCCGAAGAGGAGGGGGAACAGCAGATCCCCTCCACCTTCCTCTCTCATAGTTGTAGTTAGATCTAAAGGAGATTGTACAATCAGATTGTAAAGTGTATGACCAGCTAAAGACCATGTGGTCCAGGAAAGATTGTAGTTATAAGACCTGCTGAAAATGTATCCAAATTGTACTTACAATTCACAAACTATCAGACAGAGTTTTTTTTTTATAATATAATATATAATATAATTTTTAATATTTTTAAACTGTCAGTGGAGCTCTTGACTTGATCTTGCATTGCATGATTAATAACCCTTTGTAAAACTTTTACTTATATAGCCTGAACTTTACTAAATGTCCCACCGTCTTTACCACTAGCATTGTTTTTTTCCCTCATGTCATAATGACAGGTCACAATGGTTTCCACAGTTCTATACAGCTGGGGTATGACATTACAAGTGAACAATGCATGTGCACTGGCACAAATACAAAAGAATAATTGAAGGAGATTTTCTATCCAAATAAATTTCTCTTTTTAACCACTTGCCTACTGGGCACTTTTGCCCCCTTCCTGCCCAGGCCAATTTGCAGCTTTCAGCGCTGTCACACTTTGAATGACCCAAATAACTTTTTTAGCATTTTTTTTCCACATAAATAGAGCTTTCTTTTGATGGTATTTAATTGCCACTTGGTTTTTTATTTTATGCTAAACAAACGAAAAAAAACTGAACATTTTGAAAAAAACTGAACATTTTGAAAAAAAATAAACATTTTTCATAGTTTGTTCTAAAATTTTGCAAACAGGTAGTTTTTCTCCTTCACCTTGCGTGCTGATGAAGCTGCACTTATGGCCACTGATAGGCTGCCCTGATGGGCACTGATGAGGCAGCCCTGATGGGCATTGATAGGTGGCACGGATGAGCACTGATGAGACGGCACTGGTGGGCACTAATGAGGAGACACTGATGAGGCTGCACTGATAGATGGCACCAATTGGCACTAATAGGTTGCACTGAGGGGCTCTGATAGATGGCACTGAGGGGCTCTGATAGGTGGCACTGAAGGGCACTGATAGGTGCACTGGTAGGAAGCACTGTTAGGCGGTACTGATGGGCACTGAGTTACTCATCACAGCACACCAATAAATGGTGATAATATGGGCCTTCTACCAGATCCTGACCCGTTGATAGAAATCCAAGTATGGGCTGAACTGAGCATGCAGTCCCTTGGGGTCCCCTGGACAGATGTTGCACGGAATGCACAGAGATATTCAAGTGATAAGGGTCAGGATCTGGTAGAAGGGCCATACTATCACCATTTATTGGTGTGCTGTGATGAGTAAAGACTATTCCATCAGTGAAGGAGGACTATTCCCCCAAGGCTATACCATTCATTCAGTCCACTACATATAAATTTGCAGACCAGACTCGGTTCCATAAGGCTCTGAGGAAGAGGAAAAATCCTCGAAACGTGTCAGTAAATTACTCCACCTTACTATCCCATGAGCTATGGGCACTGTTTTATGACCTTTTAGAGGAATGATGTGATGTTATTCCAGATACCAAATGTGAGTACTGCACTTACTTCTGCTTTTTAACCACCTGATTACTTTGCACTTAAACCCCCCTCGTGACCAGACCAATTTTCAGCTTTTGGCGCTGACGCACTTGGAATGACAATTGCGCGGCCATACAACACTGTACCCAAATAAAATTTTTACAATTTTTTTCCCACAAATAGAGCTTTCTTTTGGTGGTATTTAATCACATAAAGAATTTCGCGCAATATATAGCTAATAATAAAGTGCAATAAGGAATATTTCAGTAATATAAATACAATAGTAATATCAATACTACTGGTGAGAGATAATAAATAATACAGTACTAATAAGCATCAGTGTCTACATTAAGTAGTAAATAAAGTGACTAGTGCATATTTACTTTATTTACTACTTAATGTAGACACTGATGCTTATTAGTACTGTATTATTTATTATCTCTCACCAGTAGTATTGATATTACTATTGTATTTATATTACTGAAATATTCCTTATTGCACTTTATTATTAGCTATATATTGCGCAAAATTCTTTATATTTATTACCTTATTGTGTATTTGTGAACACACCACATTTTGCAGCAGAGCACTATTTATTTATTTATATTTTGGCTATTTCACATACTCCAAGTAGCGCGAGGGACACATATTCACGGTATTTAATCACAGCTGGGGTTTTTATTTTTTGCTAAACAAATAAAAAAAGATGGAAAATTAAAAAATAAAATAAAATCATGTTTAATAGTTTGTTACTAAATTTTGCAGGTAATTTTTCTGCTTCATTGATATGCGCTGATGAGGCGGCACTGGTGGGCACTGATAGGCTGCACTGGTGGGCACTGATAGGCTGCACTGGTGGGGACAGATAAGTCGGTACTGATGGGCACAGCAAAGATGGCACTGATGGGCACAGATGGGTGGCACGGATGGGTGGCACGGATGGGTGGCACTGATGTGCAGCACTGGCACTGTGGGCACTGACAGATGGCACAGTGGGCCCTGACTTATGGCACTTTGGGCACTGACAGATGGCACTGTGGGCACTGACAGATGGCACTGTGGGCACTGACAGGTGGAGCTAGTGGGCACTTTTATTATCCAAAGGAGGGCACCATGGACCCTGGGCATATTGCAGTGAGAGGGACTGATGTCCCTCTCACTGCCGCCGGTGATCGGCTTTTTTTTTTCTCCTCGCGCTGTCAGCGCGAGCAGGAAAAAAAGCCGATTACCGGCTCGGTTATCTTCACATGATCAGCTGTCATTGGCTGACAGCTGATCACGTGGTAAGGGGTCGGGATCGACCCCTTACTCGGATCTGTGATCCAGCGAGTCTCACAGACTCGCGGATTACAGAGCGCGCCGCGCGCCCTTCAGGGGGCGTGCAGGCAGCTCGTTGCCGGGACGACGTCAATAGACTTCGTCCCGGCACATCAGATCCGCGATATAGCCGTCATTTGGCTATAGCGCGGATCTAAGGTGGTTAATAAAACTTTTTACCAAGGATGATGCACTAGGCCACGCACCTATTTCTTTCTTTCCTTGCTTTAGTACTTCCCCCACACAGTAAGAAAGCACAAACAGGAAACACATTTAAGCCTTTGATCACCCCTGATGTTAACCTCTTCCCTCTCAGTGTCATTTATACAGTGATCAGTGCATTTTTTTTTAGCACTGATCATTTTATTGGTGTCACTGGTCCCCAAAAAGGGTCAGATTTGTCTGCCGCAATGTCACAGTCCTGCTAAAAATTGCTGCTCGCCACCATTACCAGTAAAAATAATAAAAAGTCCATAAATCTATTCCGTAGTTTGTAGATGCTACAACTTTTGCGCAAACCAATCAATATATGCTTAATGGGATTTTTTTACCAAAATTATGTAGCAGAATACATATTGGCCTAAATTGATGAAGAAATTAGTTTTTTTACATTTTCTTTTGGGATTATTATATTATAATTATATTATTAATAATTATAATAATAATATAATAATAATAATAATAATTATATTGTATTATAGCAGAAAGTTAAAAATAATATTTTTTTTTCAAGATTGTCAGTCTTTTGTTTATAGCGCCAAAAATAAAAACCTCAGAGGTGATGAAATACCACCAAAAGAAAGCTCTATTTATGGGGAAAAAAAAGGACATCAATTTTATTTGGGTACAGCGTTGCTGCACATGCAAGCAGTTAAATTAACACAGTGCTGTATGCAAAAAATGGCCTGGTCATTAAGAGGATAAATCCTTTCCGGGGCTAAGGTGGTTAAAGCGGTAGTAAACCACTGTTTTTTTTTTTCAATCTTGCACAGTAAAGCCGTAATGTGTTTGAATGCATCACATACTAGCACATTATGTGAAACGTACCTTAGAACGAAGCCATCCAGCGGAGCACTGTTACCGCTGAAGGCACTTCCATCTTTACCCGGTCTTCCTCCGGGTTCACGGACTCCAGCTGGGTGAGTGACTGGAGCCACTGTTCACAGCACAGGGCTCTGAAGGAATGCCATCGGTATGCCGCTCCTTCAGAGCGCATGCGTGGGTGACGTCACCGGCTGCATCAAAAGTAAATAGAAGGATTTTTGGATACCCCAAAATTGGCTTTAAATTGGCAACCACACTAATAGATTATGTAAAAAATAATTTGATTGATACAAATAGAAGCTAAAAAATCACCATACGATGATTGCTAAACCAGACATAAACATAAGACACAAACACTCGGAACCATAACTTTAAAGTTCATCTGGCAATCTCACCAAAGGGGTCAAATAGGACTTCAGTCAGGGTCCTGCGTCAAATGATGACAATATATTTGAATGCCGTTTGCCATCCCTTTAGCTGTCTATAGGGGGTCCGTGAGGCATGCCGTTCAAACTAGCAAGGTCTGCAATTGCACACTAAATCATTCCTGGATTAGCAGCAGCCCCTAATGGCAGCCCCTGATGCCACCGATTAAGTGTTTTTGGGATGTGGAATCTCTGCAAGAATGTCTAGGCTGCCTAGCTTTGTGGGTGTTGATTTTATCTGAAATTTTTTGGTATAAGTTTCATGGGCACAATTAACACCCAAGGAACAATTTTTCCACACCTGTTTGACAGATGCATATCATTTCAATTTTTAAACAGCAAGGCCAATTCTTGCTTTCATCAAGAGTACCTCTATAGGGTTATGGTGTGAAGGCACCACTAACACCCAACGCCTAATTTTTCTGACACTATTTGACCAGGGCATATCATTTAATTATTACAGCAAGGGCAATTCTTGCTTTTGTCACCCAAAGCCCAATTTTGCCGCACCTGTTACTTCTATCCAAAGTCTGTGAAACAGACACCAGAATTTATCCAAAAAGTCTCTAATCTTGTTCTGAGTGCACTAAATTGTGGCCTCATCATGGTTCCCCAAGCCATTGGTTACAAAATAAAGAAAGCTTGCAGTGAAAATTATCTTTTTTTTTTCCTATAAATGCAATTTTTGCTGCAGCAGGTTCTATACACGGTACAGATGTGCCACTTTACAGACAGACTAAGAGGACTGCCCAGGCACTCTATTTAAAGGATTTTTTCATTTTTATTGTTTCACTTCAATCATCATTAAATCACTGCTCATTTAAAAGTGGTCTTTTAAAAAAAAAAAAAATTGTGTTGATACATGTCCACCAGGGCAGTACCCCGGACCCCCATACCCTTTGTACGCCCAATAACTTGCATATAAGCCTTTAAAATGGGCACTTTTGATTTTTCCAATTCGGGCCCCATAGACTTTAATAAGGTTTGTTGTTTGGCTCTGAACTTTTGCGATGTTGAGAGTGCTGGTGTGGACTGAACAGGGGGTCGCTTGGCCCATCTCTACTCCTAAATAAGGATGAGCTCCGGCAGTGAGAAATGCATAGCAGTGAGACATGCATAGTAGCCCATTATGCTTTACCTTTGCAGGGAAACAAAGAGGAAGTAAAACCCATCAGGGTTTACTTCGTCTTTAAGGTCCCTTTCACACTGGGGCGGGAGCCGCGGCGACGGTAAAGCAGCGCTATATTTAGCGCTGCTTTACCGTCGTTTTAGCCGCGGTATTCGGCAGCTCGCAGGGCGGTTTTACCCCCCGCGAGCGGCCGAAAAAGGGTTAAAATCCCCCGCAAAGCGCCGCCGTAGTAATTACATTGGTCTTGTAATCTGTCATATGATCCTCTGTGTCCGGGCTTTCCAATGCGTGCTCTAGGCTGCACCATGCAGCCTTTGTTTACATTTGTGATCTTTGTGATTGGACACAGCGATCACATGGTACAGGACCAATTTAAAAAGTCATGTACTCCATCATGTTATTATTATTATACATGATTTATATAGTGCCAACAGTTTGCGCAGCGCTTTACAACATGAGGGGAGACAGTACAGTTAGAATACAATTCAATACAGGAGGAATCAGAGGGGCCTGCTTGTTAGAGCTTACAATCTAGAAGGGAGGGTCAAGTGAAACAAAAGGTAATAACTGTGGTGGATGAACTGATGGAGAAAATGTAAATACAGTTGTTAGGTGTGGGCAGGGTAGGCTTCTCTGAAGAGAAGGGTTTTCAGGGATATTCTTAAAGCTAATAGAGTAGGAGATAGTCAGACAGGTTGGGGTAAGGAGTTCCATAGGATTGGAGAGGCTCTGGTAAAGTCCTGGGAGGTGAGCAAAGGAGGAGGTGATGAGGTCTTGAGAGGAATGAAGAGAACAATTAGGTTGGTATTTTGGAGACTAGGCTAGTGATGTAGCTGGGGGCTAAATTGTGGATGGCTTTGTAAGTTGTTGTTAGTGTTTTGAATTACATTTTTGGGGTGAGCGGAAGCCAGTGGAGGGATTGGCATGTGGGGATAGGCTGATAGATTTCGATCGATTTTGAGAGAGAGCTCAGGGGAAGGGGCACGTGGTGAGGAAAAATTATAAGTTTGGTTTTGGATAGATTGAGTTCAAGGAAGTGGTGTGGCATCCAGACTGGTATATCTGTTAGTAAGTTAGTGAACCGTGAGGAGACTGAGGGAGTGAGCTGAGGTGTAGAGAAATAGATTTGGATGTCGTCAGCATAGAGATGGTATTTGAAGCCATGGGCTGACCCAGGGAGGAGGTGTAGATTGAAAATAGGAGAGACCCAAGAACAGAACCTTGGGGGACCCCAAAAGAGAAAGGAAGAGTAGAGGAGGAAGTAGAGTTGTAAGTAAAGGTGTGGTTGGATAAGTAGGAAGAGAACCAGCAAAGAGTACAGTCACGGAGACCAATGGCGTGGAGTTTTTGGAGGAGGATAGGGGGTGGTCAACCGTATCAAAGACAGCAGAAAGGCCCAAGAGTAGGAGTACATAATAGTGTCCATTGGATTTGGCCGTTAGTAGTTCATCTGTTAGTTTTAGGAGAGCAGCTTCTGTGAAGTGTTGAGGATGAAATCCAGACTGAAGGGGATCAAGGCTATTCTTGGCAAGGTGGTTGCTCAGTCAGTTGTAGACCAGACGTTCAAGGATTTTGGATAAAAAGGGGAGCAAGGAGATGGGGCATAGGTTGTTAAGATTGGTTGGGTCCAGTAAAGACTTTTTAAGTATGGGGCTGACTAGTGTGTGTTTTAAAGAGTTGGGGAAGATGGCAGAAAAGAGGGAGAGATTGAAGATGTGGGTTAGAGAGTGTAGAATTGAATCAGAGGGTGAACGTAGCATTTTCAAGGGAACAGAATCCAGAGGGCAGGTGGTTAGTTGGACGTTAGCAAGTAGTTTAGCAACCTCATCTATAGTGGGGGGGTTGAATGAGGGAAGTAATGATTGTACCTGTGGGCATGAAGTGTAAAGCGTGGAGGGTATCTGAACAGCAGAGATCTCCTCACAAATTGTTTCAAACTTCTGTTTGAAGTGATTGGCGATCTCCTGGGCAGTGAGTAAGTTAGTGAGTGGAGGCAGTGAAGGACGAAGTAGAGAGTTGAAGGTAGAGAAGAGTTGATGGGGACGGGATGATAAGTTGTTAATGAAAGTGATAAAATAGGTCTGCTTGGTAGTGAGGAGGAAGGAATTGTATTTTTAGAGGGCAGATTTTTTTTTTCATATTTTTAGTTTTTATTCAAACAATAAAAGTAAATACAATAAGGCGAGAAAAATGAAACCACATACACGAGGTTGAACGGCCGTTCTAAGCAGGTAAAGTACACATAACATATAGTGCTGAACATTCTTCATTTCTAACTTAATTTCAAACTTAATTTATCTCATCTCGGTAACCTCCTCATCTTAGATCCATTTTATCCATGCAACCCTTTTCTTTTATCTCCCAGGCCTACTGTTCTTATTTGATGGCCATCCAGTAATTTCCCTCGAGGTCTTTCATTCCCCTTTATGGGTCTCTCCTCCCCCCATTTTCCTTTCCAGTTTGCCCTCCTAGAGGGCAGATTTATACTGGTTGAAATCTTTCTGAGATTTAGTCTTACGCCACAGGCGCTCACGGCTATGTTTTTTCAGACTTCTAGTGTCATCTGTTTGCTAAGGTTGAAGGGTTCGGGGCCTGACTCTGTGTGTAGTGAGAGAGGCCAGTGTGTTCAGGGAGGCTAAAAGTTAAGCATTGTAAACAGAAGTGGCTAGGTCGGTGCAGGACAGGGGTGCCATTTTGTCATAGAGGTGGCCAATAGCAGAGTAGAGAAGGGTTGAGATGGCGTAGGTTTCTACGGGTAACTGTTAGGCGGTTGGAGGGAGAGGAGGTGGAGGAGAGGGAGAGAGTGAAACTAACAAGGTAGTGATTATAGCGAGGGAAAGGATAGTTGGAGAGGTTGAATGGAGTGCATAGGTGGGAGAAAACCAGATAAAGGTTATTGCCTTTAGAGTGAGTAGAAGCATGTATCCATTGCTTCAGGTCAAAAGAGGAGTCTAGACTGAAAAGTTTGGAAGTAGCAGGAGTGTTAGTATTAGTAGGGATGTTGAAGTCCCCTAGAATGATTGTGAGGAATTTCGGAAGAGAGAAAGTAGGGTAGCCAGGCAGAGAAGTCATCAACAAAGGATGATACCGGTCCAGGGGGCCAGTAGATCACAGCTATCCTTAGAGAGACTGGGGAGAAAAGACGAATGCAGTGTGCCTCAAATGAGGAGAGCTACAGAGAGGGAGGTGGGTGAAGTACCTAAAAGGTGCTATGTGGGGCTAGAAAGATTCAAACATCCTCTCCCTTGTGTCCACTGCAAAGAGATAAAGAGATCATGGAGAGAGGTGAGATTGTTACAGACAGAGCGGGCAATCCAAAGGGTGCAAGAGAAAGGGAGTCTGGTCCTGGGAAGAAGAGAAATGGGAATTAGATTGTGTGCATTGCAGCAGGACTGGGCTCAGCCCTTCCTTCTCAAAGCTGGCCGACCAGCTGTTGGCTAATTTCCAGCTCCTATCTCTCCACAGTGACTCACCTGTTGATGATTTCCTGCTCGTCAGTCCTGCCTACTTAAGCCGTCCAGTCCAGATGATCTCTGCCTTCGCCCTGGTCACATCTCTAGAGATGCTCCCCTGTGTTCCTGTTAAAGACTTGCTTGGCTGACATTCCTTCTGGCTCCAGATCCTGCTTGCTGTTCTACTACGCTTATCTCTGGCTCCCTGACGTTTTGGCTTGTCTGACTATTCGTTCTGGTTCCTGAACTCTGGCTATGTTTTGACTACGTTTACTCTGTTTACCTTTTTTTATTATTATTAAACAAGCGTGATTTAACTGTACTTCTGTCTCAGTCTGATTCATGGTTTCTGACAGTAGGCGAAGGCCATGAATTCAGAAGATGCAGTCAATCCACTTGTTGGTAATATTTTTTCCAGATTGAATGAGCAGGATCACTGCATGGATCAGTTTGCCATGGCGTTACAAATGCTCCTGAGTCGCACGGCTCACCTGGAATCTCCCACTGTGGCTGTTCCAGTACAACCTGTGTTGCAGGCCGTCCCTGCTGCTGCTCCAGTCTCTGTGTAAGCTTTGAGTCTCTGTGTATACTTTGAGATGCTGCCGCAGGCATTTCCCACGGACAGAAGCAAAAGTAGGTTGCATGATATCTTTGCCTTCTGAGAGAGCCTTGGCCTGGGCAAACTATGGGAGACACAAAGTTTGTGGCCTCTTTTAAAAGAGTATTTGACGTTCCTGCATGCTCCGCTTCTGCTGCCAAGTGCCTCATGTCCATCAGAGTACGAGAACTGTTGCCGATTACGCCATTGAATTCTGTACTCTGGCAGCAGAGGTTGCTTGGAACAATGAGGCCCTCGTGGCTGCTTTTTCTCACAGTCTCTCGGATACCATCAAGGATGAGATAGCAGCCCGAGATATACCCACTGAGCTGGAGAAGTTGATCACGTTTGCCATCCTCATTGACTCCAGACTCAGAGAAAGACTCCCTTTTAAGGAGCGCTTGCAGAAGCCTCCTGTACATTTGTCACCGAACTTTGCAGTCCCACCCTTGCCTCCCTCACCTCCCATGCCTCCTGGTACCGAGTCTGTGAAGATGAACCCATGCACTTGGGCTTCACGCGTCTCTCTGCGGATGAGAGAACCATTAGGAGGAGGGAGAGATTGTGCCTTTATTGTGGCCAGGCAGGTCACTTTTTGAAGTCTTGTCCTACCCGTCCAGGCAACGCCCGAACCTTGAGGTCCTGTCACGGACAGACCTTAGGTGGCATTGTTTTGTCCCCAGTTATCCAGAAGGATAAGCCTCTGATTTTGGTTACCCTTTCTTGGGCTGAGTCGTCCGTCGAGATACTGGCTCTAATTGTCTCTGGGGCTGCAGGCCTGTTCACTGATGCTGCCTTTGTATTGAAGCACTCGATTCCACTGCAGCTGTGTGACACTCCACTTGCCATTGAGGCTCTTGACAGGCTCTTCACCATGAGATAATCCAATTCCAAGTTATTTCCTCACCTAAGTTTCCGCTGGTTATTGGTTATCCTTGGTTACAGAGGCACAATCCCTCTTTTGATTGGCTCCATGCTGAGGTTCTCTCCTGGTCACCACAATGCAGTGAGACATGCTTCCAGAAGGTAACCAAGGTCCTGTGCATCTCTTCACTCTCCTCCCTGCCGGAGGAGTACTGTGATTTTAGCGATGTCTTTGACAAAGCTCAAGCCGGTAGTTTGCCTCCACACCAGTTGTATGATTGCGCAATTGACCTTCATCCTGGTGCCATACCCCCTTGTGGCCGGGTTTACCCTTTGTCGGTCTTGGAGGATAAGGCCATGGAGGAGTATGTTGCAGATGCACTTTCTCAAAGGTTTCATCCGCAAATCCTCATCTCCTGCTGGTGCTGGCTTCTTCTTTGTGAAGAAGCAGAGTGGTGAACTGAGACCTTGTATTGATTATAGGTGTCTCAATCATTTGACGAGTAAGAATGCCTATCCAATTCTGTTAATTAAGGAGTTATTTGACCACATCAAGGAAGCAACGGTTTTCACGAAGCTTGATTTGAGAAGGGCATACAATCTCGTGAGGATTAAGGAGGGTTGACGAGTGAAAAACTGCATTTAATACCAGAACAGGCCATTATGAGTACCTCATAATGCCTTTTGGCCTTTGTAACGCAGTTTTCCAGTAATTTATTAACCATGTTCTCCGAGATTTGTTGCAGTTATGTGTAATGGTTTATCTCGACGATATCCTCATATTTTCCAAGTCCCTGGAGAGCCACCACACAGATGTCTGTCGTGTGCTTCAGAAACTAAGAGAGAGCAATCTCTATTGTAAATTTGGAATAGTGCGAATTCCATTGTGAACAGGTTAAATTCCTGGGATATATTATTTCCACTGCTATTTTTTTGATGCAGTCCTACAGTGGCCCCGACCCGTGGGTTTACGTCCTCTGCAGCGTTTTCTTGGCTTTGCCAACTATTATCGGAAGTTTATTCGGAACTTCTTGTCTCTGGTCAAGCCCCTGACTGATATGACCAGAAAGGAAGGTAACCCACAGAGTTGCTCTCTGGACTCCATTAAGGCCTTTGAGAGTCTCAAGGCTGCCTTTGTTTCTGCTCCTGTGTTGGCATATCCTGATCCTACGTTACTCTTAATCCTTGAGGTTGATGCTTCGGAGACTGGAGTTGGCGCCCTTCTGTCTCAACGTCCTACCTCTGAGAGCGCTATGCATACTTGTGGCTACTTTTCCAACAAATTGTCACCTGCGGAATGCAATTACGAGATTGGTGGCAGAGAGCTGTTAGCGATCATTTTAGCCCTGAAAAAATGGAGACATCTCCTCAAAGGTACCACTGTGCCGGTTCTCATTCTTACTGACCATAAGAATCTCACAATCTTGTCTGAGGCTAAATGGCACACTGCATTCGTCTTTTCTCCCCAGTTTCTCTAAGGATAGCTGTGACCAATATCATCCTTTCTTGATGACTTCTCTGCCTGGCTTCCCTACTTTCTCTCTTCCGAAATCCCCAAAATCATTCTCGGGGACTTCAACATCCCTACTAATACTAACTAACACTCCTGCTACTTCCAAACTTCTCAGTCTAACCTCCTACTTTGACCTGAAGCAATGGATAAATGCTTCTTCTCACTCTGAAGGCAATAACCTTGATCTGGTTTTCTCCCACCTATGCACTCTCTCCATCTATCCAGTCCAGGAGGCTTTGCGACATGCTAATGATAGGTACAAACTCCATGCTGACCACAGATGCCTGCCTGAGCCTTCCTCCCAGGTTGGGGACAGGGTCTGGTTGTCATCTCGCAACCTCCGACTTCGTGTTCCTTCTCTGAAGTTTGCACCTCGGTTTATTGAGCCTTTCCATATTCTTCGCAGGATTAAACCAGTGACTTACGCATTAGACCTTCCTTCTAATATGCGTATATCGAATGTATTTCATGAGAAGGAAGTGTCACCGGCACACCAGGATCTCCAAAATTGGGTCCAAAACTTTATTCACATAGTATCAAAAAAATAAATAGAAGCGACATTTCGGAGCTACTCAGGGCCCCTTCATCAGGCATGTGACCTTTGGACCCAATTTTGGAGATCCTGGTGTGCTGGCGACAATTCCTTCTCATGATTGCAGTCGGTTCCAGACGTTGGTCATTTCAGCACCCAATCTAAGATACAGCCGTTTGTGCAGGAAGGTGTGCGCTGGGAGTATTGCATTGGAGGTTAGAATGTATTTCATGTCTCCTTATTAAAACCTTTGGTCTGTAATCGGTTTACCACCTCTAGCCTTGTCCTCACCCTGTACAGGTTGAGACCCATGAGGAGTACAGTCCATTGTTCACTCCCGCTCCGTGGGTGCATACAGTACCTGGTGCATTGGATAGGCTACGGACCGGAGGAACGTTCTTGGGTCTCATCCTCGGATGTACATGCCCCTGTCCTCCTCCGTGATTTCTATAGACATTTTCCCCTCAAGCCTGATGGTCCTCTGATGGGGGGGTCATTGAGGAGGGGGTACTGTCAGGACTTGGCTCAGCCCTTCCTTCTCAAAGCTGGCCGCTCAGCTGTCGTCTAATTGCCAGCTCCTATCTCTCCACAGTGACTCACCTGTTGAGGATTTGCTGCTCGTCAGTCCTGCCTACTTAAGCCGTCCGGTCCAGATGATCTCTGCCTTCCCCCTGGTCACATCTCTAGAGAAATACCCCCACTTCAAGAAAGATCCCAATCTGTAAATGCGCCCCCCTTGGCAAATGTGCCATTCCCAAGAGATGCTTAGTTATATACTTCTAGGGATGGTGGTGGCTGCTTTCCAATTAGTAATCAGGGAGCTAATAAAAGATGGCTGGCTAAACAGAGCAAAATTCTCACTTCAGAAATAGACTTACAAAGGGACAGCTAATTAAGATAAGAACAGGCCATAATATAAGGTAAGGCAAAGAGAGAAGATAAACCATAGCAATGTGGACAGTCTACAGATGGTGAAGCAAAAATAACATACCAGAGTTAGAGACAGAAGGAGAGCAGTTTTCAATATTGCAATTATAGCTGGAGTTGCATAGTTGCAGCAGTAAGGGCATACCTGTGAAGAGACAGAGAATATTTCAGATGATACATTCAGATTGCAGAGTCGGAAGTGCTCCCACTTATAGAAATACCCCCGCTTTGAGAAAGAACCCCATCTGCAAATGTGCCCCCCTTGGCAAATGTTATCTGCTGTGTCTGAGCTTGCCACTGTGCACTCTAGGAGATTAGACTCTAGATTGGCTAATGCGGAGGATGTACAGGTATGTTCACCCGCATTGGCAAAGCTGCCGTCTGGCCATTACATAGATAACGTGTTAATGTAATTTCAAAAGTTGTTTTAAATCTCTTTAAATCTGCAGCTTTAGTTAAAGCAGAACTGTAGACAGTTATATGGACATATAACTATATTAATACGGTTAATAAGCAGTAAAAATATGTAGCCATTTTTTGACAGGGGATATGGAAAATGGCCCTCCCTAAATAGGTTGTGGTGCTAATCATGTAGGTAACTAGAAGGACCAGATTATTCACCAAGTGGAAGAGTGGGTTTGATAATAAATGTTGCAGTGCTTCCACCCAGGACATGGCCTCTGTGAGAAATGAATCCATAATCTAAGTAAAGTAAGGTGAGAAGAGGAACTACTGTACCCAGCATTTAACAATAACCATAAGTATATCTACTCTGCTTCTTGGCCACTAAATTTAATCTTTAATCTGTGCTGTAGCAGGACCTCTAGCTACCGATGGGTTGTCAGATGCCTAACCTGGCTCCACCCCTTGCTGCTTACTGAACCCCAAGCTAAAGTTAGCTAGAGAATAACAGAACAGAAGGGACAGCAGGTAACAGGAGCTGCATAAAAACAAGTAAAGAGATTCTCCTAATGTCATGAATAGGGTTGCACCAACAGCCGATACTAAGCATTTGCACGAGTATATGTAAAAAGCCAAGCAGCGGGGCCGCTGCATCCTTAACAACCGATGACTCATTCAGCTGTCAGTGGGGTTCCCCTGTTGACAGCTGAAGTGTAAACCAAGTCCCTGGACATTGTTTCTTTTTGTATCTTTCTGTTTATTCATCTACAGGTCAAAGGGATGAACTTCAATCTGCAGATGAAGTCAGTTTAAAGCAACCTGGCAAGTAAAAAAAAATTTTTTTTATTTTTATGTTCCTTGGTTTAACCCTGTATTAACCTTTAATTTGCTCTAATCAGCCTTAATTAACTCCTTATTCTCCTTTTCCATTTGATTATTATTTTCCTGCTAATTTTTTTTGTTCACTTCTATTTTATAAACTATAAATTAAAACTTTTTTGTTTGTTTGCTTTGTTTGTTAATATTTTTACACTTTTTTAACATATATTTACATGTTTCACATTGAAAAAAGCTCAACATTAAAAGAAAAAATTAATTATTTCATTTGTAAATAACTTTTCAATGCTTTGTACCATTGCTGACAGCTGAAGTGTAAACAAAACAGTTGCGGTAGGTATCGGCAATTGGTATCAGCAAGAACCAAAAAAAAGTATTGATACTTGTACTCGTTGTAAATAAAAAAAATGGTATCGGTGCTTCTCTAGTCACGTACCTGGTAGGAGTCTGAATTGACGAGGTCGACCTCTATTTTATCTCCAGCCCAAGCCCCACAGAAGGTGGAACAGATGGTGCCGAAGGACAGGAAGAACAAGAGTGCCAGCAGGTGTTGATTGCAGAACTTGCGGCTGGAGACAAAGCCTTGGAAGATCAGGCAGGGAATCAGGTCAGGAACAGAGGAGATGCAGGGTAGACCAGTCAAGGTTAAAGGGGCAATCTGCCGGTGTCCTGTCGAGAAATGTCCCCCATCGGATAGTGTCCGTCCTATATTGCGCAGGTGCAGCGCTTGCGCAGTATGGAGGACAAAGGACAAATGAGCTCTATACGGCGCCTGCGCAATTAATAGTACATTCTGTCACACGCTCCCGCACACTCCCTATGCTCGTACAACTCTGCAATGATGGCCAGAGCTGATAAGGACAGGTACTTCAATGTTACATAAATAACACACGCTATTTCAATGCTTTACCCGCCCATTAACATTGCTAAACCCATCCTTCAGTTGTGTAAACATGCCCCGCAAAGATCCGCCCATTTGAGAAATCCACCAGCACAAACATCGGGAGCGTGTGACAGAATGTACTATTAATTGCACAGGTGCCATGTAGAGCTCATGAACAGGTTCATGTTCGGAAACTTTCGGCGTCTTCTTTGTCCTTCGTACTGCGCAAGCCCGTTCCCCAGACGATGTCATTGTATTGACGAAATGTGCGTCGGGAGGAGTTAGACGCGCTGACGTCTCCACGTACCAGGTCTTTTGGATGGGCGTCCATACACAGCCGGCCGCCTACTTTGCTATTTTGAATCTGTAAGTGCAATACTTTTAAATAATTTTTATTAAAATGTTTAGACGTTATTACGCCATGGTGAGTCTTTCTTTTTTGGGTTGCCCTTGACCACCCCTGAAGTTTTTTGCCCTGGAGAGCCTGCTAAATCCTTTCCTTTTGGTGAAGTGAGGATTCTTAGTGATATCTGCTCTGCCCTGGATATAGGAACCTAGAACAGGAGGCACTTTTCAACATAAAGGCCCCGACTGGGTTTAGGTCAAAGGTTCTATTTGCTTGCTAGCTGGTAAGCCTTCATTTTATACAGTGTTCACATTGGTGGTGGATCTGTCACGGATTATCAACACTTTTGCTTTGTTTCCAATTTTCCAAAATAAACCGTTTTTTCTTCTGTGAACTTTCGATCCATGAATTTGGGTGATTTCTGCAGAGGGACGAAATTATTTGGACTCTTTATATTTTATATTCTAAGGCAATTCAATTGTTTCACCTATATGATTCATTTTTTAGTACTTGATTTGTCATACACGTTGATGGCACTGATTTAGCACTATTGTTTCTAAGGTTACACACCTTGATGGTACTGATTTTGCACCATTATTATTTTGATTCATTTATGCTATTTATTATATCCCTTAACACAGGATTGTTCACTGTGATATTACACTGTTTAAACCTTAAGGTTTTTAATCAACACTTGTGGTTTACTACTGTTTGTTAGCGCTGCTACATTTTTTCTGTATTTTTCTTTGTGTGTATTTCACCTCTAGCAGCTGCTTTGTTTGTTTTTTTTGGTTAGTGCGGTATTTACATCTTTATATACAGTAATGGGATATAAACAACTTGTGGCTGATGTACAGTGGGCTTTGGGTTCTCTAGTGACTCGGGCACTTGGAAAGTCACCCGATCACTTCTTTATCTAAACAAATTTTTTAAAATTCGGGAGACAACACTGCACCGAAAGAGAAAAACAATCTTGTTTTCCTTTTGTAAACTATTGAAGTGGTAATAAACCCAATATCAAAAATGTAGATGTGGTGTGGTGGTGTGGTGGCTGCATCAGTTTACTTTTCTTTGGCTTTCTTCCCTTTGTTTTCACCTGGTGATCTGGCCAGTAACACACCTCCTATATTAGTAAGACACAACTCTGGAGGAATGAGAACAGGAGGCACAGCAAACAGCAGCATTGTCAGCATTTGAAGCCAAACTCCAGCTCGCACTTTATAATAAGTTACAGCAAACAGTTTTTTCCTTTTGGGATAAAAGTTTTGTATGAATAAATAAAAGCTGATCATTTTATTCACCCCTGCCAGTCTTAAATGGTTTGTTTCATCCATGTAAACTGATACATTCTGCTGGAGAGCTTGTGGTTTTGAAAAACAACAGACTTGCCCGCTGGATCATCAGATGACAATAGAAGAAAGAAAAAAGCTAAAAAAAGGAAACTAATACAGCCATCACATCTAAGAATTCGTAAATATAATTGGCAATATAATTAAATACTTGCTTTTGGGTTTATCCACTTGACCTCCGGAAGATTTACCCCCTTCATGACCAGGCCATTTTTTCCGATATGGCACTGCGTTACTTTACCTGAAATTGTGGGGTTGTGCGACACTGTACCCAAATACAATTGATGTATTTTTTCTCACAAATAGAGCTTTCTTTTGGTGGTATTTGATCACCACTGTGTGGTGATCAAATAGGAAAAAAAAAAGCTCGGCCTTGATGGGAGGCGTCCCGCCGACTGTTGTCTTTTCGCGGGGACAGCTGTTATATGTTATGATGTCAGAAGGGGGCGGAGTCACCCGGTTACATCACCGGGTGGCCCCGTCCTTGCCTATATAGCAGCTGTCACCGCGAAAAGACAGAAGTCGGCGGGACGCCTCCCATCAAGGCCGAGCTTTTTTTTTTTCTATTTTTTGGGTCCGTCTGTACCATGATTGATGATGGATGGACATTGCAGGACACTTAGGCTTTAGACCAGGGGTGGCCAACCAGTGGCCCGTGGAGCCCTCTGATGTGGCCCGCGACCTCCTGCTCTGGAATGGCCGGTTAGCAAGCCCAGATCGCAGGTTGCCGACCCGTCATACCAGATGTTGGATTCAATACAAGATACACCCCCCCCCCCTTTTACTGGAATGTAACCAGTTACACCTCATATTGTCATGAGTCTAAGGCTATTGTATGTGATGAATGGCGGCTCCTATCTGTCTGGGCTACACAAAGACTAATTATGGGCTGTCGGAGATCGCAATTCCAAGATTAGACAGCAGTCGGATTAAGTGCAATTCTGGACAGACGCTGCCCCCCAGAGACCACTTCTGGCAGTACAAGCAGAATACATGGAGGCGTATACCAGCTGGGCAGGTGGGCGGGCAGTGGGAGGTGCTGTGATTGAGGTGTGATTGACAAAAAGGGTTTGCACACACAACTGATTCTCTTAATTCCATCTGGAGCTCAGCTGCGAAGGGTCACCACGATAAGTAGATCATTATATTGTATTTTAACTGTATATTATATCATTGTACTGTAGCCTTGCTGTATGTTGTGTAATTGTGTAACCCCCTTTTGATACACGTTAGCTTTCGCATTTCCTTGGGAAATAAACAAGATTTGATTATTATGAAGCCGTGTGCTTGGTTTCATAGCTAACCTCGTATTATTGTGATATTAAACGTAGCATGCGCTCATAGGTTTAACAGACTGACTAATCTACAGAGACTAAACAAAGTTAATGCATAGAGATGAGATAATATCTAGATTGTAGTAGTATATCGTTTTCTACAATTATTATCAAATCCCACACCAGAGCATCAGTGTTGTGAATGAAGCTGATGCTTCCTGTACAGCGCCAGCTTTTTCCACAGGCAGAGTCTATGGCAAAGTTCAGTTAACCCGCGGGATAGACACAGGTGCACTACGCACCTGCGGTGTGGGTAAACCGCAGCACATCATTATGAAAGTCTTAGGCCCTTTTCACACGATCGGCCCTACCCAATCAGACCCTCAATTCACTTCTACAGAGCGGCAGATGTAAACAGACTTTTGTCCGTTTACTCCCGCCTGCCTCCGATCGTCTAAAAAAAAAAAAAAAATCTGGGTGGATCAGATTTGGAAAGCCTATAGAGTAGCCGTGACCTGTCATCCACCCAATCCGCTCATTTTGGCCCGTGACTGGTTACCAAGTTGCTTAAGTGGCCCTCGCTTTAGACTCAGGGACATGAAACACAATCTTGGTCTTCTCTGGGACTTGAAATCAAATTAATTTACCTTCTTAATGAACAGAGAGAAAAACCTTTAACTCACAGAGGTTCCTTGTCTGCAAATAATAGCTTGTATGATTCATTAGGATTTACAGTCCCTGTCACAATTCAAGGTCAAGCACAACTTAGTGAGCAGGAAAAATTCCCTTAGCTAATATAGCTAAAGAGGCACTACACTGCATCTGAGCATCACAAACCAACCCATCCATCCATGTCTCCATGCTTTATTTTGTTGATAAATCACTTTAAGAAAAAAAAAAAACCCTAGCATTTCTAGCTGTGGCCATTTTGAGTAAGGGCAGATGATTCATGTAACATTTACTTCTTCGATTCCATCTGCCCTTAGCAGAGGTATGCAGGCAGGAGGTTTTGCTTAGCTGGGAAAGACCCTCCTCCCATGAAGATTCCTGAGATGTATGATATCATTTGCCTAGGCCAGAAACCAGGAAGCAACTAAAGAAATGTTAAAAAAATAAAAAAAGTTTAGGTAATGACTTATTTGAGCTGGTAGATGCTGAACTATGTCCTGAGGTCTCTACACTACATACAGTAACCTCAGAGAGTCATGTTAAATCTGACAGAGTTAATAGATTATCAGCCTCAAATTCACCCATCCAAAAAATTGATAGCCTAGCCCACTTATCTCATTCATTCAAAGGTGCAACTCATGCAAAAATCTGTAACTTTGACACCATTTCCAAAATGTCTGCCCAGCATGTAGGCAGGTGGCCTACTTTGTGTATTTAGTTAGCATCTGGCTGCCCAGCTTGGGAGGGAAGGGGTTAGTGCTTGTGTGATATAAAGGGAAGAAGCCTTTTACTCTGGGGGTGGGAGGACCTAGAACGGACCAGGGATGCACGCACGGGAACTCAGGACTATGACTTAAGAAGCTTGCTGGTCAGCTTGGAATGCCGAATCCTTGGATTGCTCCTAAGAACATGGAATCCTTTTTTCCAGTTTGGACTTTCCCGTAAGAGACCTCTCTGGTGCAGGCATTAGTGAGCACACCTTTGGGCAAGGTGCTACCCCTGTGCCTGGAGTAGCCCAAAGAAAACACCCTGGGGGTAGACCTCTCATGTGACCCACACGTGACACCCAACGAGATAATCGGCAACATGGAGGAAGCTCCATCCTCACCTGCTTACTACTACCCTACTACCTAGGGTTACCATCTCTCTGGGATTCACCCGGACAGTTCAGGTTTTAAATCATATGTCTGGTTTTCAGTCCGCCTGGCTCTATAAGATAGCTAAATAGAGGACTAGACGTTCTTTTCTCTCCAACCTGCAGGGTGTGAAATAAGATTAGTCTCATCGGCATTGCCGAGGAATGAAGAGTGTATGGAGAGAGGAATGAGGAGCTTCTTTGCAGTTTGTAATCTGTGAGTACAGGGGGAAGGGGTGGGAGCAACTCTGATGTGTGGAGGGACACCTGGGGGCACCTGATGTAAGGAGGGACTGTGATGTGTTCTCTGATGGTGACACCCAATGTAAGGGGGCACACCAGATGTATGCAGGGACTATGATGGGGACGTAGATGTAAGGGGGCACTCTGATGGGCACACCAGATGCAAGGGGGCACTCTGATGGGGATACCAGATGCAAGGGGGCACTCTGATGGGGACACCAGATGCAAGGGGGCACTCTGATGGGGACACCAGATGCAAGGGGGCACTCTGATGGGGACACCAGATGCAAGGGGGCACTCTGATGGGGACACCAGATGCAAGGGGGCACTCTGATGGGGACACCAGATGCAAGGGGGTACTCTGATGGGGACACTATATATAAAGGGGGACACTGATGGGAACACCAGATGTAAAGGGGCACTCTGATGGGGACACCAGATGTAAGGTGGTTTTATTTTATTTTATTTTACTTGAAATATGGATGTGATTGGCCTACTTTTATGTTATATTAGGGAGCAATTAGGACCTCAGCTGGAAGAAAATTTTAGATATACATTTGTGTGTTGCAGGAATGTGCGCAAAATTGCATGCATTCCTGCAATGGACAAAAACACACAGCCCTTTTGCAGGTGTGCAGTAGTGCAGTAGTGTCTTAATGGCACAACCACACACCTTACTTTTACACTCATTCACCCACGACAAAACCTATGGTAACAAAATACCATGAGTTTTGGTGCAGCACAATTAAAAAAAAATAAAAAAAAAATAAATAGAAAAAAAGGTATACAGGTTTTACATCTATTTGTACTAAAAAAAAAAATTGTATACTATGAAAAAAATGCAGCATCCAGCTAAAGTGTTCAGGTTTGGCTTGAGGAAAAGGTGGCAACCCTACTACTACCCCTCTTACAAGCAGACTCAGCATGTCACTATCTGCACCGTGCAGCATGAAAACTATCCCTGGAATATTGACTATATTGGAAACGGATGCAGTCAGTAAGGAATGCTTGATACATTGTTTGATCAAGATGGCCTAGAGCAGGGGTAGCAAACCTCAGCCCTCCAGCTGTTTTGAAACTACAAGTCCCATGAGACATTGCAAGATCCTAACAATCAGAGGCATGACTCCTAGAGGCAGAGGCATGATGGGATGTGTAGTTACACCACAGTTGGAGGGCCGAGGTTGCCTACCCCTGGCCTAGAGAAAGTAGATTAATTTAGGAGGGTTGAACTGGTTCAGGGTGCACACAATCGATTGAGTAATGTGTACTAAGCAGAGAACAGTAGACTTTTTGTGGCCCATGGGATGTTTCAGGTTATGTACTTATTTACAACTAAAAAGAAAACCTAGGACATGGTGTGGACAATTGGCACTCATTTATTCACAGAGTATTTTTATCAATACAAGGATAACATCTACTTATATTAGTATCATTATTAATTAAATTCCGTAATATACAAATACAGTATATTTTGCAATGGTGAAAAGACCAATTACTCCCAGGGAGTTAAGCTGTCATACAAAAGATTAGCCTGGATATGTAGATAAAAATACATCACAGTACCCTAAGCTGCTTTTGCTGCAGACAGCTCAAGAAGGCACACATGGCGCTGCCCATATTGCCAAACGCATCAACACAACAAACATGCACACGCTTACTATATTGTTAGCTTTACTGCTTATTTATTATTCATGACAGAGGATAAAACAAATGTTAATGTCTGAATGCATTTTTGCAACTTTGTGATGTGTTAGTAAAACTGTACATACTGTATGATCACAACTACATAGTGTATCCAGGTGGATTATACCTTGTTTTTTCAGAACAAATTGGGCTTTCAATTGGTCATTTCTGGTAATTGATATCTCCTGTGTTTTTATTTTTATATATTAAAGGAAATCTGCCCCAAAATAGGAGAAAAACATATATATTTTTAAATTTAGCTGCATAATTTCTGTTATTACCATAATCTACCAACAAAGAACAACCCAAAGTAAATTCCTCTGCTCCTGACAAACGTAGCGATACCTAAGATGTGTATGTTATTTGTTGTTTGTAACTATAGTAGGGCCCAGAAACGATGTGCATTTAGCTTTTTTTTTTTCTCCTATCTACAACGCACTGACACTGATACTAATTTGACTTTTCTTTTTTAATCCTAACTAAAATACACTGACCCTGACCTTTGACCCTTACCTTGACCTTTGATCTTGACCCTAACTCTAAAGCTGTATACACACTGTACAACTTTTGTTGTTAGATTTCCTTTAGATTTACCTTCAACTATGTAGTGCAAGGGCCAATCTGATTGCATACAAATTGAAAGTGTTTAGGTTTGACCTCATATTATATGGTTTTGGTGAATCTAAAGGAAAAATTTTAAGAAAATTGTATAGTGTGTGTATATTCAGCTTAACACTGACACTGACCTAGATCAAACCCTGATCTAGCGCAATCCCAGCACAAACACATGAACGGATATATGCCGTTTTTACGCAAGAAGAGCCACTTCAGTGAGGCCGCATATATGTGTACAGTTATCGGCAAGGGGTTAAAGGATAACTCTACTTTTGTGAAAAACAAAACAAATTAAAATTTAAAGGGTAACTAAACCTTAATTTTTATTTTTTTTAAAATAACAAACATGTCCTACTTACCTCCTCTGTGCAGGTGGTGTTGCACAGAGTGGCCCTGATCCTCCTCTTCTGGGGTCCCTCAGCGGCGCTCCTGGCTCCTCCTCTTCTTGAGTGCACCATTGGAGAAGCGCCCTCCCTCAGGGCACTCGTGCAGGCGTGCTCCCGTGTTCTGCTGCTGTGTCTATTGACCCAGGCAGCCAAACTTGCCCCCACCCCCCGGGGTATTGGATTCGATTGACAGAAGTGGGAGCCAATGGCTGTGCTGCTATAAATCTATCCAATCAGGACCTGAGACATCGGCTGGAGCTGGTGTGCTCGTTCTTGGCACGGGAAAGACCAAGCACTCAGGTGAGTAAAAGGGGGGTCTGGGGCGGTGCTGCAATATAGAAGGTTTTACATCTTAATACATAAAATGCATTAAGGTGAAAAACCATGAGGGTTTACAACACCTTTAATATATAATATAACACATACAATTGGGACACAAGTCATATGGTAATTGAATGTTACTAAAAATTAACTTAATTTTTCAATCTGCAGCGCTGTCATTTTCTGTAAAATGCAATATGGCAGCCTGGAGGTGTTCTGTACACAGAATCCCTTCTAGAAATGTAATTTCCTGCTTGTGTGATTAGCTTACTGATTTTCTCAAAAGGCTGCAAAAAAGATACAAGTCAGATTTCGGGCATCCCCTACAACCAAAATGTAATTTTTGGTGAGATACTCCCAAAGGGAAATCATGTCTAAAGTGATTCAGACCCTGCCACTTTCCTCATTAGAACCATGCAGGTGTAGCAGATGCTTGAGAATTATAAAATCACTTATATACAGTTTCACGATGATGCATGGACACAGACAAACAAACAGCTATTTCTTCAGAATAACAAAAGCTTGGAATCTGCAAAAAGTTTGTTAAAATCCTTGCAATGTATATAGACCGGGGCCGGCAACCCGTCAATCGCGATCTACCCATCGATCACAAGAGGGTGACGGGTAGATCTCGTGTCCGCAGTGCCGACCACTGCTGTCCAAACAATTCCTTCCCGACTTCGAAGCAGATCAGCACACACAAGCAGCTGGCTTCACTGACTCCCATTTGATCCTCCCCTCACATCCATCTTGCCCATTTTCTACATCTCATACAGGTACTCGGTATGGATGTGAGGGGAGGGACTGAAGGCAGCATGTTGGAACAAGCAGTTAAGGAACTGATCATTAGAGAAGGGCAAACAGTAGTGGGCTATATACTCCTGACCTGTTAATGCTGGGCTATATACTCCTGATCTGTTAATGCTGGGCTATATACTCCTGATCTGTTAATGCTGGGCTATATACTCCTGATCTGTTAATGTTGGGCTGTATACTCCTGATATGTTAATGCTGGGCTATATACTCCTGATCTGTTAATGGTGAGCTATATACTCCTGATCAGTGAATGCTGGGCTATTTACTCCTGATCAGTGAATGCTGGGCTATATACTTCTGACTGTTAATGCTGGGCTGTATACTCTGGACCTGTTAATGGTGAGCTATATACTCCTGACCTGTAATTCTGGGCTATATACTCCTGATCTGTTAATGCTGGGCTATATACTCCTGATCTGTTAATGCTGGGCTATATACTCCTGATCTGTTAATGCTGGGCTATATACTCCTGATCTGTTAATGCTGGGCTATATACTCCTGATCTGTTAATGCTGGGCTATATACTCCTGATCTTTTAATGCTGGGCTATATACTCCTGATCTTTTAATGCTGGGCTATATACTCCTGATCTTTTAATGCTGGGCTATATACGCCTGATCTGGTAATGCTTAGCTATATACTCCTGATCTGTTAATGCTTGGCTGTATACTCCGGATCTGTTAATGCTGAGCTATATATTCCTGATCTGTTAATGCTGAGCTATATACTCCTGACCTGTTAAAGTGGTTGTAAACCCTTACAGACCACTTTAACCTACAGGTAAGCCTAGATTAAGGCTTACCTGTGGGTGCAAGAAATATCTCCTTAACCTACACGGTTAAGGAGATATTTTCCTAAAAACTGGCACCAATGTCTACGGCGCATGCGTGCCGTAGACAACGGCGCAGGCGCACTGAGCGTGCCATTAGTGAAGGCGATCATGCTGTCACTGATGGCTCCCGCGTGCATGCGCCGGATTGACATCATCACTGCTCCAGCCAGTCATCATGGCGGCGACGGAGGAGGTGAACGAGGGTCGCTTCGATCTCAGGTAAGTAGTTCATAATGAGCTAGTATGCATACTAGCTCATTATGCCTTTGTCCTGCAGGGTGTTTTTTTTTTTTTAGAGAGGGTTTACTTCTTCTTTAATGCTGATCTATATACTCCTGGCCTGTTAATGCTGAGCTATATACTCCTGATCTGTGAATGCTGGGCTGTATACTCCTGACCTGTTAAAGAGGAAGTAAAGCATCCTTGGAAAAAAAAAACGGAACCTGCAAGGCACAGGCATAATGAGCTAGTATGCATAGCATACTAGCTCATTATGAATAACTTACCTGAGAACGAAGCCCCCGAAGCGAGCCTCGTCCAGGTCCTCCACCGCCGCCATCACTCCCGGAGTGACTACCGGGTCTCGCTGCTCCAGCGCTGTGATTCGCTGGAGTCGCGATGATGTCACTCCCGCCCATGCGCACGAGAGCGGAATATCACCGTGATCTCCGGCATGCTCAGTGCGCCTGCGCGCCGCTGTCTAGATAGCGGTGCCTTTTCTTTTCTAAATATCTCCTAAACCATGTATTTTTAGGAGATATTTATTGGACCTACAGGTAAGCCTTAATCTAGGCTTACCTGTAGGTCAAAGTGGTTTGTAAGGGTTTACAACCACTTTAATGGTGAGCTATATACTCCTGACCTGTAATGCTGGGCTATATACTCTTGACCTGTGAATGCTGGGCTATATATATATATATATATTATATATATATATATATATATATATATATATATATATATATATATATATATATATATATATATATATATATATATATATATATATATATATATATATATATATATATATATATATAGATCTAAGGGGGTTAGTAGTGTCCTTGGTAGGATCTAGGATGGCGTTAAACTTCCCTCCAACAACCAACAACTTTGGATGCTGACACATAAAAGTCCTTGAAAAGGTTTTTATTCTGCAGTGGTAACATCCAACATAAACACAGTCTCAGATAGGAATAGAGGGCAAGAGTGAAGAAACTCAGGCACCTTGAACTGCTGACATCCACTGAATGTCTCTAATCAACCCAGAGAGTAGCCACTCGCAGCTGGGCGCTTCAATGCCGGATAAACCTCTAGCCAGAGATATAGCGGCCTTCAATGTGATCCGGAAACTTGCAAAAGTCTCTGACACAGAATAAACTTGCAACTAATGGTGAAAAGGAACCTTTCTCTGTCTCCTTGGCAGCACTGTGGAAGTGTGGATTCTTTATTGTCCATACAACTCAGCTTCCAGGCTCTTACTGAGATGCCAGCTTGTTGGCCCTCCTCCGGTCACTTGTATGAGCTGTGGTGCCCCTCCAATACTGAGAGCACACCAGGACGCCTTGAATCCTCCTTCAGTTACTGGGCCTCAGGCTAACCGGCTCCGAGACTCGGGAACAGATGGATCCCTGCCCCAGACCATGCGGGTCTATGGGGCTAGTCAAACTGACCATGTTTGTGGGACGGCAAATGCTCCTAGGCCCGGGACCCCTCGCGGGGCTACCCCGGTCCAGAACCAAGAAGCAGGACTGCGGCCGAACCCCGAACACGTGACTTCAGCACCTTAAGTACCCCTCCCAGACTACACAGCGGGGTCAGACGCACCCACTGATTGGCTCTTGGGAAGACTGATACCTAAGACGTCCAACCAGGCCTGGTTCTTGACCTGTCATGGGTACCTAACTGCACCCGTGACCAGGCAGAACCCTAGTACAGCCCAGCCAAACTGATGCCAAATTAAACCTGTACAATTAACCCTCAGAACCCCGTTACTGTTCTGAGGAAAAAAAAAACGAAATTTCCACATATAGCACACACTTGTAAATGTGGGACCGCTACATATATATATATTGTAACATGGGGGACCATTAACTCTCGTGGTAGATGCATTTTCAGTGATCCAAGCGAGTCAGCAATTATATTTTAGGGCATGGTAGCCCATTTTAATTTACATTTTAAAACAGGAAAAATAAAAGTTTGTAACAAAGGTTTCCCAACAGGGCTTCTTATAAAGCAAATAAACACACAGAAAATGCTAGCCCACCTGGCTCTTTAGCAGTACCTCTGCTCTTTATCCTGGTCACACAGACCACAGGATTCCTCAGTGTGGATGGCTTCACTTTAGCGCCCACAGCTCCACTCTGGCCTTAGTCCTCAGGCCGTTGCACTGTCTCTTCCAGTCACACGTTCTGGCTGCCTCCTGCAGCCCCTCTGACTCCTGGCGACCTCCTGGCACTCTGGGTGTGGAGCAGTCTCCAACTGGGAGCCATGAGGTCTTCCCATACTCTCATTATAAGTGCTGTGCTCATCTGAGCACACACCCTGCTGGTAATCTACAAAGTCTGGACACAGAGTTGGAAATCCCGTCCCACCCAAGACACTATGGAATCTCCAAACTACAGAGCCCCATGACCGAATACCAAAACCTGGAGAAAGCTGCAAAAGCAGTTTTCTCCACTCCACATTTATGCTCTGTAGCCTTGCACCAAGCAAATGTGCATACCCTGTGTCCCCCAAATTATCAAATTTACCTTGACAGCATCTCCTACTGTCACAATATATATATATATATATATATATATATATATATATATATACACTCTGCATTCAGTGTAGCCTATATATACAGTGCATTTGGTGGTGTATACTTTCTAATAAATTGCAGGCGGTGTACACAGTATCTAATACAGTGTGTACAGTTTCTACTACACTTCTGGTGGTGTACATAGTATACAATACAGTGCAGCAGTTGTACAGTTTATAATAGAGTGTAGGCGGTGTACACAGTATCTAATACAGTGTGTACAGTTTCTAATACACTTCAGGTGGTGTATTAAAATACATACCCACATACACTGAGTTGTTTGATTATTGCCACACAGTGCTGCAAGGATGTCTGAACCCAGAGTGTCAGGTGGGTTGGAAGGTTCACTTGGTCATGGCCGTGCAGATGAGCAGGTGAGTCTCAACAGTCCTCTAGGGGGCCGTGCTACACGCATATGGGAAATATCTCCTAAACCGTGCAGGTTTAGGAGATATTTACAGTACCTACAGGTAAGTCTTATTATAGGCTTACCTGTAGGTAAAAAGTGGTGTAACTGGGTTTACAACCACTTTAAGGCTGGGTTCAGTTATTGCGAATTGGATGTGGGTTTCACCGCATCCAATTCACATGTCAGGAGATTGTGACCAGCTCTCTATGGAGCTGGTTCACACATCTCCCGAGTGGCTCGGGTGTGAATTGCAGAGGAGACCTGTGCGTCTTCTGGTCCATTTCAGGTCCAAATTCAGGCAAAAATGTTGTGCTGAAATCGGACCTGAAACAGTGAACGGGGACGCACTGGACCCCTGCTGTGAGCCGCTCTGTGCTACAGTGTGAACCTAGCCTGAATGGCAGAATTTTACAAAGCAGATTTGGTAAGAAATGGCAATTTATATTCAATCCTGGCCAAAACATTGCCTAGGCAGGTGGGGAGATAGCAATCCTAGGATCCCAGCTGTTTTGCAAAAATACACTGGAGGAATTAATAATTCTGACTGCACTCACCCAATTTGTGCAGCACTTACCAAATAATTGTGCTTTAGAAAAAAATGCACAAAAGTGACTCTAAAAAATAAGCTCTAGGAAACAAAAAAGGATTGCATCTACTCATTTTGCTCTGAGTGCTCATTGCATATTTAACGGAAAGGGTTGTTCTGAAAGAATTACAGGGATAAAATTATGGATGTGTTGGTACCACCATGCTAAGCTGTCAAGATGCTTTCATACAGAGTATAGCTGCAGGTATCACTTAACGATATAGAGCTGAAATAAGGGCTCTGTTTCTGTTTTTGAAGTTGTCAACACTTCTATAAAAGATCCTGTTCCTGTTATATCTCTAATTACTAGCATTGCAAGAGATTCTGTACTCACTGAAGGAAAATCTTTGCTGGGGCTCTGAAAAATGTTACATCAAATAATAAAATATTTAGCAATCAGTAAAGACTGAATAATAACAACAAATAATGAAGTGACCAATGTAAATGGGAGAAATTTCCAATTTGTCCATCCTTGTTTCTTTACTTACAAACATGTTTAATGTATGTAATTAGGATTTGCTTTGGAACATCTTCTACAGAGAATCATGAATAGGCTTCAAGGGGCCTCAAAATCAGCCTTCAGCTCTGATTGGTCTTAAAGATGGCCAACATAATGCTAGGGGGCTTAGTTGCTAGCAGATCAGGCTGCTGTATTGACTGTTATATATATAAAGAAGATGTCAGGACCTGGATCACCTGCTGGTGGCATTGTAGATCCCAGAACTGAAAGGTGCAGTCCGCGGTGCTACCAACTGGTGTCTCCCGTTATTGGTGGGGTCAAATCGATGATCACATTTAAATGCAGTGACAAGAAAATTCAAATAAGCAGGATTGAAAGATTTTTTTTAATGATTTCTAATAATTTTTGTGGGAAATTCTTTTCATTCCAAAATTGAATGTTAACCACTTGCCGACAGCCCAACTGGGAATTTAAGCTATGATTTTGACCTTAAATACCGGGGTTATGGCTGCAGCTAGACGGCATAACCCGGTATAATTTTTTCCCTTAAAAAATGGCGGACGGCTTTCTAATAACAGTAATTCCAGCAGTAGATTCGCCGCAGGATCACTTTAGAAGCAGCGGGAGAGGTGCCCCCCTCCAGCCACTTCCCGTGCGTACGTTATTGATTGGTGAGCCCGGGAACCATCCAGAGTCGGCAGTGTTTTTCTATAGAGACGGGCAATGGCCACCGCTTATCTCTATGCCCTTGGAGGACCAGACTGAAGTCATACGTCACTCCTGGTTCTAGGGCCATGTAAACATATTTTTTTTATCTCTTAAAGCAAAAGTTATATATATAGAGATTTGGGGTCCATAAAGAGGACCTGTCATGCTGTATTGTTAACACAAGGGATGATTACAATTGTTCTGATAGCAATAAAAGTGCTCCAAATTTGTTTTTTGTAGGGGACAGTGTAAAAATAAAAAAGTAATTAAATGAATAAAAGCACCCATGTTCCCATGTGCTCGAGCGCAGTAGTGAACTCATACGTAGGTCATGCCCACATATGTAAACGGTGTTTGCAAGACACATGTGAGGTATCTCCGCAACCGTGTGAGCGAGAGCAATAACCTTCTCTGTAACTCTAAACTGGTAACCTGTAAAAATGTTTAAAATGTTGCCTATGGAGATTTTTAAGTACCATGCTTTGGTGCCCTTTCCATGAGTGCGTGCAACTTTAAAGCATTACATATTAGGTATCTATTTACTCAGCGTAACATCATCTTTCATAGTATACAAAACAATGTGGTATATATTATGTTTTTTTTTTTTTTATTATTCGTTAAAGCAGATTTTTTCCCCAAAACTTGTCTTTGAAAAACCAATGCGCAAAAATCGTGTGACAAAAAAAATTGAAACGACCGCTATTTTATTCTCTCTGCTAAAAAAAAAATATATATTATATATATAATGTTTGGCGGTTCTACGTAATTTTCTAGCAAAAAATACTGACTTTTACTTGTAAGCAACAAATGTCAGAAAAAGGCTGGGTCCTGCTAGACTCCATGAAAACAAAATTTGCTCCCTTGCAGTGGTTCTGCACCCGCACTAAATACTCATTTAGGTCTAGGGAATTTGGAAAAGCACTTTTTACTTACCTGATCCTCGGCTCCTCTATGCTGCTAGGCTGGTCCCCACAGCCTCTTCTCCCTCTCACTCCAGCGGCATAAGGTCCTCTGACATAAACAAGACTTGTTGCAGGGTCCATAGCACTGCATAGGATATCAGGACGCCGGGTCTACCATTGAAACATCCACATCTTTGGACAGGAACAAGCATTTAACCCTTGCAGTGCAGATGCAGCCCCAGTGCAAAGGAGGAGTTTATGTTTTTGTGGTATTGGGCTTTAAAGCAAATGAAATCTTGAAGTACTTTCGAACAACATTTGTCAAGTCTCTGTTGATTATCAAATATACTGATGAGATTTTTCAAACAAACGTTTGTACATAAATCTGCCAGTGTATGGCCAGTTTTAGGCTACTCCTATCTTAGTGTTAAAGAGTAACTTTTTTACAGGTTTATTTCTAGGTGCATTTATGACACTCTTATAAAAAGCCTGATGTATTTTCTAATAGGAAGTCCAGCACTGCCTTTATGCTTTCTGGCAGACTCCACTAGTTAAAACATTGCTGTCCTTCTTAAAGCAATAGACCTAAAAACATAGCTCTTTTTTAGAATGGCAGCTTCCTCAAAATAGGAGAGTTCAGAAGACAGACCTCCACCTGCTGGCTGCATGTTTTATATATGGAATATTCAAATGCAATACAGTGGAACCTTGGTTAACGAGTAACGCGGTTAACGAGTGTTTTAAAAGATGAGCAACTTTTTTTTTTTAAATCCTGACTCGGTTTGCGAATGTTGTCTCACAAAACGAGCCGAATTCAAGCTAATGTGATGTGCAGTACCGCATTTGGCCAGAGGTGCGGGGGCGCCGGTGACACTCGGAATGCTTCGGAGCCATTTGGATATACTTGGAATCACTCGGAAATACTCGTAAATACTCCGTTCCCGAGTGTTTCCGAGCTGTCCCCAAGTGTTTTCAAGGCTCTTTGGTGCACCCCCCACCTCTGGCCACATGCAGTATTGCATGCAATAGAAGTCAATGCGGAACTAATTATGTTCGTTTCCATTGACTTCTATGGGGAAACTCGCTTTGAAATGTGAGTGCTTTGGATTACAAGTATTCTCCTGGAACGGATTAAGCTTGTAACCCCAGGTTTCACTGTATTTATATTTACCTTATATAGAAGATACTGAACTTATACCTCCCAACTTTTTGAGATGGGAATGAGGGACACCTATTAGCAAAAGTATGTGACCATAGGACACACCCCCTGCCACACCCCCTTAAAGGAGAATTCTACAAAAAAAAGGATTAGTTAAACCCACAAGTGCTTTTTTTTTTACCACTACTATTCCTTTATACTGGCTTTTGGAATTTACAAATGCAGCCATTTAGAATTTGGATGAAAGGTTTAGTTCTGGGAAACACTTTTTTAAATAATACATTTTATATACAATTATATAGATCAGACCAACATGAGGGACAAATGGGGGGGGGGGGGGGGATAGGGACAGAGGAACATTGCTCCAAATCAGGAACAGTCCCTCCAAATCAGGAACAGTTGGAAGCTATGACTGAACTTATATCAAATTAGTAAAATACAGTTGATTGTCTTTTCATAGGGCTTTTAGACTAGATGTAAATGATGACAGCTATAGTACTATAAACAATCAAAAGGCCTTATAGTTCTACTCTTATGTCATTTAACTTGTTTTTCTTTTTTGTTTTTTTTTTGTGGTCATGCTGCTTTGCATAAAATGGGTAAAAAATCTACAGATGTTTATTGCTACAAACAGGTGCAAAATCAAGAACATATATTTAAAACAAACACCAGTCTCAGCTTCCTCCTCCAAACTATTATATCAGTGCAGTAAATAAATAAGAAAATGCAGATAGAGAAAGTGACGGTAGAACAGCAGAAAAAATTAAGTGAATAAACATTTTTTTGTGAATAGTAAACTCAGCAAAGTTTGCTTCAATGGAGGATTGGCAAACTCAGGAGAAGTCTGGGGACCCCGAGCGTAGCCTTGAACTTTACTGAAGTCTATGAGAAGCAAATCTTGTAATTTTTTTTTCTGGCCCTCTTCAAGGGTAATTGGGTTGACAATTAAGCATATTTGGCCAGCTTCCCTGCGTGAACCTCCATCTGTATACAAACCAGCTGGCGATCCCAGGCAACGTTATTGCCCAAATATAGTCAATTAGTTAATGATGTCACCCATGATGCTCATTTATTTACAAAGAGCAGCAGTGGATTTTTTATTTAATCACTTACCCCCCCCCCCCCCTTCATGACCAGGTCATTTTGTGAAATACAGCACTGTGTTACTTTAACTGACAATTGCGTGCTCGTGCGACACTGTACCCAAATAGGATTTATGTCCCTTTTCCCCCCACAAATAGAGCTTTCTTTCGGTGGTATTTGATTACCTCTTCATTTTTTATTTTGTTGCTATAAACAAATATATTTTTTTCACTTTCTGCTATAAAACATATCCAATAAAAAAAATTGAAAAAAAAAATCAAATTTCTTCATAAATTTAAGCCAATATGAATTCTGCTACATATTTTTGGTAAGACAAATCCCAATAAGCATATATTGATTGGTTTGCACAAAAGTTAGTGCCTAAAACTATGGGATAGTTTTATTTATTTATTTTTACCAGTAATGGCATCGATCAGTGACTTATAGTGGGACTGCAATATTCCAACGGACATTCTGATGCTAACTGACACTTTTGACACTTTTTGGGGACAAGTGACACTAATACAGTGATCAGTGCTAAAAACATATGCACTGTCACTGTACTAATGACACTGGCTGGGAAGAGGTTAAACATTAGGGGAGATCAACAGGTTAACTGTGTGCCTAGCCTGGGTTTTACTACATTGTGTGTGGCAGTGGTGTCGGGAGGGGGGGCTTAGGGGGGCTGGAGCCCCAAGTGGGCCCCCAAAAAGCCCTGGGTCTCTTAGGCATTCATAATTGTATTATTAGCCCCGAGCAGCCGTATACAAAGACTCAGAGTCAGACTGTCACTGACTGTCTCACTCAGTGCAGCCAGTGGGGATCAATCCGACTCCAAGCGCAGCTGCGTGACATAACAAGTCCAGCCTCTTGGACCCAGCAGCGCCTATGATGGACATCACACTGGTCTAATGCCAGGACCGCGGGATGTGTGACATCAATCATAGGTCCCGCCATAGGACTGCGGTCACGTCGAGCACTATGAGATCCTGCTCGGCTCTCGCTCTGTGTAAATGGGCAGGCTGCGGACTCTGGCTGCCTGGTGCGTGCAGTCTGCTGTCTCTGAGTGGTCATGAATGGGATGGGCGCGCCGCACACTACAGGTAAGGCTGGGCTTCAGCCTGCAGGAGTGTCAGGAGGTCACCTGAAGTCTGACGGGGAAAAGTCAGGTAGGTCAGTGTATGTGTCAGGTAGGTCAGTTTAGGTGTCAGGGGGGTTAGTGTAGGGGTCTGGTAGGTTAGTGTAGGGGGCAGGTAGGTCAGTGTAATGGTCAGGTAGGTCAGTGTAATGGTCAGGGAGGTCGGTGTATGTGTCACGTAGGTCAGATTAGTGGTCAGCATTGATGGACACTGGTGAGCCAGGCATCAACAAGCAAGTGAGCCTACCCTCCCATGCCGGGCTTGGACTTCGGGCTGAAGCCCCTTATCTTTTTCCCACCTAGCAACCCCCCTGGTGTGTGATGTTTTACTGGAGGAAGAGATGGAATTTAGGGACACAAATTCCATCCCTTCCCTCCTGTCAGAACGGTGATCTGCCTTGTTTATATAGGCAGATCGCCGTTCTGCTTCTTTGCCTGAGGATTTGGTGGACATTGGGTACCCAAGGGTGGAGCCAAGGACCAGACATACCGTACAGTCTGCATGAACAGCTGAACATATAGAAATTTATATCGATACACCGCTTTTTTTACCTTTTTGTATGCTGCAGTGTTGCTGTGTTTTTTACATACCCCTTTGGTTGTTGGCCATGTGTGGGCTTTTTAATAAAGAAACTTTGATGTGTTAAAACCTATTGCACTATATACGTTTTTTTTGCCCTATATGGTGGATGGAGGAAGTTTTCAGCGCACTCACAGCCAGTGAAGCAGGCCAGTAGTGTGGATGGAAAAGAGCTAAGCACGAAGCAGGAGAGTGATCACCCTTGATTGGAGAGCAGATTGTCCTTGCTGTGGAAGAGAGTGGGATATCGCTCGGTGTGGAGGTTCATTCTGATATATGCCCATTTGATCCTTGGATCTGGTAAGCGGCCATTTGGTCATTTTTATATATCGCTTGCGGGATTACATGTGGAGGCTGTATTAGAAGAAATTAAGCAAAAAAGAAAAACTGTTGCCGTTCAGTTAAAGTTGGCTTATTTTCCACCACTTGGGAAGGAATTCCTTGAAGTTTTTTGCTTTGATCCTGCAGAATATATGGACTTATAACCATAGCCACCACTGACTCATATAGTTGTGTTTTCATACACTGTGGACATTTGTTTAATTTATTCACATAACACTGTTTGTTGATTTATTTATGGATTCAGTCTTTGGGTGATTTAATATTTTTTCCCCTCAGGGGATGAACGATACTATTTGTCACTTATATTATTTATTGATTTGTTGGTGACATTTGATGGTCTATTTATTTATATCATTCAACCAAACCTCACCTAGGTTGCGCAATTGAAGCTCTTTTTCACTTACATTTAACCCTATATTCAAGTTTTTTAGTTGCAGCACCTGGCAATGTTTTATCACCTTTGAGTGTTTTTTGAGGTGGAGTTTACATATTCCATATCATTTTTTTTTTTCCACAAACCTTTGTACGTTGTTGCACATTGTGTTTATTTGAGGTCATTTGTACCTCGTTAATCAATGATCACCGGTTAGCGCAGATTTTTCCCTTTTAAACATGTGGCCTGGTTTGTTATAGGAAGAGGGGAGTAGCAATTCCCCAAAAAAGGAAGTTAAAATTAAATAAAGACACCCACACTATGAATTTTTTTTTAAAATAATGTCTTATGATTTAAATCCAGTATCAATCACGTAATCCAGCAATGTAGCTCCATCACCAATCACAATGTCCTGACGCCACGATGCCCTGGAACCCAGTGATGTTGCCTCAAGCCACAACAACCCACCACCTGATGATGTCGCCCTGCCACACTACCACCATGAAAGATTCCAGGCTGCTGTTTGTAAACAAACCAGCCAGAGCTCTTGGATGATGTCACTGACCAAATATGGTCAACAAAAAATATAAACAGATAATCTGCAGCACACAAGAAACAAAACCTATAATGATGGCAGGATGGTTTAATCTCACCCTTTACATAAATACATGAAATAAATATAATGCCGTGTACACACGGTCAGACTTTCTGGCAGAAAAAGTCAGATGGAATCTTTTCATCGGATATTCCGATCGTGTGTGGGCCTCATCTGACTTTTTTTTTCAAAAATTCTGACGGACCTAGAAATAGAACATGTTTTAAATATTTCCGACGGAATCCATTCCTTTCAGGAAAACCGCTCGTCTGTATGCTGTTCCGACGGACCAACACGACGCATGCTCTGAAGCAAGTACGAGACTGCAGTTATTGGCTACTGGCTATTGAACTTCCTTTTTCTAGTCCCGTCGTATGTGTTGTACGTCAACGCGTTCTTTGGTGTGATCGTGTGTAGGCAAGACAGTTTCAGCGGAACTCTGCCGGAACTCCGTTGGAAAAACCGTCAGAGTTTATTCCGACGGAAAAAAATGGTCATGTGTACGCGGCATAAGGCCCCTTGTCCATTTTTAGTACTCCGCTTGCTCAGTGGGGATCGCTCCATTAATCCCCGCTGAGCAGGCAGATGACAAGTCCGTCTCTGTGCAGGTACAAAGATCACAATGGTGGGAGCTCAAAACAATACAATTATGTTTTCTACAACAGAAAGGCAGTAATTAGTGAAAACTCATTTGAAAGTTACAACATGTACAGTGTAGTATCATGGTAATTATACAGCAGTCCAGATTACTTTTACTTTACAGATGGGAGCTGGCTGAAGAAATCTAGCATAAGCTTACGTCCAAAGAGCTGAAGTAGTTAAAGTGATAATAAAGGTTCCCCTTTTTTAAAAAACAAACAAAAAAACAAACATGTTATACTTGCCTGTTCTGTGCAGTGGTTTTGCACAGAGCAGCCCGGAATCTCCTCTTCTCTGGTCCCCTGCTGGTGCTCATGGCCCCTCCCTCCTGCTGAGTGCCCCCAGAGCACTCCCAAGCAGCCTCGGCTCTGCCCTGCTACCTCTCTCTCTCCTCATTGGCTCACTGGCTGTGACTGACAGCACTGGCTGTGACTGACAGCAGCGGGAGCCAATGGCTCTCCTGCTGCTGCCTCAGCCAATGAGGAATGAGAGTCCCTGGAGAGCCAAGGCTCTCATGCACATCGCTGGATCGAGATAAGCTCAAGTATTAGGGGGGCTGGAGGCATTGCTGCATAGAGAAGGTTTTTTACCTTCATGCATAGAATGCATGAAGGTAAAAAACCTTCAGCCTTTACAACCACTTTAACCACTTGACCACTGGGCACTTAAACACCCTCAATAACCAGACCAATTTTCAGCTTTCGGTGCTCTCACATTTTAAATGACAGTTACTCAGTCATGCAACACTGTACCCATATTAAATTTCCGTCCTTTTTTTCACACAAATAGAGCTTTCTTTTGGTGGTATTTGATCACCTCTGGGTTTTTTTATTTTTTGCGCTATACATGAAAAAAGGCAAAAATTTTTGAAAATAAACGCATTTTTCTTAGTTTATGTGATAAAATTTTGCAAATTATAAATTTTTCTTCATAAATTTTGGCCACAATTTATATTGCTACAAATCTTTGGTAAAAATAACCCAAATTAGTGGATATTATTTGGTCTTTGTGAAAGTTATAGAGTCTACAAACTGTGGTGCGAATCATAAAAAATTTAGCACACCTGATGTACTGGAGGCCTATCTCATTTCTTGCGACCCAAACAAGCCAGGAAAGTACAAATACCCCCCAAATCACCCCTTTTTTGAAAGTAGACATTCCAAGGTATTTAGTAAGAGGCATCGTGAGGTTTTTTGATGTTGTCATTTTTTTCCCACACAATTCTTTGCAAAATGACGATTTTTTATTTTTTTTCATAACATTTTCATTATAATAGGTTACTTCTCTCACATGGCATGTGTATACCACAAATGACGCCCCAAAATACATTCTGCTACTCCTCCCGAGTATTACGATACCACATGTGTGAGACTTTTACACAGCCTGGCCACATACAGAGGCCCAATATTGAAATAGCACCATCAGGCGTTCTAGGAGCATAAATGACACATCTCATTTCTCAACCACCTATTACACTGTTGAAGGCCCTGGAGCACCAGGACAATGGAAACGCCCACAAAGTGACCCCATTTTGGAAAGCTAACACCCCAACGTATAATCTATGAGGCATAATGAGTCTTTTGAACAGTTCATTTTTTTCCAGAAGTTTTGGGAAAATGTGGAAAAAATGAAAGCGCATTTTTTTTTTACACAAAGTTGTGCATTTACAAGATATTTCCAACACATAGCATGTACATAGCAAAAATGACACCCAAAAATATATTTTGCTACTCTTCCTGAGTACGGCGATACCACATGTGTGAGACTTTTACACAGCCTGGCCACATACACAGGCCCAAAATTGAAGTAGCAACTTCAGGTGTTTTAGGAGCAAAAATTACACATCTAATCTCTCAACCACCTATTACACTTTTGATGGCACTGGAGCACCAGGACAATGGAAACGCCCACAAAGTGACCCCATTTTGGAAAGCTAACACCCCAAGGTATAATCTATGAGGCATAATGAGTCTTTTGAACGGTTGATTTTTTTCCAGAAGTTTTGGGAAAATGTGGAAAAAAAATGAAAACGCATTTTTTTTACACAAAGTTGTGCATTTACAAGATATTTCCAACACATAGCATGTACATAGCAAAAATGACACCCCAAAATATATTCTGCTACTCCTCCTGAGTACGGCGATACCACATGTGTGAGACTTTTACACAGCCTGGCCACATACACAGGCCCAACATTGAAGTAGCAACTTCAGGCGTTTTAGGAGCAAAAATTACACATCTAATCTCTCAACCACCTATTACACTTTTGAAGGCCCTGGAGCACCAGGACAATGGAAACGCCCACAAAGTGACCCCATTTTGGAAAGCTAACACCCCAGCGTATAATCTAGGAGGCATAATGAGTCTTTTGAACGGTTCATTTTTTTCCAGAAGTTTTGGGAAAATGTGGGAAAAAAATGAAAACGCATTTTTTTTACACAAAGTTGTGCATTTACAAGATATTTCCAACACATAGCATGTACATAGCAAAAATGACACCCCAAAATATATTCTGCTACTCCTCCTGAGTACGGTGATACCACATGTGTGAGACTTTTACACAGCCTCGCCACATAGAGGCCCAACATCCAAGAAGCACTATCAGGTGTTCTAGGGACATAAATTACGCATCCAATTTCCTTACAATCACATTTTTGAAGGCCCTTTATATTTCTAACACAGCATGTACATACCAAGAATTACACCCTAAAATACATTCTGCTGAGTAAAGGGTAAACAAAAGATTACAGTACCTGTGGTTTTTGTAGTGCAATTGTCCACAGGATGAGAGCCCTGATCCAGGCAGCAGGCAGGGACGTGGTCAGCGACAGTGTGGAATTGTCCAGGCAGCAGGCAGGAATATTGTCCATAGTCAGTACAGGCAGGGATACTGTCCATATACAGCCCAGGGTCAGTGCAAGTAGAGACGTTGCCAGCAGTGCCAAAATATTGGTCCTGGTAGTAAGCAGGAACACGGCCAGGAAAGAATGGGGACAGGGGTAGAGGCTTCTCCCACCCAAATCTCTTTGAAGCCTCCGAGCCTCCAGACCCTAATCCGGAAATGAGAAAACTAAAAAATGAGTTTTCTTCATCCAGAAAAACTATTCTGGAGCCCCTCACATATGTGAGACCCCTGTGTTCCCACTAGCATAGCAGGGTAAAAGATCAATCCAAGATGCAGGCAAAAAACGTGGTCAAACAGTCCAGGGTCAGTTCCAGAGCAGGCAGAGGTAGGTACAGTTTAGCGTTAGGCAGAAGCGTTGTCATATAACAGGCCAGGGTCAATTCCAGAGCAGGCAAAGGTAGGTACAGTTTAGCGTTAGGCAGAAGCGTGGTCGTATAACAGGCCAGGGTCAGTTCTGGAGAAGGCAGAGGTATGTTTAGGGTTAGGCAGAAGCTTGGTCAAATAACAGGCCAGGGTCGGTTCCGGAGAAGGCAGAGGTATGTACAGTTCAGTGCAGTGGCATAAGGGGTGTGGAGGAAAATGATAGGAAATGAGAACTACGTTTACCATACTTCCCTAATAATGTAGAGAAGTATGGTAACGGCGGAAACATTGACCTATACAGAGGCCTGGTTGGGAAGGACAATCGGGACAATAAATAGATGTGTCTCTTCTAATTCCTTCTCTGGAGCACACCCGGCATTTCTTCTGACGTCTTTGGCCTGTTACTCCGAGGGGGATTTTCTCAGGAAAGTGGCGCTCGTGGAGTCTGCTCACGGAATCAGAGCGAATAGGTGCTGGTGGGGTGCTTTCAGGGTACAAAAGGGCAGAAATAACTTCTTCATGGTAGTTCAGATAGGGTAAGGGGTTCTCTGTCGATTTTTCGTAAATAACATAAGTGTTATACATGGCCAAACTGAACAAATAAATGGACACTTTTTTATACCAGTGGCGGGATTTTCTTGTGGGAAGGTAGGGTTCAATCATCTGATCATTTAAGTCCACTCCCCCCATAAACAAGTTGTAATCGTATATGCACGCTGGTTTCTGGGTTGGGCCGCTTCTTCTGGAGACTTCCACGTAGGTGTCATTATGAATTGTTGTCAGCATGTGGACGTTTCGTTTGTCCCTCCACTTTACAGCCAATAGCTCCTGGTTCCGCAAAGATGCTGTCTCCCCTCGTCGTAGCCTTTCATTAACGAGTTTTTGTGGGAAGCCCTTTCTATTCGCTCTGACTGTTCCACATGCTGGGCTGTCTCTCCGGTGAAGATTGCGGAAGAGGGCCAAGCTAGTGTAGAAATTATCCACATAAAGATGGTACCCCTTTCCAAGGAGTGGATAGATAAGCTCCCAGACCACTTTTCCGCTGGCTCCGATGTACTCTGGGCATTCAGGGGGATGCAGTTGGGAGTCCTTCCCTTCGTACACCCGGAAGGAGTAGATGTACCCCGTGGCTCGGTCACACAGTTTGTACAGTTTAACCCCATATCGGGCCCTTTTGCTGGGGATAAACTGTTTGATGCCAAGCCTGCCTGAGAATTTCACAAGGGACTCATCCACGCAAATATTCTGTTCGGGGGTATATAATTGGGGAAATATTTCAGAGAAATAATTTAGGAGTGGCCGAATTTTAAATAGTTTGTCATAAGCTGGGTCATTTCGGGGAGGGCACTGGGTGTTATCATTGTAGTGGAGGAACCGCATAATTATTAGATATCTGGATCTTGGCATAAGGGATGAGAAGACTGGCATGTGGTGGTAGGGTTTGGTAGACCAATAGGAGTACAATTGGTTTTTTTTTGAGAGTCCCATTGTAAAAGTTAGGCCTAAGAAAATTTTGAACTCCTCTACAGTTAGTTCACTCCACTGAAAGGGACGGGCGTAACTAGAGCCAGGGTTACTTGCTATGTGCTGCTGTGCGTAGAGGTTGCACTGGGCCACAATGGACGATAAGAAGTCATCGGTGAAAACTAAGTAAAAAAAATCAATTATTGCAAAATCGTCGGTGTTCACCTGAACACCTGGCTGGGCGGTGAAAGGGGGGATATTTGCTGCTCCGGTATTAGGGGGAAGCCACAGGGGGTTTTGAAGGGCATAGGGAAGGCTGGCATGGCCCCTATCCCTTTGGGGCTGAGATGACACCCTACTGGTGACTGACCTTTGTTGTCGTGGCTGTGCTCTCGAGGTGGACGGCTGTGCTCTCGAGGTGGACGGCTGTGCTCTCGAGGTGGACGGCTGTGCTCTCGAGGTGGACGGCTGTGCTCTCGAGGTGGACGGCTGTGCTCTCGAGGTGGACGGCTCTGCTCTCGAGGTGGACGGCTCTGCTCTCGAGGTAGTAGGCTGCTGCTCCACTCCACAACGCCTTTTCACGGGCACACATTCCTCTTCTGATTCGGTATCAGACCCGCTACTTGTAACGGGTTCATAGGCCGAATCCGTATCAGACTGAGACTCAGAGAGCTCCCCGCTGCTCTCATCGGTCATACATAGAAGCTGGTAGGCCTCCTCACTGGTAAATATTTTTTTTGCCATACTGGTGGCTGGTGAGGCTGCACTGGTGGGCACAGGCGGCACTGGTGTGGCACTGCAGTAGCGCAGGTGGCACTGATGGGCACAGGTGGCACTGGTGTGCACTGTAGTGGCTCTGGTGTGGCTCTGGTGGCACTGATTAGCACAGACAGACGGACTGGTGGGCACAGGCGGCACTGGCGGCACAGGTGGGCACAGGCGGCACTGGTCTGGCACTGCAGTGGTGCAGATGAGCACTGATGGGCACAGGTGGCACTGATGGGCACAGGTGGCACTGATGTGGCACTGGTGGCACTGATTAGCACAGACTGACAGGACTGGTGGGCACAGGCGGCACTGGTGGGCACAGGCGGCACTGGTGGGCACAGGTGGTACTGGTCTGGCACTGCAGTGACGCAGATGAGCACTGATGGGCACAGGTGGCACTGATGGGCACAGGTTGCACTGGTGTGGCACTGGTGGGCACTGGTGTGGCACTGGTGGGCACTGGTGTGGCACTGGTGTGGCACTGGTGTGGCTCTGGTGGCACTGGTGTGGCTCTGGTGTGGCTCTGGTGGCACTGGTGTGGCACTGGTGTGGCACAGAGGTGGCACAGAGGTGGCAGAGGTGGCACAGAGATGGCACTGGTGACACAGGTGGCACAGATGACAGATGGCACTGTTGTGGCACTGTGGGGGCACTGTGGGGGCACTGCTGGGCACTGCTGGCACTGCTAAATTATATATAGCTTACTGCTAATGACACGATCGCTCTCCTCTGCTCTCACGCTGCATCGGTGTGAGGAGATGAGAGCAGATGAACTTCCCCTGACCTTTGTTGTTGACAGTTGTGATCGCTCCGTCATTGGACGGAGCGATCACGTGGTAAAGGGCCGCTGTCATTGGCCCTTTACCGCGATCCGTGTTGCGCCGGGTCCCGTGGACCCGGCGAGCACGGATGTTCCCGCGTGCACGCCCCAGGGGGCGCGCAGGAACGATTCTCTGGGAGGACGTCATATGACGCCCTCCCAGAGTTAAGAAACCGCCCCGTAGCCGTCATTCGGCTATGGGCCGGTTATGAAGTGGTTAACCGATTCCCGATCGCCTCACGCAGATATACTGCAGCAGAAGGGCACGTACAGGCAGATTAACGTACCTGTATGTTGCCCTTCAAGAGGCGGCTTGCGTGCGCGCACCCACCGGGAGCTCCATGAGCAAGATTGATGTCCGCGGGGATACCCGCGATCGTGTCACGGTGAGGAAGAACGGGGAGATGCTAATGTAAACAAGTATCTCCCCGTTCTGCCTAATGACACACTCACTGATCACAGCTCCCTGTAATCGGGAGCAGCGATCAGTGATGTGTCACACACATAGCCCCTCCCCCCCACAGTTAGAATCACTCCCTAGGACACACTTAACCCCTTCACTGCCAGTGAAATTTTTACAGTAATCAATGCAATCTTTTTGCATTGATCGCTGTATTAATGCCAATGGTCCCAAAAATGTGTCAAAATTGTCCGATGTGTCAACAATAATGTCACAGCCACTATAAAAATCGCTGATCGCCACCATTACTAGTAAAAAAAAAAATTATTATTAATAAAAATGACATAAAAATATCCCCTATTTTGTAGACGCTATAACTTTTGTGCAAACCAATCAATAAACGCTTATTGCGATTTATTTTTTACCAAAAATATGTAGAAGAATACGTATTGGCCTAAACTGAGGAGACATTTTTTTTTTATATATGTAGCACTGAACCCCGAAGGAGCTGCTGGTTTGATTTGGACTTACCGTTACCTCACCTGTTGTAGCTCCGTCTTGGTGATCCCGTGGAAAGTAACCCAGAGAAAAGGTTGAGACTGACACTGAATCCTCTTTTAGGGTTTTTATTCAGAAAAATGGAACACAGTCTCTCGATAAAGGGTAGAGGGTTTAGGGGTGAGTTCAGGTACTAAGATTGCAGGGTGAAGATATCAGATGAATCCAGAGATTAAACTGTTTCACAACTGGATTCAGCACCCCCGGATAGGTCTCTCTCACTAGGCCTAGCAGCCGGTAGGATACTCGGTAAAGTCTCTGCCACAGACTTGTAGTTACACTTTAACATCACTGAAGTATTAGATGAACTTTAAGTAACTGTCATACGGTACCAGGTTCTCTCAGCCGATCCGGCGATACCATATGAGGCATGTTCCAGGTCGCATCCTTCAACTAAGCCTACAGGCTCCTTCAGAGAAACCAGCCTTGCGCATGGCCTTCTCCTGAAAGGGTCCTCCCCTGGGGTACTTCAGTTGCTGGGCCTCTCCATTCCGTTGAGACTGCACCGGACCTTCCTTGGATCAGTAGGCTCCGAAAGTCACTCGGGCCTACCCCGGCAGTTACACTGCCTCGGGCCAGCAAGCCCTGAGACACAGGATGCATGGTTCGCACTCCAGGCCAGGAGGGCCATGAGGCTGGGTCAGGAGGACCACCAGAACCACGCGGACAGGTCGGTACCATAAATATCCCTCCCAGAATGCACAGCGAGAGAAAACTCCCACTGGGCTGGTTCCGAGAGGTAAGTGGTATTTAATGCATCCAGCTAGACTGCTTTCCACTCTTGCCGGCGGTGACAGCGACACCTACGGTCAAGGAGAACCCAGTGCATCCCAGCTAGACTGGTACTGAAACCAGAAATTTTATTAGAATTATCCTGAAGCCCAACTGTGGCTTCAGGCAACTTAATTTTCAAAAACAATAGCGCTTGCTTGTCAGGAGCCAGCGCTACATATATTTTTTGGGGATATTTATTATAGAAAAAAGTAAAAAATAATGCGTTTTTTTTCAAAATTTACGCTATTTTTTTGTTTATACAAATATAAAGAAAATACTGCGCTGTGACTCATGTGTAACAAAGCTACCGACACTGCTATAGACTAGTAGTGACAAACTGAAAAAATACAAAAAGTGTGGCGCTGAGTATTAATACGTGACAAATGAACAAACAAATGTCTATGATAGTGTCATAAACCAAAATGTGAAGCAAAAACAAATTATATAAGGTGTACAACTAATTATTGACAATTAAGTGAAAAAGTCCATATAAATTTCTGCATGTGTTCAAATTAGAAATATGTGAATCCAAGCACCGATGTGATTTGAGAAAACTGCTTAATGGAAACGTGAAACCACCACCATCATGAGGATAGGAGGCTTACCAGATGGTTTTGACCTTGTGGGGCTTACGCCACCCAGGTCAAAAAGGCTTGTCGGTTGTAATCAACCCGCTAAACAATTAGGTCTTTGAACCCGATCTCCTCTACAGACATCACTACTCCATGCAATTTTATATGCTCATAATTATCTTCTGAAATGTGAGTCTTCTCCTTTTTTATATTTAATACATTTCTGTTTAAACGATATCACGCTATGCTGACTTTTATTTGCATGGCTGGTGATATCTAATGCCAAGTTCCTGCCTCCCCCTTGATGGTCTTGAAATATATCTGACGGTTACTTGTGGCATTTTGGAAATTTTGACGTTGACGCAAGGATCGGGGTTCAAAGACCTAATTGTTCAGCGGGTTGATTACAACCGACAAGCCTTTTTGATCTGGGTGGCGTAAGCCCCACCAGGTCAAAACCATCTGGTAAGCCTCCTATCCTCACGATGGTGGTGGTTTCACATTTCCAATAAGCAGTTTTCTCGAATCATATCGGTGCTTGGATTCACATATTTCTAATTTGAACACATGCAGAAATTTATATGGACCTTTTCACTTTATTGTCAATAATTAGTTGTACACCTTATATTATTTGTTTTTGCTTCACATTTTGGTTTATGACACTATCATAGACATTCGTTTGTTCATTTGTCACGTATTAATACTCAGCGCCACACTTTTTGTATTTTTTCACTATACCGCAAAAAATAAAAAATGCAGCGGTGATAAAATACCACCAAATGAAAGCTCTATTTGTGGGAAAAAAAGGATTTCAATTTTGTTTGGGAGCCACGTCGCACGACTGTGCATTTGTCAGTTAAACCGACGCAGTGCTGAATCGCAAAAAGTGCTCTGGTCTTTGGCCAGCAAAATGGTCCGGGGCTTAAGTGGTTAAGCAAAATGTTTCAGATGCTCCTGAACTTTGGCAGGACTCCAAGACTCCATATACTGTTGCACAGAAAAAAGGACTCTTGTCTTTTAGCAAGATCCAGCAGATATTATGGGCAGCTATACTATTCTTCTCCAAGAGTGTCAGCCACCTTCTCTAGGACTCTATTCTGTGTCCATTCTTCTTCAAAAGAGGCAACCACCCCATCTGGGACTCCATCCTGATTGCAGTCTTCTTCAAGAAAGTCAACCAACTCCTTTGGGACTCCATCCTGTGTCTAGACATGGACAGCCACAGGCCTAAGTTTCAGTCCTATTCACATACAGACCTGTTCAGGCATGCCTAAAGAGGCAGCTCAGGAACACCTTCCCAGGCCACAGCCTAGGGGAGAAGATATTTATGCTCCACTGGCAAAGTAACTCTGAGTAATTGGCTGAGAAAGGATGGGAAAGGATGGGAATATTCATGAACCATTGTATATGCTCACACTAATGTCAGAGGTACCAGTGACACCTACTGGCGGAAGAGAGAACTGACAGCCAGGCTGAATTTAGAGAGCCCTGAACAAAGCCAGGCTACCCACTTGACCTCCAGGAAAATGTACCCTTCTTCGTGAACAGGCCATTTTTTAGATATGGCACTGCGTTACTTTAAAGTGGTTGTAAACCCTTACAAACCACTTGGACCAATAGGTAAGCCTAAATTAAGGCTTACCTGTAGGTCAAAGAAATATCTCCTAAACCTACACGGTTTAGGAGATATTTGCCAAAAGACAGGCACTGCATGCGCCGTAGACAACGGCGCGCATGCGCACTGAGTGACCTGCTCTCAACGGTGATATGCCGCGAGTGGCGGCTCCCGTGCGCATGCGCGGGAGTGACGTCATCACGGCGCCGTCGAATGACAGCACCGGAGCCGTGAGACCTACCATGAAGATGGAGGCTCCGTACACAAGGTGACTTCGCTGGCTCCTGCGTCAGGTAAGTGACACATAATGGACTACTATGCGATGCATAGTAGTCCATTATGCTTTACCTTTGCAGGAAAACAAAGAGGAAGTAAACCCATTAGGGTTTACTTCCTCTTTAACTGACAATTGTGTGGTCATGCAATGCTGTACCCAAATAAAATTTATGTAATTTTTCCCCACAAATTGAGATTCCTTTTGATGGTATTTCAACACCATTGCGTTTTTTATTTTTTGAGCTATAAACAAAAAGAGACCGACAATTTTGAAAAACAAAACAATATTTTTTACTTTCTGCTATAAAAACATAACCAATAAAAAAAATGTAAAAAATTTAATTTCTTGATGACGGAAAAAGTGACTCTATTGTATCATCACATGGTGACACTGTGGGTACACAGATAATAGTTTGCCAACGTCCCGGTAATTTTGAGAAAGTGAATGGTTGGATAAAGATATGGACTTTAAAGGCACACACATAGACTTTATGTAAAAAATTGTTTATATTTGAATCGGATAAAGTTAAAAATAATGTACCGTATGTAAATACATATTAAAAAAGACATGTAAATAAATGACCTCATACCTACCACCCATAATACAAGGAATAGGTCGCATTGGTGCTTCTTCAGGAGCTTGAGTATCAAGTATATAGAAAACGTATAAACAGATCATATCATACAGATAAAACATAAACATAAGTAAACAGCGAACTAGACAATTTGGTAAGGCCCAACAAAGCAAGTAGCCCAGAACAAGGGACAATCAAGGGGAAAAGAAGCAAAACCTGACTGTGGGGACATACATATCGATACAATGTACTAGAGTAGCAGTCTGCATAGGTATATATAGCTAATATATGTTGAAGGAAATAGATACTTACAAAGCTAGGAAGGTTTAGAGTATCGAGGTATGGAGATTGATAACGTACTGAGGGTCAAATAATTGTCCCAAAGATTCGATCATAAGTAATAGTGAATCTATAAAGAAAATGATACTGTCATAGCTGGCCCCAGCCCTTCCTTCTCTGAGCTGGCCGCTCAGCTGTCGGCTAATTGCCAGCTCCTATCTCTCCACAGTGACTCACCTTTTGATGATCCTGCTTGTCAGTCCTGCCTACTTAAGCTGTCCAGTCCAGTTGATCTCTGCATGTGCCTTAGTCACATCTCTAGAGATGCTCTCCTGTGTTCCTGTTAAAGACTTGCTTGGCTGACATTCCTTCTGGCTCCAGATCCTGCTTGCTGTTCTACTACGCTCATCTCCGGCTCCCTGTCGTTTTTTCTTGTCTGACTATCGGTTCCTAAACTCTGGCTATGTTTTGACTACGTTTACTCTGTTTGCCCTTTTTTATTATTAAACAAGTGTGATTTAACTGTACTTCTGTCTCAGTCTGATTCAAGGTTTGACATTAGGCGAAGGCCATGAATTCAGAAGATGCAGTCAATCCACATGTAGGTAATTCTTTTTCCAGATTGGATGAGCAGGATCACCGCATGGATCAGTTTGCCATGGCATTACAAACACTCCTGAGTCACACGGCTCACCTAGAATCTCCCACTGTAGCTACTCCAGTACAACCTGTGTTGCAGGCCATCCCTGCTGCTGCTCCAGTCTCTGTGCAGGCACCCGCCTTGAGTATTACCTCTATAAGCGGTATGTCTGGTTCCGTTCCGCTTTCCCATCGATTTGGGGGCGATCCAGTCCAATGCAGAGGGTTTCTCAACCAGGTTGAGCTATACTTTGAGATGCTGCCCCAGGCGTTTCCCACGGACAGAAGCAAAGTAGGTTTTGTGATATCTTTGCTTTCTGAGAGAGCCTTAGCCTGGGCAAACCCTCTATGGGAGACGCAAAAACCTGTTGTCTTGAATTACCCTGAGCTTGTGGCCTCTTTTAAAAGGGTATTTGATGTTCCCACATGCTCTGCTTCTGCTGCCAAGTGCCTCATGTCCAACAGAGTATGAGAACTGTTGCTGATTACGCCATTGAATTCCATGCTCTGGCAGCAGAGATTGCTTGGAACAATGAGGCCCTCGTGGCCGCTTTTTCTCATGGTCTCTCGGATACCATCAAGGATGAGATACCAGCCCGAGATATACCCTCTGAGCTGGAGAAGTTGATCACGTTTGCCATCCTCATCGACTCCAGACTTAAAAGGGTATTTGATGTTCCCACATGCTCTGCTTCTGCTGCCAAGTGCCTCATGTCCAACAGAGTATGAGAACTGTTGCTGATTACGCCATTGAATTCCATGCTCTGGCAGCAGAGATTGCTTGGAACAATGAGGCCCTCGTGGCCGCTTTTTCTCATGGTCTCTCGGATACCATCAAGGATGAGATACCAGCCCGAGATATACCCTCTGAGCTGGAGAAGTTGATCACGTTTGCCATCCTCATCGACTCCAGACTCAGAGAAAGACTCTCTTTTAAGGAGCGCTTTCGGACGCCTCCTGTACATTTGTCTCCGAGCTTTGCAGTCCCACCCTTGCCTCCCTCACCTCCCATGCCTTATGGTACCGAGTCGATCAGTGAAGGTGAACCCATGCCTCCACTGGTCGTATGATTGGACAATTGACCTTCAACCTGGTGCCATACCCCCTCATGGCCGCGTTTACCCTTTGTCGGTCTTGGAGGATAAGGCCATGGAGGAGTATGTTGCAGACGCACTTTCTCGAGGTTTCATCCGCAAATCCTTGTCTACTGCCGGTGCTGTTTTCTTCTTTGTGAAGAAGAAGAGTGGTGAACTGAGACCTTGTGTTGATTATAGGGGTCTCAATCATTTCACGATTAAGAATGCCTCTCTGATTCCGTTGATTACAGAGTTATTTGACCGCCTCAAGGGAGCAACAGTTTTCACGAAACTTGATTTGAGAGCGGCATACAATCTCGTGAGGATTAAGGAGGACGACGAGTGGAAAACTGCGTTTAATACCAGAACAGGCTATTATGAGTACCTCGTAATACCTTTTGGCCTTTGTAATGCCCCGGCAGTTTTCCAGGAATTTATTAATGATATCCACCAAGATTTGATGCAGTTGTGTGTAGTGCTTTATCTCGACTATATCCTCATATTTTCCAAGTCCCTGGAGAGCCACCACACAGATGTCTGTCGTGTGCTTCAGAAACTAAGAGAGAACAATCTCTATTGTAAATTGGAGAAGTGCGAATTCCATCATGAACAGGTTAAATTCCTGGGTTATATCATTTCCACTGCACTGTAGCAGTCCTACAGTGGCCCGACCTCTTTATATTTATGTCCTCTGCAGTTTTTTCTTGGCTTTGCCAACTATTATCGGAAGTTTATTCATAACTTCTCGTCTCTGTTCAAGCCCCTGACTGATATGACCAGAAAGGACGGTAACCCACAGAGTTGGTCTCCAGAGTCCATTAAGGCTTTTGAGCGTCTCAAGGCTGCCTTTGTTTCTGCTCCTGTGTTGGCACATCCTGATCCTACATTACCTTTTATCCTTGAGGTTAATGCTTCTGAGTCTGGAGTTAGCGCCCTTCTGTCTCAACGTCCTACCTCTGAGAGTGCTATGCATCCCTGTGGCTACTTTTCCAAGAAATTGTCACCTGCGGAGTGCAATTATGAGATTAATGACAGAGAGCTGTTAGCGATCATTTTAGCCCTGAAAGAATGGAGACATCTCCTTGAAGATACCACTGTGCCGGTTCTCATTCTTACTGACCATAAGAATCTCACATTCTTGTCTGAGGCTAAATGCCTCTCTCCCAGAAGGGGCGTAATGGGCTCTTTTCTTGTCAAGTTTCAATTACATTGTCTCATTCTTACCCGGTACTAAGAATGTAAGGGCTGACGCCTTGTCACAACAATTTTCCTCCTTCCAAATCGGAGTCGGTTCCGGTTCCTGTGATTCCTCCTGATCGTATTCTGGCTACAGTTCGCACCAGTCTCACTTCTCCTTTGGGTGACAAAATTCTTGCTGCTCAGGTCCATGCTTCTACTGAGAAACCTTGTGACAGCGGCTTTGCCCAGAGAGTCTCCGTACTGCTGTGCTCCAGACTTACCATTCTCTCAAGGCTGCTGGCCACCCTGGGAAGAATCAACTCTTTTGGGCCATTTCCCAACAGTTCTGGTGGCCTAGTCTACGTGCTGATGTAACCGCCTTTGTAGCTGCCTGTTCCGTGTCTGCTCAGAGTAAGACTCCACGACACCTTCCAGTGGGTCTCCTACAACCCATACCCAATGGAGAGAGGCCCTGTCCATGGATTTCATTGTGGAGTTACCCAACTCCCAGGTCAACACAGTTATCCTTATGGTGGTTGACTGGTTCTTGAAAATGTCTCATTGTATTCCACTTAAGAAGTTGCCCACTTCTAAGGAACTGGCTTCCATTTTTGCTCTGGAGATCTTTTGCTTACATGGGCTACCCAAGGTGATTGTCTCGGACAGGGGTAGTCAGTTTGTGTCCCGGTTCTGGCGAGCCTTTTGTGCACAGTTGGGAATTCAGCTTACTTTCACCTCTGCGCATCACCCGCAGTCTAATGGGGCTGCAGAACGAGCCAATGAGTCCTTGGAGCAATTCCTACATTGCTATATTTCTGACCATCATAACAACTGGTCAGACCTCTTACCTTGGGCGGAGTTTGCTCACAATAGTGCCTTGAATCTTCTTCCCGATTGTCCCCGTTTATGGCGAACTATGGTCTCCAACCTTCCAAGTTGCCTGACTCTTTTGTTCCGCAGAGTATTCCTGCGTTAGAAGAGCATCTCTGTGGTCTTCGGTCCACTTGGGCACAAGTCCAGGAGGCTTTGCGACATGCTAATGATAGGTACAGATTCCATGCTGACCGCAGATGCCTGCCTGCGCCTTCCTACCAGGTTGAGGACAGGGTCTGGCTGTCATCTCGCAACCTCCGACTTCATGTTCCCTCTTTGAAGTTTGCACCTCGGTTTATTGGGCCATTCCATATTCTTCGCAGGATTAACCCAGTGGCTTACGCATGAGACCTTCCTTCTAATATGCGTATCTCAAATGTATTTCATGTCTCCTTATTAAAACCTTTGGTCTGTACCTTGGTGCCATGTCCTCACCCTGTTCAGGTTGAGAACCATGAGGCTTATGAAATACAGTCCATTGTTGACTCCCCTAGGTTCCGTGGGCGCATACAGTACCTGGTGCATTGAAAAGGGTAAGGTCTGGAGGAACGCTCTTGGGTCCCATCCTGGGACGTACATGCCCCTGTCCGCCTCCGTGATTTCCATAGACATTTTGCCCTCAAGCCTGGTGATCCTCCAAGGGGGAGGGGTCGTTGAGGAGGGTCAGGGCTACTGTCAGGGCTGGCCCTAGCCCTTCCTTCTCTGAGCTGGCCGCTCAGCTGTTGGCTAATTGCCAGCTCCTACAGTGGTCAAACCAATTTAAACAATAGTCAAGGACAACACAAGTAAACACAAAATGCAATTTGTAAATGAAGGTGTTTATTATTAAAGGTGAAAAAAAATCCAAACCATCATGGCCCTGTGTGAAAAAGTGATTGCCCCCTAAACCTAATAACTGGTTGGGCCACCCTTAGCAGCAACAACTGCAACCAAGCGTTTGCGATAACGTGCAATGAGGCTTTTACAGCGTCCTGGAGGAATTTTGGCCCACTCATCTTTGCAGAATTGTCCTAATTCAGTTAAATTAGAGGGTTTTCGAGCATGAACGGCCTTTTTAAGGTCATACCACAACATCTCAATAGGATTCAGGTCAGGACTTTGGCTAGGCCACTCCAAAGTCTTCATTTTGTTTTTCTTCAGCCATTCGGTGGTGGACTTGCTGGTGTGTTTAGGATCATTGTCCTGCTGCAGAACCCAAGTTCGTTTCAGCTTGAGTACACGAACAGATGGTCGGACATTCTCCTTCAGGATCTCTTGGTAGACAGCAGAATTCATAGTTCCTTTTATCATGGCAAGTCTTCCAGGTCCTGAAGCAGCAAAACAGCCCCAGACCATCACACTACCACCACCATATTTTACTGTTGGTATAATGTTATTTTTCTGAAATGCAGTGTTCCTTCTACGCCAGATATACTTGGACACACACCTTCCAAAGAGTTCCACTTTTGTCTCATCGGTCCACAGAATGTTGTCCCAAAAGTGTTGGGGATCATCAAGATGTGTTGTGGAGAAATTGAGACGAGCTTTGATGTTCTTTTTGCTCAGCAGTGGTTTTCTCCTTGGTACTCTGCCATGCAGGCCATTTTTGCCCAGTCTTTTCCTGATGGTGGAGGCATGAACGCTGACCTTAACTGAGGCAAGTGAGGCCTGCAGTTCCTTGGATGTTGTTGTGGGGTCTTTTGTGACCTCTTGGATGAGTCGTCGCTGCGCTCTTGGGGTAATTTTGGGCGGCCGGCCACTCCTGGGAAGGTTCACCACTGTTCCATGTCTTCGCCATTTGTGGATAATGCCTCTCACTGTGGTTCGCTGGATTCCCAAAGCTTTGGAAATGGCTTTATAACCCTTTCCAGACTGATAGATCTCAATTACTTTCTTTCTCAATTGTTCCTGAATTTCTTTGGGTCTCGGCATGATGTGTAGCTTTTAAGGATCTTCTGGTGGACCTTACTGTGTCAAGCAGCTCCTATTTAAGTGATGCCTTGATTGTGAACAGGTGTGGCAATAATCAGGCCTGGGTGTGGCTAGAGAAATTGAACTCAGGTGTGGACAACCACAGTTATAGTATGTTTTAACAAGGGGGGCAATCACCTTTTCACACAGGGCCATGATGGTTTGGATTTTTTTTCACCTTTAATAATAAACACCTTCATTTACAAATTGCATTTTGTGTTTACTTGTGTTGTCCTTGACTATTGTTTAAATTGGTTTGATGTTCCGAAACACTTAAGTGTGACAAACATGCAAAGGAACAGGAAATGAGGAAGGGGGCAAACACTTTTTCACACCACTGTATCTCTCCATAGTGACTCACTTGTTGATGATCCTGCTTGTCGGTCCTGCCTACTTTAACCGTCCAGTCCAGTTGATATCTGACTTCGCTTAGTCACATCACTAGAGACGCTTTCCTGTGTTCCTGCTTGCTGTTCTACTATGCTCATCTCCGGCTCCCTGGCGTTTTGCTTGTCTGACTATCTGTTCCAGTTCCTGAGCTCTGGCTATGTTTTGACTACGTTTATTCTGTTTACCTTTTTTTATTATTAAAAAAGTGTGATTTAACTGTACTTCTGTCTCAGTCTGATTCATGGATTCTGACACACTTGTTCTGGGCTACTTGCTTTGTTGGGCCTTACCAAATTGGCTAGCTCGCTGTTTACTTATGTTTATGTTTTAGCTGCATGATATGATCTGTTTATACGTTTTTTTATATACTTATACTAGATACTCAAGCTCCTGAAGAAGCGCACCAAAGCGCGTAATATGTAGAGCGATCCTCATGCGCGACTTTTCATCATGACTCAACCACCTCATGTATCAAACAATTTTGGATTTATATTGATACTGTATATTTCAACTATTGTACTAATAAATATATGTACTATTCTTTGTATTATAGGTGGTAGGAGAGTCAATGAGGTCATTTATTTACATGTCTTTTTTAATATGTATTTACATACATTGTTTTTAACTTTATCGGATTAAAATATAAACAATCCTAATTTCTTGATGAATTTAAGCCAAAATGTATTTGGCTACATATTTTTGGAAAAAAAAAAAATCCCAATAAGCATATATTGATTGAAGTTATAGCATCTGCAAACTATGGGATAAATACTGTCATTTTTAATTTAATGTTTTTATAATGTATGTTATGTTATTATAATTTTATTTTCTTTACTAGTAATGGCAGTGATCAGCGACTTATAGCGGGACTGCAAGATTGCAGCGGACATTCTGACACTTTTGGCACTTTGTGGAAACCAGTTACACTAATACAGTGATCAGTGCTACAAATATGCACTGTTAAGCCCCATACACACGGTCGGATTTTCCGATGGATTCTGTCCTATCGGACAATGTTGTCGGAAATTACGACTGTGTGTAGGCACCATCGGACATTTTCCATCGGATTGTCCGACGCACAAAGTTGTATCTCCTGCTCTAAAAATTTTCCGTCAACAAAGTCCGATCACACCAATTCCGATCGTGTGTAGCGAATTCCGACGGACAAAGTGCCACGCATGCTCAGATCACATTACAAGACCAAAGCTATTGGCTACTAGCCTCTACGTAGTCCCGTCGTAGGCAACAAACGTCACCACGTTCAGAATGATCGGATTTTCCGACAACTTTGTCCGACCGTGTGTATGCAACACCAGTGTCGGACTAAATCCGTCGGACCAAATCCGATGGATTTGGTGGTCGGATTTTCCGACCGTGTGTATGGGGCTTTACTGTACTAATTATACTGGCTGGGAAGGGGTTAAACATCTAGGGCGATCAAAGGGTAAATGTGTGTTTAACCAGTGTTTGTGTGTACTGTGTATGTTACTTCTACTAAGGGAAGTGATGGATTTTATTACCTGCTTTGCAGGGAAAGAAAATCCATGGCTTCCCCCCTGTCAGAATGGAGCTCTGCCTTATTTACATAAGCAGAGCTCTGTTCTGTGTGTCCATTGGCCAGCACCCGCTGATCGGCTTCTGCTGGGAAATGTTGCTGTTTGCTATAACAATGTGATCACTGAATAAAGTTTTGGACTTTTTTATGACATTTTTTACGCTCTGACTATGGGCCATTACAGCATAACCAGGGACCAAATCTTTCTGTAATAGAAGTAGTACATTTGGGCCACTTTGACCCATACAAACTATGAATGTGACAGTAAACATGTAATTCTACTTTAGATGTTCATAGCAAACATAGGTAGAAATGTGTGTAATTTTTTACTATATAACCTATCAAAGTAATATGGCACTTGATCCATGTAAAACAAATAAAGCATATTTAAACCCAAAAACAAAAGTGCAATATATTCCAGGTTGGTCGTTCTTAAGCCCCATACACACGCTCGGACAATCCGCGGACAAGGTCGGTCGGACTTTGTCCGACGTACTTTGTCCGATGTTGTCGTTGCGTACACACGGTCGGACTACGTTGTCGGAATATCCGGTCCGGAAGAACGTCGTGACGTAAGTCGTCGTCCACGAGATTACAAAAGGGAAGTTCAGCACCACGTCAGGCACCCGTTGGGCTCCTTCTGCTGATCCCGTGTTTATCGAGAGTTAGTGGAAGTTTGGTGACTTAAGATTCGCGCTTCTCAGTTTTCTGACTCAGATCGTTACTGCTCTTCAGTTTGTGCTTGTCGTGCGTATCTGTTTATTAGTGCGTGTAGTCAGTTCGCATTTGTTGGTCATTGCGGCCTATATCTTGATATAGGACGCTTTGATTTGCACTGCTTATTGTCTGCTCGTTGCTGGTATTCACTTCGTTCTTTCAGGCCTTGCTGTTTATCGGTGCTTTCTGTTTGTCCGTTCTGACCAGCCGACCTTTTGTGACCTTCTGAGCGATGTTTCCCGTGCGTACTCGTCGCCGAGTTCGTGCTGTACGCGGAATTGGTGTCGGGCTTTTAGCTTTGACCCAAGACCCGTCCATGAACAGAGTGATGAGGAGTATGTGGACCAAGAATTGGTTGCTTCAGCGTGACCAGTTCTCGCACATGCCTTTGCTTCGTGAGATCCGGGAGAATAATCCTGATGATTTCAGGAACTTTCTCAGGATGACGGACCCCGATTTTCACCGTCTTTTGGCTTTGCTGACCCCCTTTATCAGCCGGCAGGATACCTGCATGAGACAAGCCATTACTCCGGAGCAGAGGCTTGTTGCCACGTTGAGGTACTTGGCGACAGGGAGAAGTCTTCAGGATTTGAAGTTCTCTTCAGGTATCTCTCCCCAGGCCCTGGGAATCATTATTCCAGAGACCTGTTCTGCCATCATTCAGGTCCTGCAGGAGGACTATATTAAGGTAACATTTCTACTTTACTATTCCCTTCTATGTATGCTCTGTTTGCTAATGACTTGTATTTTTGACCTCCTTCCCTAATTACCATGATTGCAATATGTTCTAATATGCTGTGCCCCTTTTCTCCTTCGTGCATTTTTCCCTTCACTTACCTCACCAGCATGCTCTTCTGCCCCAATAGACACCTATGGCCTACTCACTTAAGCAATGTCTTTTGTCTGCTGCATAGTATTGTTTGCCCCAAAACACCCCCTAAAATATGCACAAATGTTTGCTGTGTGGTTTACTTCATGTAGAGCCCCCTTTTTTTGTTCTTTTGGTGGGGGGGGGGGGGGCAAACTCATTAGGAACCCCCTCCCCCAACTGCTCTGTCAGATGGTACCAATCCTTTATCTGCTGGCTTTCCCAAGGTCCATACACACTATATACCTACCTCTTTATAGTGCGCATCTTTAGGGATGAATTCAGCAAAGCATGTAGTGCAAGGGACTGCCTCCATACATTCCATTTCCTATTTTTTTGTCTTCTTTCCCTCCTATTAGCTTGCTTGGTAATTTAATAATGTCACACTGTGCCTGCCTTTTTTGGGGGGGGGGGGGGGGGGGGGGGGGGAATGTTATTTGATCTTTCCTGTGGCCTGCCAATAGTGTTAAGTACAGAGGGTCTGGCCAAACTAGGCCACATTATTGAGCCATTTGCCAATCAATGAAGTGCAGAGGGTTACCTGTCCACCACCCCCCCCCCCCCCAAAACCATAGTTATTGCCAATGTCCCATCAGAAGTGGGGGGATTGATGGGGGGGTGAGTAATCTGTGAAGGGGAGCCTCTACTTTTCTGTGTAAATACTTTCCAGCCTCCAATTTTATACAATGCTCTTGTTCCAAGATGTTGATTGTCTAATCTGCTTGCAATGTTTAGGTGCAAAGTGACTCATTTTTTTTTCTTGTTTCACTCCACAGTTCCCTTCCACGCCACAGGAATGGCAGACTGTGGCCTCCCACTTTGCCAGCCGTTGGGACTTTCCTAACTGCGGAGGGGCAATTGATGGGAAACACGTCCGCATCGTCCCACCGCCCAACTCGGGGTCCTACTATTATAATTATAAAGGGTTTAATAGTGTAGTGATGTTGGCGGTGGTGTCGGCAACATACGAGTTTATGTATGTGGACGTGGGGATGAACGGCCGGATATCGGATGGTGGGGCCATTACGCACACGGAGTTCTACTGGCGTCTCCAAAGTGGCAGTCTGTGCTTGCCACCTCCAGAGGAGAATGCCGAAGGACTCCCCTTCGTCTTTGTCGCAGATGAAGCGTTTGCGCTGACTCCCCATGTGATGAGGCCGTTCCCGATGAGGACCCTCACCCCGGACCAGAGGGTCTTCAACTACAGGCTGTCCAGAGCCAGAAGAGTGGTGGAGAACGCTTTTGGCATCCTGGCCAGCCGCTTCCGCCTGTTCCTGACGGCATTTAACTTGGCGGAATACAAACTGAACCACATAGTTCTTGCCTGTTGCATATTGCACAACTTCCTCAAAAGACATAACAGGAACTATGTGGTGCCCGTTGGCCCAGATGTGGAGGGCCCTCCAAATGCGGACCTCACAGCCCTTCGAGTGGCACGTCCAGGCTTGCCCCCTCTCAATGCCCGCGTGGTCCGGGACCAATATATGGAATACTTTGTGGGTAGGGGGGCCATTGCTCTGCCTGACGATGTGTGAGAGGCATTTTTTTAATAAATCTGATATTTTAACCACTTCCCGACCGCCCCCTGTATATTTACGTCGGCAGAATGGCACGTACAGGCAGAATCACGTACCTGTACGTGACATTCTTCCGGCGGTTGGGGGGTCCGATCGGACCCCCCTCCGCCGGCGGGGACGGTCGGGATCGCTTCAGGAGCGATCCGGGACGAGGGGACGGCCAGTGGTTTCTGGCCACCCCCTCGCGATCGCTCCTGGCCAATGAGAAACTTCCCCTTCCTGTCTATTGTATAGACAGGAAGGCGGAAGTGATGTCACGCTCGGTGCGCCGGTCTATGTGACCGGAGACGCCGAGCGGCGAACATGTACAGGTTAGTGCACAACACTACACTGACACCAGTACAGTTAGGCACATATTCCACCCCCCTGTCACCCCCTGATCACCCCCCAGATCACCCCCTCCCCCCCCAGTCACAGTGTCACTAATTGCAGTGATCATTTATTTACTGATCACTGCATTTAGTGTCAGTGTGACTGTAATAACTGTCAGGGCAGTTAGTTTTAGGTCCAAGGTAGCCCCCTACCCCCCCCTAATAAAGGTTTAACCCCTTGATTGCCCCCCAGGTAACCCTTTCACCCCCTTTTGCCAGTGTCACTAAGCGATCGTTTTTCTGATCGCTTTATTAGTGTCACTGCTGTCGCTAGGTAACCATTTTTTTTTTTAGGTAACCGCCATGTTTATATAGGTTCATAAATAGGTTTATAGGTCAGGTACCCCCATATTACAACCTAAATAAAGGTTTTAACCCCCTGATTGCCCCTAGAGTTAACCCTTTCACCAGTGATCACTGTATAACTGTCACTGGTGACGCTGGTTAGCCAGTTAGTTATTTTGTTATTTAGGTTCCCCGTCAGGTTTTTATATAGCGTCAGGTACCCCCATATATTACCTAATAAAGGTTTTAACCCCCTGATTGCCCCTAGTTAACCCTTTCACCCCCTTTTGCCAGTGTCACTAAGCGATCGTTTTTCTGATCGCTGCATTAGTGTCGCTAGGTAACCATTTTTTTTTTTTAGGTAACCGCCATGTTTATATAGGTTCATAAATAGGTTTATAGGTCAGGTACCCCCATATTACAACCTAAATAAAGGTTTTAACCCCTGATTGCCCCTAGAGTTAACCCTTTCACCAGTGATCACTGTATAACTGTCACTGGTGACGCTGGTTAGCCAGTTAGTTATTTCGTTATTTAGGTTCCCCGTCAGGTTTTTATATAGCGTCAGGTACCCCCATATATTACCTAATAAAGGTTTAACCCCCTGATTGCCCCTAGTTAACCCTTTCACCCCCTTTTGCCAGTGTCACTAAGCGATCGTTTTTCTGATCGCTGCATTAGTGTCGCTAGGTAACCAGTTTTTTTTTGTATTACTGTTACGGGTGACGCTGGTTAGTTAGCTTGTTTTTTATACTGTCAGGGCACCCGCCATTTATTACCCAATAACGGTTTAACCCCCTGATCGCCCGGCGGGTGATATCAATTAGGTTTTAGGGTCAAATAAGGTCTGCGTCGCCCCAGGTTAGTGCCAGTACCGCAAACACCCACGCGCAAAGCATACACCTCCCTTAGTGGCACAGTATCTGAACAGATCGATATCTGATCTGATCAGATCTATACTAGCGTCCCAGCAGTTTAGGGTTCCAAAAAAAAACGCATTGTTAGCGGGATCAGCCCAGATACCTGCTAGCACCTGCGTTTTCCCCCTCCGCCCAGCCCAGCCCACCCAAGTGCAGTATCGATCGATCACTGTCACTTACAAAACACTAAGCACACATAACTGCAGCGTTCGCAGAGTCAGGCCTGATCCCTGCGATCGCTAACAGTTTTTTTGTGGTAGCGTTTTGATTCAGTCGCTTCAGTCAGGAGCTTTTTTACCTGTGAATCTCAAAAAAATAAAAAAAAATAAAATAGTTGTCGTTTTATTGTTCTCTCTCTCACTCTATTCTCTCTCTATTGTTGCTCTTTTTTTTTACTCCATTCTATTCTGCAATGTTTTATTATGTTTTATCATGTTTTATCATGCTTGCTTTTCAGGTATGTAATTTTGTTTACTGTGTTTTAGTGTTGAGCATTTTTTTGTTTTCAGGTGCGCCATTCAGTTGCAACGCGGATTTATTTATCTTGACAGCAACAGCGTTTGCTCCCACGATACATAAAGCCGCGACTCCAACGCTGTAGGAGGTGATTTCACCACCACAGTTAAAAAAAAAGAGCATATATGCCGAAGCATGGGGGCAGCAGGGGGGGGAGGAGCGATTGGCTCCTAATGCCACGTACATACGGTCGAAATTCCGACCGTGTGTACACGGCATAACTTTTGCGGGAGGATGCCCATCATTAGAAGTGGGTGGATGAAGGGAGGTATTCTAATGGTGGGCATACCCACCAATCAATCTCTTTTTTTTCGTTCAGCCAAGAGGCTGCATGAAAAAAAAAAGATTACAATATATGTCCAGTATGTTGCTGGACTTTGAATGGTTATACCAGAATGATGCCTGCAGGTTTAGGTATCATCTTGGTATCATTCTTTTCAGCCAGTGATCGGCTTTCATGTAAAAGCAATTCTAGCGGGTAATTAGCCTCTAGACTGCTTTTACAAGCAGTGGGAGGGAATGTCCCCCCTCCCGGATATAAACCGCGCCATTGGGAAATTGGGAAAGCATTTTATCACACCAATCTTGGTGTGGTCAGATGCTTTGAGGGCAGAGGAAAGATCTAGGGTCTAATAGACCCCAATTTTTTCAAAAAAAGAGTACCTGTCACTGCCTATTGCTATCATAGGGGATATTTACATTCCCTGAGATAACAATAAAAATCATAACAAAGAAAAAAAATGGAAGGAACAGTTTAAAAATAAAATAAAAAAGCTAAATAAATAAAAAAAAAAACAAAAAAAAAAAAAAAAAGCACCCCTGCCCCCCCTTCTCTTGCGCAAAGGCGTACACAAGCGTTGGTCTGGCGTCATATGTAAACAGCAATTGCACCATGCATGTGAGGTATCACCGCGAAGGTCAGATCGAGGGCAGTAATTTTAGCAGTAGACCTCCTCCGTGAATCTAATGTGGTATCATGTAAAGGCTTTTAAAGGCTTTTAAAAATGTATGTAGTTTGTCGCCACTGCGTGTTTGTGCGCAATTTTAAAGCATGTCGTGTTTGGTATCCATGTACTCGGCCTAAGATCATATTTTTTATTTCATCAAAAATTTGAGCAATATAGTGTGTTTTAGTGCATTAAAATAAAAAAAAGTGTATTTTTTCCACAAAAAATGCGTTTGAAAAATCGCTGCGCAAATACTGTGTGGAAAAAAAAAATGCAACACCCACCATTTTAATCTGTAGGGCCTTTGCTTTAACAATATATATAGTGTTTGGGGGTTCAACGTAATTTTCTTGCAAAAAAAAAATATGTTTTCATGTAAACAAAAAGTGTCAGAAAGGGCTTTGTCTACAAGTGGTTAGAAGAGTGGGTGACGTGTGACATAGGCTTCGAAATGTTGTGCATAAAATGCCAGGACAGTTCAAACCCCCCCCAAATGACCCCATTTTGGAAAGTAGACACCCCAAGCTATTTGATGAGAGCAATGTTGAGCCCATTAAATATTTTTTTTTTTTGTCCCAAGAGATTGAATAATGAAAAAAAAAAAAAATATATATATATTTTTTTTACAAAAAGTTGTCACTAAATGATATATTGCTCAAACATGTCATGGGCATATGTGGAAATACACCCCAAAATACATTCTGTTGCTTCTCCTGAGTACGGGGATACCACATGTGTGGGACTTTTTGGGAGCCTAGCTGCGTACGGAACCCCAAAAACCAATCACCGCCTTCAGGCTTTCTAAGGGTGTAATTTTTTTATTTCACTTCTCACTGCCAATCACAGTTTCGGAGGCCATGGAATGCCCAGATGGCATAAAACCCCCCAAAATGACCCCATTTTGGAAAGTAGACACCCCAAGCTATTTGCTGAGAGGTATTGTGAGTATTTTGCAGATGTCGCTTTTTGTCACAAAGTTTTGAAAATTGAAAAAAGAAAAAAAATTTTTTTTTTTCTTTACTTTCTTCATTTTCAAAAACAAATGAGAGCTGTAAAATACTCACCATGCCTCTCAACAAATAGCTTGGGGTGTCTACTTTCCAAAATGGGGTCATTTGGGGGGGTTTTGTGCTATTTTGGCATTTTATGGCCTTCGAAACGGTGATAGGTAGTGAGGAGTGAAATCAAAAATTTGCACCCTTAGAAATCCTGAAGGCGGTGCTTGGGTTTCGGGGCCCCGTACGCGGCTAGGCTCCCAAAAAGTCCCACACATGTGGTATCCCCATACTCAGGAGAAGCAGCAAAATGTATTTTGGGGTGCAATTCCACATATAACTATGGCATGTGTGAGCAATATATCATTTAGTGACAACTTTTTGAAAAAAAAAAAAAAAAAAAATCTTTTTTATTTTTGTCTTTATTCAATCACTTGGGACTAAAAAAAAAAATATTCAATGGGCTCAACATGCCTCTCAGCAAATAGCTTGGGGTGTCTACTTTCCAAAATGGGGTCATTTGGGGGGGTTTTGTACTTCTCTGCCATTTTAGCACCTCAAGAAATGAAATAGGCAGTCATAAATTAAAAGCGGTGTAAATTCCAGAAAATGTACTCTAGTTTGTAGACGCTATAACTTTTGCGCAAACCAATAAATATACGCTTATTGGCATTTTTTTTACTAAAGACATGTGGCTGAATACATTTTGGCCCAAATGTTTGACTAAAATTGAGTTTATTAGATTTTTTTTATAACAAAAAGTAGAAAATCTCTTTTTTTTTCAAAATTTTCGCTCTTTTTCCGTTTATATCTCAAAAAATAAAAATCACAGAGGCAATCAAATACCATCAAAAGAAAGCTCTATTTGTGGGAAGAAAAGGACGCAAATTTCGTTTGGTTACAAAATTGCATGACCGCGCAATTACCAGTTAAAGTAGTGCAGTGCGAAATTGAAAAAAGACCTCTGGTCCTTTGGCTGCCAAATGGTCCGGGGCTGAAGTGGTTAACCAACCTCTGATTTCTTGTCATTTCAGTCTTCTTTTTAGCTTATTTTACTTTGACATTTTTTCCCTTTGCCTTCGACAGTGGTAATGCACTTTCTGGGCAAAAGGAGGTAACAGTCTCTTCTTCCCAAAAAGTTTTTTCTCATGTGTGTTTGCTACCTAATCTTTGGTCTAGAGAAGGTTTGTCCTGCATAACTGACACCCAAAATACTCCTTTTCAGCACCAGGTGTGACATGTGTGTATTCTCCAAAATGCTGTGCTCCGTGTTTTCGTACAAAGCACTGTGGGTGTCATTTACATAAGTCAAATCCGCTATGCTCTACAAGTGCATTGAAAAAGTTCCCTGGGAAAGGAAATTGCAGTGCAAAGTGGATTTGCCTTTAGTAAATAACACCCATTGCCCCCCATATCCTTTACATTTTACATACATAATGCATTGTTTTATTTAAATAAGGAAGCCACACATTTTGAAAATTTAAAAAGTTTACTTGGAAAACATTCACAAGTGCGTTTACAATCTTCACGCCAAAACTGACAACATCTTGGTTATTTACAACATTATTTACAAAGATTACGCAATTTGTAAAACCAGGCATGGAGCTAAGCAGAACCTATGAAGTAGGAAAGTTCAACTTTGTAAAGTGAAGACAAGATCAGACATGACTATATGTTCAAAGTGTGTTTGATCTTGCCTTCATCACATGGGGGGGGCACCCCCGAAAAGTGGAAATTTGGAACATGCACACAATTTGGTTCTGAAAATGGTCATTAGATGGTAAAACACATGCCTAGAAGCTTCAAAAGTGCCATTTTCCATCATGGGGATGAATGGACGTTTTTTGGGGGTGCAACCCTTCACCACAACCACTTTCGTAGTTCGTAAAGTGTTTGCACCCCCAAAAAAACGTTGCCATTCATCCACCATGATGGGAGCTAGCACATGTGGACACAATGTGTGCATGTTCCAAATTTCACACAGTTTTTAAGTTGCAAATGTGTTCAGAAGCTGGCACAAATGTGTGTAAATTACTTGGTGCTTTTTCATATTTTTCCTAAAACATCAATGATGTTCTTCAATTTTTGTTGAACATCATTGATGTTTTGCTTTATGTAATCTAGATCTCGATTGCAGACCATTATCTCTCCGATGAGTACGTGGGCACTCTCTGTGGTAAAGTGCGATTTTTCTTCCACAACATCCACGTCACCTAAAAACCACAAACAAAAAAAATGGGGTGTTGGAAATGAGGCAGCCATACATGGATTAGCTTACCAGTAGCTGTGTTCTCCCACACTCACCTGTTGTGGTGACAATTTCTCCAAGTTCGATGATCTCTCCTTCCTCCTCCTCCTCCTCTGCTTCTGCTCTTTCCCCTTTTTTGGGAGGTGTTGGTTTGGGGGTTTCCTCAGACGGCCCAAGTTTTCGCTCCCCTATGAGAATGTCCAAAAGGAAGATTTAGCAACACAAACTATTGAGGGCAGAAATAGGAAATGACAAACATTGCTTGAAAGTGACGGACACTATTTTAGTTTGGCCAGTTACAAATGTCAACTACATGAATGTAGTCACTTTGTAAAGGTGCTAAACTGACTAGCTTTTTGGTAGAAGTTTGTGTGATGGAGACCCCCCTCTAGTATCCACTGGAGCACATGTGTGGAAAAGGCTAATAAAAAGGGGGTTTGGGTGTCCCAGCACTAGTGCTCTCGAGTCCAGATGGGTAAACACCTACTGGGTGACCTCTCCTTTACATTGAATAAATTGCCTTTACATTCTGGATGACATTTCTAGGGAGAACAAACTTCCTTTCCCCCAAAAAAACACCAAACATCGTATTATAAGTGGCCGCACGATCGAGGTTGCGTACGATCGAATGGACACACACACGACCATGACAGTGGCAGAAAGATCGAGGCTGAGTACGATCGAATGCACAGACGAACATGAAAGTGGCCATTTTGGAATGTACAACTTTGTAAAAATAAAACCACATGGAGCAGTATGCAAGCAAGAAATCAAACACAAAACACAACTACTTACTTTTTTGAAGAATTCTCTTGATCTTTCTGTACTGATCGGCCTCCCTCAGTTTCAGGTCTGACCAGCGTTTCCTCAGTTGCTCCTTGGATCGTTGTACCCCAAAATGATTGTACAGCCTCCTCACAACTTTAGACATGATCTTGGCCTTGCGGACATTGGGGTTGAGGTAAGGCCCATACTTCCCATCATAGTCGCTCCTCTTTAATATGTCCACCATCTCCAACATTTCTCCAAATGACATATTGGAGGCCTTGAATTTCAGGCTCCGGGATCGGGACGTTTCTGCCTCCGGACTTTCCTCGTCCTCCTCCTCGTTGGGGGGATATTTGGGGCGCACCTGCTGTGTCCCCGCCATGTGCTCTCCCCACTGCGCCGTAAAGAGAAGGGGTGGGGAATAGACGAGAAAGATCGTCAGGGGCGGGCGGAGTTTGACGCATGCGCACTGTATATAAAACGTCACACGCCTGTGTCGTAGCCACGATCTGGGAGACGAGGGGAGAGAAAGCTCACGCACGAGACGATCGCTACAAACGAAGGTACAATTTGACGTTGGTACATAACTAGCCTAGACTGATTAGAACTTGAGGCTTCTTTATGGAGAAGATTAGGAGTGTTTAGGCTGACATTATTTATATTGTTTTGTGTGGCGTTGTGTCTTGCAGAGGTGATGGAGGCGTTCTACAACGTGAGCTTTCTCCCACACTTCATTGATAAATACCGGCAATTCCCCCTCTTATGGCAGGCAAAACACAGGGATTATAGCAACAGACCAAAGAGGTACGCAGCCCTGCTGAAACTGGTGGCATTTGTAAAGCCTACCCTGCCCATGGCAACCGTCGCAAACTTAAAAGTGAAGATAAACAACATGAAGACTACCTATTTCCGGGAGCGCAATAAGGTCCTGAAGTCACAAGCATCTGGAGCTGCAGCAGCTGATGTCCATGTCCCCACGCTCTGGTACTATGACAGGCTCCACTTTCTCAAAGACCAGGCTACTGTCAGGAAGTCACTCTCGACTCTTCCTTGCACGCGTCCTTCCACGCACGCCACCCCTGATGAGGCTTCCGAGGACCAACCTGGGCCTTCCAGTCAGGAATATGTGCAGGTGCCCAGCTTGTTCCAGGTATAGTAGTTTTGGAACCAGTTTGTTGAATAATGAATGATGTTCAGTTAATTCAGGATCCCCAATTGCTTATTTCCTAACGTGATTGACATATCAACAGACAGTGGTGTGGGAGACATTTTTGGGAAGAATCTAAACTGCAGGGCTGAGAATTGTATGGTTTTGTATTTGAAAACATTTTGCAACAGTCACTAGATGAGAATTGTGTGTGTTTGATGAACAAATAACTGAAACTATGTCCCTTTTTCAGACACAGGAAGACCTCAGCCAGGAGGTGGCTGTGGAAGGTGGCAGTCAGGAGGAGGCAGGGGGTAGTGGCAGCCAAGAGGGGGGTAGGCGTAGGAGCCTGACTGTCTCCCAAGTCTCTCCCCTCCGCCTTCCCTACAGAAGGGCGAAAAACATGGGGGAGGTGGGAGAGTCAGCGCTCCAGCTGATAAAAGATGCCTCAGCCTCCCTCTATGCCACACCCACCTACGAGGAGGCCTTTGCCTCCTTGGTTACAAGTAAATTTACGGGTATGGAGGCGGGGCAACGCAGCATGTGTGAGGAGGTCATCCTCAAAATCCTAAATGAGGGGATGGCTGGGGAGATGACTCCCCTCACACATGTTTGCGAGAGTGACCTTGCTCCGCCTCCTCCTCCTCCTTCTGCCACCCCACCAGCACCAGCACCACGGCGTGGAAGGAAGCGTACAAGGAAGACAAGAGAGTGACAACCTGGACTCAGTCTGGTCTGAGAGAAGATGGAGCCTCTCGTAGTACCAGAGCCTGGGGACCTAGATGGCATCTGCTGCAGTTCCGGATGTTTTGGACTTCAGGACCAGATTGCGCTCCCTTATTATTTAGATAGGTAGTCTTCATGCCCCCAATTGTTTAAGTCTGTAAAATGATGGTTGCCATGGGTGTCCAAGGCTTTGCAAATTCCCCAAGTTTCACCATGGCTGCGTTCCTCTTTGGTCTGTTGCTGAGACCTAAATAAAGGTTTTTTTGCTTTGAAATAATCATTGACTATTGTGTTTTACTTTTCTACAATGACAGTTTTTCTTTGAGTAGGCAGGTACATTTCACTAATCCTAGAATTAACAAGGGGCACCAACAACCAACAAACTCCTAGTAAATGTAAGCAAGAAATACAAATGTTAATAATGTGGTTTTGCTAAGTTGAGACATACAAACCCCCTCCAAAAAAAAAAAAAAAACCTCCTTCAAATATGTATTCCCCCAAAAAAAATAAATCGGGGTAAAAAAATAAGAAAGATTGTATTACGATCTGAGTAAAAATAAACATGTAGTGTATAAATGCTGCAAAGTAATAAAGAAGTAAGTTTGTGAGAAGTGCGGGTGAATAGGAGCAGCTAAAAGATGTCATTCTTGTTGCATTTTAAAGAAAAAGAGAATGCGCTGCATTAAAGACATTTTAACATTGCAGCGTGACGAATGTGCTGTGTCGATTAGGAAAGGTAGTTTTACCTGACCGAGCGCTTCCGTCACAGAATTTCTTCTGAGCATGCGTAGCACTTTGTCCGTCGGACAAGCGTACACACGCTCGGATTTGGTGTGATCGGACCGGGTTGACGGGAAATCTTTCCAGCAGGAGATAAGACTTTGTCCGACGGACAAACCGACGAACACTGTCCGATGGTGCATACACACGGTCTGATTTTTCAACAACCTTGTCCGATCGGACCAAATTGATGAAAAAGTCCGACCGTGTGTATGGGGCTTTAGATGTAGTGGTTGTTCTCGTTTTCTCTTCTTGGGCCTTGTTTTCCTTTTATGTTCACCTGGCGATTTTGCGAGCAAAACACTTCCAGTCCTAGGATGACAATGCTCAGTTACCATTCTGTATCAGGACAACAAAAGAAAAGGTAGGATTACAGAACCCCACTCCTCTGTTCACAACATTGAGGGGCATGGCCATGTAGTTCTCAGAGGACAATGTAATTGATATTTGGATTACTAGATTTCCAACAAGATCAAAAGGTTTTTTTTTTTTTATTTATCAAATAGATAAGGCAAAAAAAGCTTTTAATGATATGTTTAACAGAAGAGACCAAATAATGAAAATTCATTTTTAGGATTTAAGTAGATTTAAAATGTTGTATTTATAAATCTTTTCACAAGAATTTCATCATCACATGTAGAAGGGTTAGGTAAATATATATGTATAAAAAAAAACAGGGATGTCTTCTCGGAATTTAATCATCCGGTGTGATATATTCATATGTGATAACAAAAACTCGGCACCGCGAGCTGGTGGTAAGTAGGCTTGTTTTTTTCCTGGGCATTCCCCAGGCTTTGTTTTAATGTGATATATATTTATATCCTAAAATTCTTGGGGACAAGAGCGGTTTAGAGGACATTGTTTTTTTTTTTTTTTTGGTTTTGCCTTTTTTTGTAAATCTGCTTTAAAGAAACAAAGGAAATGATGTACTTCCTGTGTTCTGCAATGCCTTTTAATGACTGTCATTGTCACTAGATGGTGTCGTGTTGTAAGTTACAGCTCTATGTATTGTACTTGCTCGTTAGGTAAATGTAAAGTTTTGTGAAATCTATATGATGAGCGAACTAAGCAAAGTTTGGTTTTCTGGACATTTGCTGAACCCAGCAGTAAATCTGAAAAAACCCTGAACCCTATTTAAGTCTATGGAAGGTAAATCTTTTTTTAATTTTTTTGTGTGGCCTTTTTTCAAGGTAAATTTGTAAGCTTTTGTTGAATAAAGGGGAAGGGTAGCTGGGCACTGCCATGTGGCACATATGCCAATGCAAAAAAAAAAGTAATAATAAAAAATGCAGTTTTGAGAGGTCTTTTAATACAACTTAACGGCCAACAGTGTAAATACTCAAATCCTTTACAAAACATACTTTAGTGATTCATTAAACCTGCACAGGAAGTTGCGTATTGGTACGATGTACCCTTGCAAAAGTGACATAAACATAAACAAAAAAAAAAAAAAAACACTAAATGACAGTTCCCCACTGTTTTCATTCAGTTTGTACTCAAAGCAGCCAGGGGATCCCCAGATGATGTCATTTACCCAATTATTTCATGACCACATTAGGTCAATGCAGGGTGGATTTCATTTAAATCAAGTCTATTTAAATCACGATTTAAATTATGATATAAATCACTAGTAAAAAGGCTTGATTTAAATCCACTCAATTGACATCATAATTTTTAAAGGGCAACTGTCATCTCTGTCCCGCAGCGGCTCCTGCTCTGACCCACTGTTGACTAACTGACAGTCCCATTCACTTCAATGGGACAGCTGGTGATGTGGCAGTGACACAAGGCGAGGGACGTGGTGGCAGCTGGTGAGTAGATGCCCACTGCAATGATGGATCTGAAATGACAGGTGCTCTTTAAATGTAAGGACTCATTCTTGCTGGTAGTTAGAATCTTTAATATTTGCAATCAAAATGAAGGTTTCCCATTTAGAGTAATAAGCTGTCAGGTTAGTAAAACAGCAAAATCAGAACTGATTTTAGGTTAATAGTTTAATCACACATAGTTGGAGAACTACTCAAATTATTTTATTTAATTAAAACAATAACATTGCCAGTGCATGTTATCTCAGCTTGCAGAGCTTGGATTTATTGAACGAGTTTACCAAAAATGTAAATATTGCAGAATATACTGCCTCATGCTACATACCTAAGCTCCATTTCATGCTGAATAAACTAAATTATTAATGTATCTTAAATAGAAAACTATCTTTAGATAGATTTGTACTCCAAAAGCATTTTTATTAAAATGAATTTAATTTAAATAAAAATCCAATTTAAATAAAAAAAGCAACATTGGAACAATGTGCCTTGCCTGGATGGGGTCACTTTTCCACCCCCTGGCAAAGTATCATTCCAATGTTGAGGGCATGTAGCCTGGAATGGTTTGGAGGAGACTCATAAGCTTACTCCCCCTTTCTTATAGAGATAGTACACATTTTGTATAGAATGTGTAATGTCCCTTTAAAAAAAATGGCCTGGGGTCACCCTAAAAATGTATAAAAGACCCGTATCCAGGCATGCAGTCTAGCTGAACCATACAAGGCCATGTGCCCTCAACATTGGGAGGGTACCTTGCCAGGGGGAACTGCAAAGCCACTACCGTGGAATGGTCTTGCTGGAAAGGAAACTATAAGTGCGGATCTGCAAACAAGCATATTCCTGTTTCTATTTCATTCATTCTGTGGGTCTTTGATTCCCGCACCTCTCCTGCTCCTGCTTGATTATTCCTTCCTCAATCATCAAACCACTAGTCTTCAGGGAGAAATCTCTACTCCTCCATTAGCCATTTCCACACAATGCAGAACAAAAATTGGTAAGAAAGTATCTGGGAAGCAATTGGCTGCAGGTAGACCACAGGAGACACGGGTGACTTTTGCCCTCTGCTTGTCTTTTTAGAAAACGGCTCCCACAGTTCAGGTTCTTTTAAAATAAAATGATAGGTAACTGTAATGCTGCATACACACGAGCGGATGGTTTTTCCGACGGAACTCCGCTCAAGCTTGGCTTGCATAAAAACGGTCACACAAAAGTTCTCTGAACTTTTGACCACCAAGAACGCGGTGACGTACAATACTACAACGAGCAGAGAAAATTAAGTTCAATGCTTCCGAGCTTGCGTCAAATTGTTTCCGAGCATGCGTAGGAATTTTGCACGTCGGAATTTGTACGGACGATCAGAATTTCCGATCGGAACTTTTTCCGACCGAAAAATAGAGAACCTGTGCTCAATCTTTTGCTAGCGGGAATTCTGCCAGCAAAAGTCCGTATTTCTGGTGGCTGTGGTTCTGTGTACTTTGCTGTATACACTATTGTATCTACAGTTGGGTCCATATATATTTGGACACAGGCACAATTTTAGTTTTTTTCAGGTATTTACCAAAACATATTCAAGCTATAGTTATATAATGGATATAGGCTGAAAGTTCACACTCTCAGATTTAATTTGATTTAAATCAGAGAAAGGGTTTAGGAATTACAGCTCTTAAAGTGGAGTTCCACCCCCCCCCAAAAAAGAATTATTAATGTGCTTAAAAAAAAATCAAAAGAAAAATGTTTTTTTTTACTCACCTCCAAATGCCTGTTACTATGTGGTCCCTCGTAGTCTGCCTCTTTCGGTGCCTAGGCTCCTGATGTCACTTCCCTCGGTTCAGGAAGGGAGATTGCCTCTCCCTCTCCCTCATGTCAAACATCTGGGACATGTGACCGGTTCCAGATGATTGAGCGGCCAGTCACGGCGTGTGGCACGGCTCGCCCATGCGCAGTGGGTGCCCGGCTGTGAAGCCACAGTCGGGCGCCCACAGTTAAAATGCCGGCGCCGCTGAGCGGAGGGGGGGGGGCGAGCGGGACTTCGATCCCCTGCATCGCTGGACCCTGGGACAGGTAAGTGTCCAATTTATTAAAAGTCAGCAGCTGCAGTATTTGTAGCTGCTGACTTTAAAAAAAATTTTTTTTAAGTTGGAACCCCGCTTTAAGAATAGCCATCCCGCTTTTTCAAGCATGGCTTCCAGTGGCACTGGGTCATTTGGTGTTTATTGTGATAAATGAGCCTCATGCTATGAATGGGTGATAATGTGACGTGAAAATATATAATACTGAAAAAATTGAAAAAATTATTGAGCTGCTCCCCTCAAAGTATAAGCAATGCTATATTGAATATCAGTGAATAGTGGTAGAGGGCGCTAGTGTAGTAGTTAATAGACTAAAACATATAATTATACAACCAAATTAGATAAAGTGCTCAGTGCAAGAGAATATTACATCCCATATACAACAATAAACATAAGGCAATAAAATCAGGGTCCCGAACTTATGGTTTTCTGTTTGTGGCGGTGGAACGCACGCTGGCTCGAGGCTTCGGAGCGGCTTGCAATCCCTGCCCAAGTATCTGCAAGTATCCCTAGTTCCGGGAGTAGGCACTTCTTAATGTAAGCAGCCAGTTGGCTTTTAATATGCTATTTTTTAAATAAATAGTTGGCACTTTCTATGTCTTCTTTGTAATGGGTTACCTCGGTGAAGAGGAGGCTGCTATTTGGAAAGCTACCCTGGTTCATCCCCAGCGATTACAGATGCAAGTGCAAAGACCCACAAACAAAGCCCTTTTTTACCTTTTTTTAGTTAAAGAGGTCATGTTCTTCCAGTAAGTAAGAATTCTTACCACACACATCGGGTGTAACTTCTCGTATCTGTTTATGGTGATGGTGGCAAGTTTTGGAAATCTACCACAGGAATTTATTACAGAAGAATTTATGGACTTTTAAATAAATGTATTCACTTATGTTTATTGTTGTATATGGAATGTAATATTCTCTTGCACTGAGCACTTTATTTGGTTGTATAATTATATGTTTTAGTCTATTAACTAATGCACTAGCGCCCCCTACCACTCATTGGTGTTTATTGATGTGACAGAAGACAGAAGCAGCTGGATGAATTCTGCAATGTTTAGAGATATACTGTTTTGCCCTGTACACAAGAGCGGATTTTCCATCAGAAAAAACTTTGATGGTTTTCCGCTCAACCTTGGCTTGCATATACACGGTCACACAAAAGTTCTCTGAACCTTCGACCGCCAAGAACGCGGTGACGTACAACACTACGACGAGCCGAGAAAATTAAGTTCAATTTTTTGCATTGGAATTGGTACGGGCGATCAGAATTTCCGATCGCAACTTTTTCCGACCGAAAAATTGAGAACCTGCTCTCAATCTTTTGCTGGCGGGAAATCCGCCAGCAAAAGTCCGATGGAACATGGTTGGAATTTCCGACCAAAAGCTCACATCAGACTTTTGCTGGCAGAATTTCCGATCGTGTGTACAGGGCATAAGCCCATATTCAGGCAAATGCAGCAAAGTTGATTGGATTGCGCTTCACAACACAGATGGACAATGATCCAAAACACACTGCAAAACCAATCCAGGAGCTTTTAAAGGAAAATAAGTGGAATATTCTGCAATGGCCAAGTCAATCACCTGATCTTAACCCAATTGAGCATGTGAAGGCAAAACTAAAGACAGAAAGACCCACAAACAAAGAACAACTGAAGACAGCTGCAGTTAGAGACTGGCAAAGCATCAGAAAGGAGGAAACCCATTATTTGGTAATGTCCATGGGTTACAGAATTCAGGCAGTCATTGCCAGTAAAGGATACTCAAAATATTAATTAAATATTAATATTAAATATTAAAAATCAACATTTTATTTATGATTATATTCATTTATCCAATTACATTTGAGCCCCTGAAAATGGGGGGGACTGTGAATATAAATGGTTGCAGTTCCTAAAATGTGTACTTGATATTTATGTTCACCCCCTTGAATTAAAGCTGAAATGCTGCACTTTAAATTTAAATTGTTTTCTTTTTAATTTTATTCTGGTGGCATTCAGAGCCAAAAGTATGAAAACTGTGCCTGTGTTCAAATATATATGGACTTAATCGTATATTTAAACTTTTTTTTTCCATGTATTATTTGCGTGAAATGTGTTATAAACCTATTACAGTAATTTAACTTTTGTGTTAGTTAGGTACCTAAGCTAACTTTGTTGGACCTACAAACAAATTGGACTTACGTATGTAGGGGACTTACTGAATATCTTACGTTTCCAGCATCTGTATGATGCCTTGGTTGTAAACAAGACTTTACTGAAATAGATCCTACCACAAAGTTTAGTACTGTGTGTACCAGTGTCATTATGAGCAGCGTACAGAGCATAATGGCTTCATTGTGCGTTAATTACCCAGAAATATCCAATTTAACTAAATTATGTCAATGTTTGTCTAAACCAAGAAGTTTGAATTTAAGACAGAAATGCATAACTAAGCTAGAAAGTCAAGCTACAAATGATCCATTAGACTACTGTATATTTTGTAAGTTATGTTTCAGCGTCTAGAATATATGTCTAGCTATACGGTCTGTAATTCATCTACAATTAACAGCAGCTTTTATGCTTTATACCAACATTTTTAAAAGGACAGAATGGGTATAGATGCTGTCCTTACTGTTTTTTTTTTTGGGATGAAAATGCAACTTTTCTAGCTGTCATGCAGAACCTAAGGCTTTAGTCTCATTTTAAAACCTGTCCACACATTGAGAATATCGGACAAAAAAAAAAAAAAAAAGCATTTGGATCGATAGTCGATAATCTATTCTTTAGTATAGCCGATCATGACAGTTCATGTGAAAATATCCAAAGAGACAAGCATGTACATTTTTATCGCAAGATAAAAAAAACTAACAATTTTTAAGTAATTAGTATAGTATTTGTACGAAAAAAAATTGTGTGACTGAGATCATGCATGCTTGGAAACGAAAGAATACATTTTACTACAATAAAATACATTATATTACTTGCGAAATTGTAGTCTGTCTTAAGCCCCATACACACGGTCGGATTTTCCCATGGATTCTGTCCTATCGGACAATGTTGTCGGAAAATCCGACCGTGTGTAGGCACCATCGGACAGTGTACGTCAGATTGTCCGACGGACAAAGTCCTATCTCCTGCTGGATAGATTTTTCGACAACAAAGTCCGATCACACCAAATCCGATCGTGTGTATCGAATTCCTGACGGATAAAGTGCCACGCATGCTCAGATCACATTACAAGACCAAAGCTATTGGCTACTAGCCTCTACGTAGTCCCGTCGTACGCAACAAACGTCACCACGTTCAGAATGATCGGATTTTCCGACAACTTTGTCCGACCGTGTGTACGCAAAACCAACATGGGACAAAGTACGACGGACATGATCCGACGGACCTGGTCCTCAGATAATCTGCGCGTGTGTATGGGGCTTTAGGCTAGGTTTCCACTATTGCGACCCCAAAGTCGCGTGATTTACAGTGCGGCTTTGCAATGTGATTTTTGATGTGATGTCATGCGACTGGTGAGAACCATGGGAGAACAAGTCACACCGAAGTCGGGACAAAGTAGTACAAAAAACTTTTTTTGCGTCGCTGCAACTTGAGTCGCACCAATTAAAACGGGGACCATTGAAATACATGGATTTTGACTTGTCATGCGACTTCACATGTGTCAAGTCGCACAACAACTCGGAGTAGTGGAAACAAAGCCTTACGGCCTTACGAGAATTTTTGTAACTTTAGTAAGCTATTCATTTTCGATAAGAGACTAGCATGTAAAAAAAAAAAAAAAAAAATGGACAATCATTTGCCCATATTCTCATTGTGTGTACCAGGCTTTAATCATTGACTCGGAGAAAACTTGCGGATTGGTTGTTTAGATTTCAGTCTGATTTTCCTGATGTGCATACTTGTTGTTGGTCAGTATGTCAACGTAATTAATGTGGAACTTCACTCTTCCAATCAACATTGATTCGTTTTAATCCTGAGCCCCCGTACACACGGTCGGAAATTCTGACGGAAAATGTCCGATCGGACCATGTTGTCGGAAAATCCGCCCGTGTGTGGGCTCTATCGGACTTTTTCCGTCTAATTTTCGACGGAAAAAATTTGAGATCCTGCTCTCAAATTTTCCGACAACAAAATCCGATCAGACTTTTTCCGATCGTGTGTCCAGAATTCCGACGGACAAAGTGCTACGCATGCTCAGATCAAATTACGAGACCAAAGTTATTGGCTACTAGCCTCTACGTAGTTCCGTCGTACGCAACGAACGTCACCACGTTCAGAATGATCTAATTTTCAGACAACTTTGTCCGACCGTGTGTATGCAACACCAGTGTCGGATAAAATCCGTCGGAAAAAATCTGACGGATTTTGTGGTCGGAATTTCCAACCGTGTGTACGGGGGCTTATACTGCTAGCATTAGTAAATAGATAGGAAAGTATATCATATTTACTTCTTTTTTTTCTTTATTTCGTCAGTTACTTCCTGTTTTTTTTTGCCTAGGCAAGTGATGTCATACATCCCAGGAGTCGAAGAGAGGAGGAGGGATTTCCTCAACTAAGCACACTCTCCTGCATGCATGCTTGAGCTAAGGGCAGATGGATTCCAGGAAGTAAATGCTACATGAAACATTTGTCCTTACTCCAAATGGCCACAGACAGAAATGCTAGGGGGGGGGGGGGGGGTTGTTTTTCAAAGTAATTTCTCGACAAAATAAAGCATGGAGACATGAATGGATGGGGGAGATTGCTTTGAATATTACAAATAAATTAAATTGTGTTTTTGGTTTGTGGCGCTCAGATACAGTGAAGATCCGCTTTATTAAGCTAGACAGGCAACTAACAACTATCTTTGCCAAAAGGTGTTAAGCAATTGCAGCCTCCATATTTGTTTTCTTTGAAAAACTTGGGAAACCCAGGAACATTAGCATGCATAGAGTAACCCAGATTCACTGCAGATTTATAATTGACTAGATGGTTTTGAGGGAAGAAGGAAACTTTTGGAGGTACATATTACATCATTTTTTGCCACATGTACAGTTTAGGATGTCCTGTGAGCTCTCCCGTGGTTCTTTGAATATACTGCAAGCATATTCTCTGCCTTCTTCCTTTTTCTAGCGCCAATGTGTGATGGTTGTGTCATCTTGAATACATGTATATGTGATGAAAGTGATTACATATGACTGTCAAAGGCTGCTCAAAGACATATCACTGCAGATTAGCCCAGGAAGTGCGGGGGACATGGTTGATAACTTTTACTTCTTATGACTATGAACATTATATTGCCAGGGACGTCTTTAATATTGATTGGACCCTGGCCATGCAATTTCACTCTCCACCTGCTCTGAGACATACAATAAATAGCAGCTAGACTTAAAATCAGTTTACTGTATCAGATTAGGGAGCAATTGCGATTGGTTGCCAGAGGTTACAGCATATCATTACTGTTTACTGACTGGTTGCTAGAGGTTACAGCACACATTATGGCTCACTGATTAGTTGCTAGAGGTTACAGCAAATTATTTCTGCTTGTTAATTGGTTGCTAGAGATTACTGTACAGTAATACTGCTCACTGATTGGTTTCTAGGGGTTACAGCACATCATCTCCTCACTGCAGGGGGGCATGATATACATATGAATGGCGCTTTTATTTACATATCAATGCCGCCGGCCGCAGCAGTTTACTTATGAATGCCGCCACTATTTACATATGAATGCCGGTTATTTACATGTAAACACAGGCTCTGCAGGTGAGTCATCTGTACACAACAATAGCAGGGCAGAGCTGGGCAGCATTAGTACCAGCACTTCACACTGAGATATCGGGACACAGCACATGACTAAAACTTCAAGAGACAAAGGAATTTAAACTGGGATAGTTGGCAAGTATGAGGCAGCTGCTTTGGGCCCCACAACAATGACAGGGCTCAGGGCAGCTGCCCCTTTTGCCCTGCCTTAAAGACGGCCCTGTATATTGCTCACAGCAGGGGGCTTTTCATGTTTCCTCTCCTCCAATATTCAGACTTGACCTCACACGCCTAACCTTCACAGTCTGGGAAGCTCAGTGTACTGCTGCTTCTCCTCCCCCAGCTCTTATGCAGCTGAGAACAGAGGGACTGTGATCACTTATAAAAGAGGATAAAAAAGATATTGATAATGTTTTTTTTATATCTATGCACAATGTTTTGCCTTTCATTTCTATTTTAAAGTGAATGGGTTGTTTTACAAGGTGATCGTTTACAATCACTTTAATGCAAAGACTTATGGTGAAGTGCACGGTACTGTAACCCATCGCAACTCATCAGAAGTGACCTTTTAACTGATATGACTAAAGAAGCTGGTTAGTAATTGTTTGTTATGGGTTGTTGCACATTGCACACCTCTGTTGCTCCCTTTGCACCTATCATATTGAGTAGCTATGGAGGACATGGACACTTCAAGGAAGCCAGGCCACAGACGGTAAAATGTCTATCTCCAAATACTGTACATTATTGCAACAGACTGATTGATGTCTATTTGTGTAGACATTTTTCAAAAGAGATGGGAGATTGCTGTGAATGCTAAAAAGTACTTCTGTGGACTGAGATAAACATTGTCATCCCCTAAGGCTTAGGTGACCAGATATTTTACTGCTTGTCACAGTTTGTCTTGTTTGACTTTCTAAAGATTTCTAAAGTCAGCCATACATGGATCAAAATTCAGCAGGGACCGGCTGAATTTCGATCCATGTATGGGCAGGTTGGTTGGACAGATTTGATCCGCCAATCAACTTCCGTACAACCACCCTGTTGGGTTTTTCCTGATAGATCAGTGCCGCCGCCTATAGCCAGCAGCACGGATCAGTGTATTCTTAAGGCGGGGAAGTCAAGTCTCCCCACTGTTAGAGTACAATAACTCATTGGGAAGGATTTCCCAAGCCACCTTAAATGTGTGGATGGGGTATTGGATTGTCCTACTGAATACTTTCTCTGGGATCGTTGTCTTAGTGCTCTTTGTTAGCCGTTCATATGTTGGAGTTTCTATTGACAGTATCTCTAATGTCTGTGTTTTCTATGACTCTTTATACAAATAAAGGAATTACAAAAAAAAAAAAAAATGTGTGGATGGGGGAATTGGGTCTCTTTTATTTGTTTACCCCACTGGTTGAAGCGAATTCCGACGGACAAAGTGCCACGCATGCTCAGATCACATTTCAAGACCAAAGCTATTGGCTACTAGCCTCTACGTAGTCCCGTCGTACGCAACGAACGTCACCACGTTCAGGATGATCGGATTTTCCGACAACTTTGTCCGACCATGTGTATGCAACACCAGTGTCGGACAAAATCCGTCGGAAAAAATCCGATGGATTTTGTGGTCGGAATTTTCGACCGTGTGTACGGGGCATAAGAGTCAGAAGAGGGTATATTATTACAAAGGTCTGCTAATGTCAGCATCATCCGCTGCAGGTTGGACAGTGCAGTGTTGTGCACCATATACATTTTACAACAGTTACCTTGTTGTTGATAACGTTCATGGAACATATTTTTAGGATGAAGTCACAAGACTGTTTCATGTCAGCGATTCAATACTTTTTTTTTTTACAGAAAACTCTGTAGCTGGGAAAATGCTCTAGGACTATGTAGCAGAATGGTAAAAGTCATTGGGCGCCAGACACTTGGATGTAAAAGAGGTTTTATTTCTTTGACAGTCCTTTTTATATTTCGTAGGGGAAAGAGGGTTAGGGACAGGACACCCTTAAGTAGTTGCAATTTCAAATGGCAGACTCCAAGACTTCAATAGGAGAACAGCCGTACAGAGAAAAGGCCCCAGCAATGTGCCATTTCTGCACATGCAGGATTGCTGTCTCCTATGGTAACAGTACTTAACCGCTTCCCAACCGCCTCACGCAGATATACTGTGGCAGAAGGGCACGTACAGGCAGATTAACATACCTGTACGTTGCCTTTTAAGAGGCGGCTTGCGGACGCGCGCCGACGGGAGCCCCGTGACTGTGATCACGGGTCCGGCGGACCCGATGTTTACCGGATACCCGCGATAGTCTCACAGTGAGGAAGAACGGGGAGATGCTAATGTAAACAAGCATCTCCCCATTCTGCCTAGTGACACTGTCACTGATCAGCTCTCCCTGTAATCGGGAGCGCTGATCAGTGACGTGTCACACACAGCCCCTCCCCCCCACAGTTAGAATCACTCCCTAGGACACACTTAACCCCTACAGCGCCACCTAGTGGTTAACCCCTTCACTGCCAGTGACATTTTTACAGTAATCAATGACATTTTTTAGCATTGGTCGCTGAATTAATGCCAATGGTCCAAAAAATGTGTCAAAATTGTCCGATGTGTCCGCCATAATGTCGCAGTCACGATAAAAATCGTTAAAAAAAATTATCAATAAAAATGCCATAAAACTATCCCCTATTTTGTAGACGCTATAACTTTGCGCAAACCAATCAATAAACGCTTATTGTGATTTTATTTTACCAAAAATATGTAGAAGAATACGTATCGGCCTAAACTGAGGAAAAATATTTTTTTTTATATTTTTGGGGGATATTTATTATAGTAAAAAAGTTTTAAGTAAAAAATAATGCGTTTTTTTCAAAATTGTCGCTATCTTTTTGTTTATAGCGCAAAAAATAAAAACCGCAGAGGTGATCAAATACCACCCAAAGAAAGCTCTATTTGTGGAAAAAAAAGGACGTCAATTTTGTTAGAGAGCCACGTTGCACGACCACTCAATTGTTAGTTAAAGCGACGCAGTGCCGAATCGCAAAAAGTGCTCTAGTCAGGAAGGGGGTAAATTGTTCCGGGGCTGAAGTGGTTAAACAGTTCCTAACTCAAAGTAACAGTTCTCTTAGCTATACTACAACTTTTCCTTATAGTTCTTTAGCCCCTTGAGCTCCGGGTCTCTCACTGGACCCTCTGATTCACTAACTCTGAATCCTGTGAGCTGCTCAAGGCTTTTGCGGTGGTATCTCCCTCAAGCGTCACCCACGCTTCCCTGCTGGGTCCCTAGCCTGGCACTTCGGATACCTTCAAGCTTCACCCCTGCTAACTGGCTCGGTCCCTAGCTTGACACACAAGGCTGCTCTACAAGCGTCACCTTCGCTGATTGAGTCTCTGACTTGATCACCGCCTGAAGTTTCCTGATTCTCCACCATGCCCGTTTGGTGAGAATACTGCTCCGGTACTTGCTTCAGTTACTCACTGTGGTCCATGGTAAAGGTGATTGGAGCCTTCGTGGCGACAGCTTTCCTTCTACTTCTGACCACTGACAGATTCTCCGGCCGGCAGAATCGTCACTTTTGGTTGGACTGCAAGCCGCAGTCCCAACCCTGTGTTGCCCTCTTACTTCTGGATAGGCTCTCACACAGCCTGGCAGCCAGATGCCCCCGGGCTAGGTCCCATCTCCGGCCTAGCAGCCCAGGGCATACGACACATGTCCACCCAGACGCTGGCCCGGGTGGCACACAAGAACCTGGATCACCTGACCTCACCCGAATATATAGGCTCTCCCAGCAGGCCATGGGATTCAATAAAATCCCTGCCCATTGGCTGAGATACCCCATATACCCACAGCATGACCTTGAGCTGTGCTTCTCAATCTAATACCTCCAAGTGCCCGGACACCTGGTGGTAGAAGTGGAAAGTACAACCAGGCCAAACTTAGGGAGAATAAATGGCTAAAAACCCTGATACCCAAAATTATCCACAGGTGACACCTTACAGATTATTAGTTTAGGGTTAACAGCAAATCATGGCCCTGAAATTATGATGTTCATGGCAAAATTTAATATATGTGGAACAATTGCTGTTTATATACACACCTATGCATGCATTCACGTGTGTGTGGTGTGACAGGGTTGTTTTATTTTATATTATATATATAGCGCCCACCACCTTTAGGTGGGTGCTAATAGATAGAAGTTAGGAGAAATTGCCAGTGCCTTACTGTTTCTTGTTAAGGCCTGGTTGTTGAGGGGAGGAACAGTAGAATAGAGGGGGGTGTGACCACCTGTTCTTCACCCTGGGAAACCTCCCTTGCTTCTCCAGGGTAATCTTCTGGAAAGAAGGCGGGTCAGGGACTGAAGAGCAGGCAGTGTATATGGCCCTGGCCCAATCATTAATTTGTATGGGCAGGGGCAGGACAGACATATATACTGAGGTCACATGCTTCCTGGGGGGAGATGGGAAGAGACTAGGTCCAGAGGAACTTCACAATGTGACCTCAAGGAACAGGCTCAAAGGCCTGGGGGTTCAGAGACCCCAGCGCTTGAGAGCAGGAACCTAACCGGAAGGCCTGAGGGTTCAGAGACCTCAGTGCTGGATGGTTCAAGCCTACAAGTTGCACTAAAAACCATGGGGAAAGAAACCATTGCACAAGAATCGGGAAGTAGCTGCAAAGCAGATGGAGTAGACCGGGGGCACCTGGACTTTTCTGAACTGGCCTGGGAAGGATTTGCAGGAGGCGAGAAAGGCAGGTGAGGCCTGGGACTTCCAGCATTCCAAAGTAACAAGGTGTCTTTCAGAGGGGCATCGGCCAGTTCGCTAAGGGAAAGGGTCTTAGCTACTCAAAAGAATCAAGGAGAAGAGGCAGCTCATACTTTCCTGCACTACTGACAACACCATGGACTGCAGTAAGAAAAATAAACGTTCATTGTTCAACTGTTTGAGTGTGTCTGTTGTTACTCAAGTGGGGTGGAAGCAGCGGGGTTAAACCAGCAGTTGTGTAATGAACTACCTAGCAGCTCCCAAGGGAGTAGTGCGCTACATATATATATATATATATATATATATATATATATATATACAGTACATTTTCAGGCCTGCTCTGTGCAGTACCATTGGCTAGGGGGTAGGAGTGCAGGGGCACATGGTGCTGCAGGTGTATGGGAGGTGGACCTTGGGGAGCTGCAGATGAAGCAGCAGGAGAGGAAATAAATGCTGATCTTGGCAGAGAGCGTCCTTTAGCAGACCTGCATGATGCAAGGTATGCAGAAATGATCCCCACCAAGGTCTTCCAACTGATGCCAGAGGTTCTGGCAATAGGCTGCCCTCTCGTCCTCCGGGTCTTCAAAGGGATCTCTTTCAAAAAGTGATAGGTTTTGCTGCTGGACTTTGAGCAAATCTAGGATCCTTTGCTCAGCTTGGGAGTTGATGTCCAGTTGATACCTGACTAACTGGCACATCAACGCTAGAAGACTGTTCAGATTCTCCGGGTGTGGCTGGTGGGGAGGTCACTGGTGAGGTAAAAGATATGGGTGGGTTGGATGTTCCTGCTTCAGTCTCTTCTAAACTCTCCTCCTCCCACTCATCTGTAAGCCAGTTGGATATGGTCCTGTAAGAGAAAACCTTATAAATTAGCTCAAATAGAGGTGAATTCTTATTTCACTCACTTAGTCTATACGCTGCCTGTGAAGTTGTACTTTGATGTGGTTAGATGAAAACAGGTGCACATCCATTACAACTGACTGGCCATTTACCTAGGTTTAATAACAAAAACATTACAAAAGTGTTATCCTGATACACACAGAAAAAAAAAAGTAACTGTACTTACTTTTTTGACTCCACTGTCCTTCTAAAGCCTCATACACACGATCGGACTTTGTACAAACTTTCCCGTGGATTTTTTGTACAAAGGGCGTTGGCCCCAAGTTTGTATTGCATACACACGATCAGACTTTTTAGGCAACAAACATGAACGTAGTGACGTTTCAACGTACTGACGACACTTCAAAAGAGGACGTTCAAATACTACAGCGCCATCTTTGGTCAACTTCTGTATTGTGGTCTGATCTTTTGCATTGGTTCTGAGCATGCATGTTTGTACTTTGTACTAAAGTCCTATGGTTTTGTGTACACACGGTCGGACTTTGCTCCATCTGACTTTTATTGGCAGAAAGTTGGTCCGTTCGCATAGCCAGCAAAAGTCCGATGAAAACTGAAAAAGTTGGTCCGATGGAGCGTACACATGGTCGGATGTTGGTCCAAAACAGCTAATTTGCAGGTTTGTTGTCAAAAAGTCCGATCGTGTGTACGGGCCTTTAGAAAGGCTAGCTCTGCCCATGGCGTTTATTAGGCCATGATGGGGCTCCACTCCTGCCTACCTTTGTACATACATTGTCATAACCACTTATAAAGCTTCTATAGGCACCATCCCTAAATATAACTGCCTTGGACACCTTACACCCCAAAATCAAAGTAGGGTGGAGGAAAAATTGGATTTTACTGTGCCATACAGAATAGACATCATCTCATAAAAACATCACAGCTTTATAATACAAAAAGAGATAAAAAATGTAACCATTTATATAAAACCAGGTGACACAGTGGTTTTCAGTTATGCGATTATCCTTAAAAGTTGCCAGGGCCGATGTGTTTTGTGATTTATTCAATTCTTCACAGTCCATGCCTACTGCATAAGTGTAAGAAAGTCCATTTCCCAGTATAACAATGTACAAATACCAAAGATATTTATATAACATACGAATCAATACCACTATGGCCACATCCAAAACATCCCTCAGCATTTTATCTTTTATTTTTTTGCCTTAAAATTTTTCTTATAATGGGAGAAAAGGTAAGTGTAAGCTAAGCGATTATTCTCTGTAGTGTATTTACTATCCTTCTATATTTAATGGAATAATAAAAATATAGAAGGATAGGCAATTCTCTAGTCTACAGTTCTTAAGAGTAAACCCCACCACATCCTCTCCTTATTTAACTACTTATATGGAACCTAATGTAGTTTTACACAAGCCATGTTCTAGCTAAGATGGGGTAACTTCTTGCACTATTTTTTGTAGTTGTTCCCTAGTTCTTTTCTCTTTCATGTACTTCACTATGAATGAATTTTTAATACATGTGTGTCAGGTTTCTAATGCAGACAAGAATAACCTGAGCGGAGACGTATGGTTTAAATTATACAACAGTCTAAGATGCATAAGCCGTAGTTTTTACACAAACATGACCCAGTTATTACAGCTGAAAAGGTTACAGTCAGTTATGAATAAATGTAATTTTCAAATTTCTAGGGACAAAAGTATGAAGATTTTTTTTACGTAACATGTATATGGATAACATTGAGAAAGTGTGAGTAAACAATACTTTTCATTATAGAGATCCTATAAGTGTTAATGGATTCGGCCAAGAGTTAAAGCTAAACCCTGGACAGAAAAGTATTTTAAAAGGCTATAAGATGTCACTGCTGCTTGTAATTAAATATTCCAATGCAATTTAGATTTTTTTGGGGAAAAAAAAAAAATATTTCAGTATTGGAAATGTCTTTTCCTATGCTTTCTCCTTTTATGAAAATCACTTAGGCTGGATTCACACCTATGCAGTTTTAATGCTTTTTGCATTTTGCAGATTTGCACTATAGAACGTGTTCCATAGGAAACCATGTTAAGTGGACTGTAGTGCAAAACTGAAAAATGCAAAAAGCACTAAGGGCTCTTTCACACGGACGGTCCGTATGTCCGTTTTTCATCCATCCGTTTTCGAATTAAAAAAACGGACATACATGTATCCCTATGGGATCTCGTCCGTGCCCGCTATGGTCCATTTCTGCAGACGGAGGAAAACCCTATTTTTCCATCCATCTGCAGAGCGGATCGGATGATAACGGAATCTGCGGTCCGTCGTCACCCGATCCCCCATAGGGGAGAGCGGCGCTGTGACAGGTCCATCCCTGCACAGAGTGCAGAGACGGACCTGTCATCTTCCTACTCAGCGGAGATCGCTCTGGCGATCCCCGCTGAGCAAGTGGATATCCACGGAGCGGATCTGCACTGATCCGCCCCGTGTGCAAGAGCCCTAAAACTGCATAGGTGTGAATCCAGCCTTACCACTGCAGCTTGCATGCTTTTGCACTGACTGGGTGAATAATCTGATACCCACACAGCTTTTCAGTATTCTTCAGACAATACTTACATCAGTACATAAGACTAGTGGGTTCACACTAGAAAGTCTGAAGAGAAAACAAGGTAACACCGCTCCAGGTGAGATTAACCCTCCCTCTGATGAACCAGGTGCAGGTCCAGTCCGCGATCTGGGCAAGTATTATTATTATTATTATTATTATTATACAGGATTTATATAGCGCCAACAGTTTGCGCAGCGCTTAACAAAATAAAGGCAGACATTACAATTACATAACAATTTGGTACAAGAGGAATCAGAGGGCCCTGCTCGCTAGAGCTTACAATCTAAAAAGAAAGGGTCAATTGATACAAGAGGTAATAGCTGTGGGGGATGAGTTGATGGAAAAAGTAAAACAGTGTTAGTTAGAAGCAGGATAGGCTTCTTTAAAGAGAAAGGTTTTCAGGGATCGTCTAAAGATGGATAGATTAGGGGACAGTCGGATAGATTGGGGTAGAGAGTTCCAAAGGATGGGAGAAACTCTGGAGAAATCCTGGAGGCGAGCATGGGAGGAGGTGACAAGGGAGCTAGAGAGCAGGAGGTCTTGGGAGGACCGAAGAGAGCGGCTTGGTTGGTATTTTGGTACTAGGTTAGTGATGTAGCTGGGGGCAGAGTTATGGATGGCTTTGTAAACTATTGTTAGTACTTTGAATTTTATTCGTTGTGTGAGTGGAAGCCAGTGGAGGGATTGGCAGAGAGGGGTGGAGGACGCTGAATGGTTGGTAAGGTGGATAAGTCTTGCAGCAGCATTCATTATGGACTGAAGGGGGGATAGTCTATGTAAAGGTAAGGTTAAGATTAAGCGAAGTTAATTTGTGAAACTCATCAACCCCTGCTGTGGTTCTTCTGTACCTGTGTTTGTCATGAACTGTTCATTTCTTCAATAAAACTATTTATTTATCCTCTATGTCGTGGAGTGCCGTCAATACTTTTTGTTTGGATAGGTTCACACTAGTATGCACTGTGCCTTCCGGTTGCCCCGTAGCCAAATCGCGCTGCCTCCACAAGACGCGCTGGGCTGCCATGTTGAACTCCTAGTGACCAGTATGAGAGAGTAAGAGCGATAACACCAAATTTAACACACCTGCTCCCCATTCATACCTGAGACCTTGTAACACTAACGAGTCGCATGACACCAGGGAGGGAAAAGGGGCTAATTGGGCCCAATTTGGACATTTTCACTTAGGGGTGTACTCACTTTTGTTGCCAGCGGTTTAGACATTAATGGCTGTGTGTTGAGTTATTTTGAGGGGACAGCAAATTTACACTGTTATACAAGCTGTACACTCACTGCTTTACATTGTAGCAAAGTATCATTTCTTCAGTGTTGTCACATGAAAAGGTATAATAAAACATTTACAAAAATTTCAGAGGTGTACTAACTTTTGTGAGATACTGTATGTGTAAACACTCCACACATGCCTTAACATTAATTAAAACACCAGAACAATTCACTATAGGCCAAAAATCCTTGGTACCTTTCTTTTTTATTTAATTATTTAAATGCATATTAGAACATTAGCCCACTTTTCAACTCGTATAAAGACATGCAAGCAAGAAATTCAACATATATTGCAAACATTACATTATCTTTCAATTGACATATGGATGTATAAAAAAAACTTTTTGGGATGAGACTGAACATCATTGTACAGGGTCGAGAATTGCCCCTTCCTTTCCCTTTTCCATCATCAGAGGATGCACCCAGAAATGATTCTTCTGAGGGGTCTGTCTTCTTAAAATGGGAGTGGGAAGCATTGTGATAATGCTTGTGTAGCAAGGTCTTTTACCTCTTTTGGTCTGAGAGCCTCCAAGGCCAAAGATAGCTGACGTCCTTCAATATGTGGTGGGTTGTGAGGCATAGTGGGTGCAAAGATGGTGAAAGTCATTGGGCGCCAGACACTTATTGGATGTAAAAGAGGTTTATTTCTTTTGACATTCCTTTTTATATATTTTGGGGGAAAGAGGGTTGGGGCCAGGATACCCTTAGATAGTTGCAAACTCAATTGGCAGACTCCGAGACTTCGATAGGAAGACAGCCGTGCAGGGAAAGGCCCCAGCAAGGCGCCACTTCTGCACGTGCAGGATTGCTGTCCCCTATGGTAACAGTCCTTTAACAGTTCCTAACTCAATGTATCAGTTCTTTCAGCTCCACTACAACTGCACTTTGTAGTTCTTCAATACTGAGCTCTTGGTCTCTCACTAGACCCACTGATTCACTGACTATGAATCCCTTAAGCTCCTCCAAGGTTTGCGGTGGTATCCCCTCAAGCGTCACCCACGCTTCTCTGCTGGGTCCCTAGCTTGGCACTCCAGATACTCCTCAAGCTTCACCCCTGCTTACCGGTTCGGTCCTTGGCTTGACACACAAGGCTGCTCTGCAAGCGTCTTCTCCGCTGGTTGGGTCCCTGACTTGATCACCGCCTGAAGTTTCCCGATTTTCCACCGTGCCCTTCGTTGACAATATGGTTCTGGTACTTGCTTCAGTTACTCACTGTGGTCCCTGGTAAAGGCGATTGGTCCCTTCGTGGTGACAGTTTCCCTTCTACCTCCAACCACTGACAGGTTCTCTGACTGGCAGAACCCTCACTTCTGGTTGGACTGCAAGCCGCAATCCCAACTCTGCTCTCTCACTTCTGGATAGGCCCTCACACAGCCTAGCAGCCAGATGCTCCCCGGGATAGGCCCAATCTCCGGCCTAGCAGCCCAGGGCATATGATACATGTCCACCCAGACAGCCTTCCAGGTAGCACAGAACACAGATCACCTGACCTCACCTGAATATATAGGCTCTCCCAGCAGGCCAAGGGGTCCCATTGTCTGGGACACCCACATACCCATAACCTGACCCTGGGTTGCCCTTCTCGTATCTAGTACCACCAAGCACCGGGCCACCTAGTGGTAGAAGAGAAAAGTGAAACAAGGCCAAGCTTAGGGAGAAATCAATAGATCCCTATCAATCGACCAAGATAACTAATCTTGGCAAGTAAATTTGTGAGGCGCTCCCTGATTAAACTCCAGAGCAGACATTGTAAAAAAGAATATTCTCCAATGGAATTCCACACAGCTGTGGTCCATAGAAGTCCACAGAAGAAGGCAGTGACCTTTACGGGAAATGTTTCTTTAAAGAGTGGTGGGTGGGTGGGTTTTACTTCATCTTTATTTCCCTGCAAAGGTAAAGCATAATGGGCTACTATGCATCGCATAATAGCCCATTATGTGTCACTTACCTGAAATCGAAGCCTGCGATGTCACTGCTGTCCCCACTAGCAGGGAGCGTCCATCTTCAACCCTTCTTCCTTCTGGGCCCACAAACTCTGGCTCTGTGACTGGCCGGAGTCGTGTGATGTCACTCCCGCTCATGCACACGGGAGCCGCCTGTCATGGCATGACCCCTATTAGAAACGGCACAATGTGCCCTTTCTAAAGTGTGCATGCACCGTAGACATCGGCGCATGCGACCTAGTCATCGGCGCTCGGCTTTTTTGTAAGTATATCCTAAACCCAGGAGGTTTAAGAGATATTTCAAGCACCTACAGGTAAGCCTTAATATAGGCTTACCTGTAGGTAAAAGTGGTTGTACAGGGTGTACAACCACTTTAAATAAAGGCTTCTTTAAATAAGGACTGTTTAGAGAAAAATACACATTACACATATACAAATGGATTGCAGCACATGTAAAAACACAATGCAATGCTGTAATAACACATGTAAACTAATGGCAACACTCATGTGTTACTGCTGCTAAATGCATATGTTGTAGTTTGGATGGCTATAAATACACATGTATGTATTATACAGTTTATATATGAGTGGCAATATAAAGGTTATTTAGTTATACAGTATAATGTGGACACATTTATTGACGCACTTGTAAAGGTACATATTTCCTGCATGATATCCTTCTCAGTGATATGCATGCCATAGGCTATGTATGACTGCTTTTGTAAATATTTATTAATTGTACACTGCCGTGCTCTGCAGAGTCTGACGTGTAAGCTTCGCAAGGCAGTCACGCCTTATGTTTACTTTAACTTATCCACGGAAACGAGAGAGTGCTGCACTTTCTCTAGAAATATCATACCAACAGATCCAAAACATATTCACAGCCTTATTTTCGGTGATAACATTGAGCATGCCACATGATGCCATCAAAACACAACATTTTCCATCCTTGCTTGTATAAAAGATTGCAAGATGTAGAGATATTCCTACACTGATATGTATTTATAGACATGCAATTCTAAAGACCTGGTGTTTTTGTTACAACAGTGCTATTTATTTTAAAGAAGAAGTTTGGGGTTTTCAAAAAATAAAAAATAAACATACTTACTCACCTGTATGCTGCAGCATTGGTCTGTTGCTGCAGCTGTTCCCGCTGGGTCAAAGCCTGAGAACTGAGTGATCACTGTTCTCTGCTCTGCCCATCCAGCAACCAATGGGGTGCCAGGCTGGTGAGCACTGAGCTGAGCCTGAGCACTGAAGCCTGATGCAGCACACAATGATTTTTTTTTCCTTCAGCCCAGCGGGCTAAAAAAAAAAAAAATTAAAAGAGGAATTTGCTGTACTAAAAGCTATTGTGTTCAGACAAGGGGACTGCCCCAGGCCATACCCCCCCCCCCACCTGCGGAAAAACACACACCGGTCAGCACTCAGCACTTCATGGCATTTTATTTGAAACTCTGAGGGAGTTTAAGAATGACAGGTTCTACAACTTCTCTGCAGTAAGCAATGATGGTGATCTTGCTGTTGATTGTTGAGGACATGATGGAAAGTAGAGAGGACTATTTACTAAATATGTTCTTATCGAATAAACCAGGAAGGTGTTGTAAAGAAGGATTGTATTCAACTGTATGAACACAATCAGAGAGTATAGAGAATAGATAGCACATAAATGTAGTATGGTACACAAAAAGTTCTTGTAGTGGCTAATCATGAGGTTCTTGAGGACTATCTTAAAATGGGATTCTAAGCAGATATAAAAATACACCTCTGTAATCATTATTACATCATTAAATATATATTTTAAATGTAAGCAGTGTAAGTGCCTGAATTTGAGCTTGCATCTACCTCTTTTTAAGTGTGAGGGCCAATTTACACATAGTGTGGCATGGCTGGATCTAGGGGGTGCTGGGCTGGGCTGCATACCCAGATTTCAGTTGTGCCCCCCAAAAGAAGACGCTCTGAAGAGTGCCCTGCCAGCAGTGACCCTTGTCCTCTGCCCTGCCAGCAGTGACCCCTGTCCTCTGCCCTGCCAGCAGTGCCCCTGTCCTCTGCCCTGCCAGCAGTGATCCCTGTCCTCTGCCCTGTCAGCAGTGACCCTTGCCCTCTGTCCTGCCAGCAGAGACCCCTGTCCTCTGCCCTGCCAGCAGTGATCTCTGCCCTGCCAGCAGTGACCCCTGTCCTCTGCCATGCCAGCAGTGACCCCTGTCCTCTGCCCTGCCAGCAGGGAACCCTGTCCTCTGCCATGCCTGTCCTCTGCCATGCCTCTTCCCTGCCAGCAGTGACCCTTGTCCTCTGCCCTGCCAGTGGTGAACCCTGTTCTCTGCCCTACCAGCAGTGATCCCTGTCCTCTTCCCTGCCAGCAGTGACCCATGTCCTCTGTGTTGCCAGCAAAGACTTCTGTCCTTAGCTCTGCCAGCAGTGACTACTATTGCAGCCGTGGCCCCTGTCCTCTGCCCTGCCAGCATTGACCCCTGTCCTTCACCCTGCTGCACCTTGTCCTCTGCCAGGCTGACCCCTGTATACTTCCCTACAAATGAATAGCCTTTGTACACTGTTCTACAAATGATTAGCCTCAATACACTGTTCTACAAACTAATAGCCTCTGTACACCGGTCTACAAACGAATAGCCTCCGTTACACCGCTCTACAAAGGAATAGCCTCTGTACACCACTCTACAAACTAAAAGCCTCTGTACACCGCTCTACAAAGGAATAGCCTCTGTACACCACTCTACAAACTAAAAGCCTCTGTACACCGCTCTATAAACTAATATCCTCTGTACACCGCTCTATAAACTAATAGCCTCTGTACACTGCTCTACAAACTAATAGCCTCTGTACACCGCTCTATAAACTAATAGCCTCTGTACACCGCTCTACAAACTAATAGCCTCTGTACACCGCTCTACAAACTAAAAGCCTCTGTACACCGCTCTACAAACTAATATCCTCTATACACAGCTCTACAAACGAATAGCTTCTGTACACTGCTCTACAAACTAATATCCTCTGTACACCGTTCTACAAACTAAAAGCCTCTGTACACCGCTCTACAAACTAGTAGCCTCTGTACACTGCTCTGCAACCTAATAGCCTCTGTACACAGCTCTACAAACTAATAGCCTCTGTACACCGCTCTACAAACTAATAGCCTCTGTACACAGCTCTACAAACTAATAGCCTCTGTACACAGCTCTACAAACTAATATCCTCTGTACACCGCTCTACAAACTAATAGCTTCTGTACACCGCTCTACAAATTAATATCCTCTGTACACCGCTCTACAAACTAATAGCCTCTGTACACAGCTCTACAAACTAATATCCTTTGTACACAGCTCTACAAACTAAAGGGTCTGTACACCACTCTACAAACTAGTAGCCTCTGTACACCGCTCTACAAACTAATAGCCTCTGTACACCGTTCTGCAACCTAATAACTTCTGTACACCACTCTACAAACTAATAGCCTCTGTACACCACTCTACAAACTAATAGCCTCTGTACACTGCTCTATAAACTAATAGCCTCTGTACACTGCTCTATAAACTAATAGCCTCTGTACACTGCTCTACAAACTAATAGCCTCTGTACACTGCTCTATAAACTAATAGCCTCTGTACACCACTCTTCAAACTAATAGCCTCTGTACACCGCTCTACAAATTAAGATCCTCTGTACACAGCTCTACAAACTAATAGCTTCTGTACACCGCTCTACAAACTAATATCCTCTGTACTCAGCTCTACAAACTAATAGCCTCTGTACACCGCTCTACAAAGTAGTAGCCTCTGTACACCGCTCTGCAACCTACTAGCCTCTGTACACAGCTCTACAAACTAATAGCCTCTGTACACCACTCTACAAACTAATAGCCTCGGTACACCGCTCTACGAACTAATAGCCTCTGTACACCGCCCTACGAACCAATAGCTTCTGTACAGCGCTCTACAAACTAATAGCCTCTGTACACTGCTCTAAAAACTGATAACCCTATCCTCTGCTCTGCTGACCCCCTGTTCACTGCTCTGCTGACATCCCATCCTCTGTCTGCCTGACATTTTTTACTGCATCCCCTCATCAGGCCCGGAAATGTGGTGACCAGTGTTTTTCTGCACTGAAAAACACCAGTCGCCTTCAGGACACACGCTGCTGTACAGTGCCATGAATGAAGTGTCACTTTTATGCACTTCAAATAAAGTTCCTACAAAAAAAGAATTGCGCACCACACTGACCTCCACCGCTGGCTCACTGCAGCTGGAACGGAAAGCTGCTACACAGTAAACTGCTATGGTTTACTGTGCGGCAGCAGTCTGTATGTGAACAGGCCCTGAGAGTAAAGCTTGCGATTCCACTAGTAGATTTTTGCATGAACATTTATATCGGAAAATAAATTTTAAACTCTGTATATACGCCAACGCCTTTGGCACCATACTAACTCTTTTGCCACGTACTCACATTCTTAAAAGCCTAACTAGCCCGCCTATGTACTGCTTTAGTTACTTCCCTTGTTCCCTTAAAAGCACAATGATAATAATAATGTGCTACTATACATAAGCATGTGTATAAAAAAAAATTTAATGCACCGAATAAAGGCAGAACAGTTATTTGGAAATGCTGAGCGTATCTATTTGTGTCTGTTCCCTACTGCAGTATTTATTATTAGTTTGAAACCACTGATCAATGTTAGGATAGGAGTTACCTATGTATAAAATTTCCAAGACAGTACAAACATTTGCACAAAAACGTTTGCTTTTATAATTCAGTTTTTGTATGAATGGGCTTTCCTGAATCAAAAGCACATTTACTGTTAGAAATTAGCTTGTTCAAGAAAATGTTTCTAACCTGCTTCTTTGTAGTTTTTTGTCACTGCGATCCAAATCAAACACTGGTTTGACCCTATTACTGATTAGAAAATCAAACCAACATTTTCAAAACAAAAATTTTTGAATTTGAAATTCTACTAATATATGGCCAGCTAAGGAGGTGTGGGAAGGACCCAATTGCTTCATGTGCTGACCTGCAGCATGTTGGGAGGAAGAGAAAGCAGGGCGAGAGAGGAATGAGCTCATCACTATGCTGCTTCTCCTTTCACTGCTCAGTCCAGGAGTGGCCAGTCCATTAAGCCCCCCCCCCCCATCCATGCCCGCTTCCCCTATCCATGCTTTTGGCCCCCCATGCAGGGCGCTGGATGCATGGCTTCCAATGGGGGGGGGGTTTGAAGCAGAAGCTCTAATAGGCTTCAAAATAGGGTGGGCTCGGGGCACAGAGCACTGTGCTATGAGCCCACCTAGGTGTGTTACAATAGTGAATCAATATTCGCTATTGAAATGTAGCACAGCCTTCTAAGGGACTGCTTGGAATTACCTGCTCATCTGCACAGCCACGTCCTGGTGAAAATTCCAGTAGAGCAATAAATCAGATAACTCTGTATTTATGTCCTGAGAATATTTACTTGAATCAATTAAAGGAGATGTTGTCACAAAAAAAGGTAATAGATCGGCTGAGTTCTAGGCAACAGCGCCAACTCAAAATAATTGAGCGCAAAATAATTCCTCTGAAAGGCACGAGACAAATATTAACAATGACATTATTATATACACGCTTCCTTAACCACTTGCCGCCCGCCATATAGCAAAATGACGGCGGCAAGTGATTTCAATATCCTGACCAGATGTCATATGGTGTCTTCAGGATATTAAGCCGCTGCACGCCCCAGGGGCGCACATCGCGGCGACCGTTGTTGCGGTGTGTCATTCTGACGCAGACACACCGCAACTCTCTGATGGAGACTCTTTACTTTGTGATCAACGGTCTCAAATCACGGCTGATCACGGTGTAAACAGGAAGAGCTGGTGATCGGCTTTTCCTCACTCGCGTCTGTCAGACACGAGTAGAGGAGAGCCAATTAGCTGCTCCTCTGACAGGGGGGGGGTCTGTGCTGCTCATTTATCAGCGCAGCCCCCCCGCAGGATGCCCACACTGGACCACCAGGGACACCACTAGGAGCACCAGGGATGTCACCACCAGGGATGCCAATCAGTGCCCACAATGGATGCCAATCAGTGCCCACAATGGGCATCACTGATTGACAGGCATTATTGTTTGGCACTGATTGGCATCCATCAGTACCATACATTACAGTACATCAGTGCCTATCCGTGCCACCTATCAGTGCCCATCCGTGCCGCCTATCAGTGCCAATCCATGCCGCCTATCAGTGCCCATACGTGCCGCATATCAGTGCCACCTATTAGTGCCCATCAGTGCTGCATATTAGTGCCCATCAATGCCACCTCATCAGTGCCACCTCATTGGTGCAGCCCCATCAGTGAAGGAGCAAACTTACTTATTTACAAAGTTTTGTAACAAACAAAAAATAAATTTGCTCTTTTTTTTATTTGTTTAGCAGAAAATAAAAATCCCAGAGGTGATCAAATACCACCAAAAGAAAGCTCTATTTGTGGGAACAAAATTATAAAAATTTAGTTTGGGTAGAATGTAGCATGACCATGTAATTGTCATTCAAAATGTGACAGTGCTGAAAGCTGAAAATTGGTCTGGGCAGGAAGGTATATAAGTGCCCAGTATTGAAGTGGTTAAGAAATAATGTTACCCCCTAATGGGATGTTTCAGCTAACTAATGCTACTGACACTTTATAGAAGATGGAACCTGGCCAGCCTATGCTGCTATCCTTAGGAGAGTGAGAGCAGCTCTAAAAATTATAGTATAGTGGCCTTTCTATCAGTAATGGCAAAAAAGTCCATGTTGCAGATCGGATATTCCTCACCGGTACGTAGGAGCTCATTAACTGTAATCTGATTAAGTGTAGTGGGAAACAATAGGTTTCTTGTTATGAGGAAAGCTAAAGATGTCTAAGTACAGTGTTCAAATAGATTCAGTAAAGTATTCCTAGAGTAGAGATGTCTGTGCAAAGTGTCCCAATGTAACTGTGACAAATGAAGGACGGGTAAAGGTTGGGCGATTGCCCTCTCACCAACGACCAGACTGATACGATGTCTTCCGGACAGTAACTCGTGTAGCGACACTCATGCAGCGGATCCGCTGTCTCGATCTCCAGATCTGAAGCATGATACACCGTCTGGCAGTGGTGCTGGCAACGGCAAATGGCAAAGCTAGACCCCTCAGGTATAGGTTGGAGTGTGGTACTCTGCGTGGTAGGCCGTGACTCCTCTCTCCATACACAGAGAGGTCCGACTTGCGCCAGGCCTGGGAGGAAGAAAGCTCTGCACAGGCTTTTGCTTCTTTTATAGCTACGCCCAGCATTCTCCGCAATGGCAGCAAAGATACCTGGGATATGTAGTCCTGGCACATAATCGTGCAACGCAATTATCTGACGGGAGGACTATTCATCCCACAATCCTTTTATTGGCACACAAATATGATGTCACCTGATACACTGATCATTAGAGGGACAGGGTACGGTGCTTTATGATTGTAGTCTGTATTGCTACAGAAACACTGATCCTCCTCCTGGCCAATCCAATGTCTAAGACTTGTTTCCCGATTGCCTGAAAGGAGAAGCATTCCCATTGGCCGCTGAGAAGGAGGGAGGAGGAGGGAGGAGACGGAAGCAGCAGTGATGCCTGCAGGGGAAAAGGAAGCCACCCATAATGACTGCCACCTGTAATGCCCGCAGCCTGTAATGCTGCCGCCTGGGTGAATTGTTCTGGACCCAACCTACTGACCGGACCGGTGGTGGCTGGGGGGGGGGGGGCAAAAAAAAATTACCACCAGCCACCACTGGTCCAGTCACGGATTTGTGTGGTTCAGAATCAACTGGGCTCAGAGGAAGGGGGTTGATGTTGTCCATCAGACTGAAGACATCCAGTAGTAAGAAATAGCTCATGTGACAGAACTGGTACGTGGCAACTGGCTGCTGACTGTTAGCTCCATGTAAAGGTTGCTGTGGCACATGTCTGCAATTTTTCCAGGCATAAGCCAGCTGATTTCTTTCTTTAGGCTCGGTTCACACTGGAAGCGGCTGCAGACAGCACAGGAACACTGTGCATCCCTGTTCTCCAGTTCAGGGACGAATGGGACGAATCTTTGCCTGAATTTGGCTCTGAAACGGAGCCAAAGATGCACAGCGTTTCTGTGCAGTGCACTCCGCAGGTGCCCCAGGGATATGTGAACCGGCTCCATAGAGAGCCGATCACAATCTCCTGTCATGCGAATTGGAATGCGAGGAAACCCGCATCCAATTTGCATAGGTGTGAACCCAGCCGTAAAGAGGAAGAAAACTTCCCTCTAATGTTTTTTCCCCTATAGGTAAACCTATAATAAGGCTTACCTATAGGTACTGTAAATATCTCCTAAACTTGCACCGTTTAGGTGATATTTACTGTATACTGCGCCAATTACGTGCCGTGACTGGCGGCTCCTGCGTGCATGCACAGGAGTGATGTCATGCGGCTCCGGCCAGTCACACAGCTGGAGTCCACAGACTCGGAAGGAAGACGGGTGAAGATGGATGCAGCCTCCAGCGGGGACGACGGGGGCTTAGTTTGCAAGTGTCACACGATGTGCTAGTATGCGATGCATATAAGCACAGTATGCCTTTACTTTGCAGGTAAGAAAAAAGCAAAAAAAATGAATGCATAGTTTACTTTCTCTTTAACTACTCATATATATGGGAGAAGCCTGTCTTCCTATTGACATAATATTAATATTTCTGTCTGATGACAGAATGGTACACTAAATTACCAGTATACACCACTCAAAAAGCAGGGCCATACACACGTTTATATAGGCTGTTTAGTGCCAACAGCAGTGACCAAGCATATATCATGCAGGGAAATGAACACTCAGCCGTCACCCTTTGTACAGGGTAATGCACTGTAAAATTTGCATGCTTGTGTTTGCATTGATCTCCTTAAGGTGGAACTGTAGCCTATGTAAAAAAAGTTGACGGACAGGCAGGATTTTTAATGCAGAAGAGAAATGCTTTGTCTGTTCCACATTAAAGCTACTTACCTGCCTGTCTGCCTCTGTACAGTGAGCCACGCATTCCCAGCTCCTTGCAATGCTGAATCTGAGTGAACTCCCATGCATGAGCAGGAGTGACGCCATCTCTGCCCGGACACTGCTTTACTGGAGTAGAGGTTGTTCTGCTTTAAGCTGGCTATAAAAGACATTTTTTTTCCCCCTCTACCTACTAACAAAACCCTGCATCCACAGAAGTGAAGTGGATGCAGGGATCTCCTCTGCTATGTTATTGTATTCTGATGGGGGGGGGGGGGGGACAACCCTCCATGACTCTTCAACAGAGGCTGGTTGTTAGACAAGGGTACACTTGGATTCAAATTTATCAGGAACTGGACAATTTTTGGTGTACACCCGGCTTTATACTGGGACTGGACCTTCCTTACACACTGAAATCATTTGTTACATTGTCCATGCAGAAAAGGTAAAATATACTTATAAGTTAAAGTTACGTATAAGTTACAGTTAAAGGAGAAGTATGGCCAAAGCTATTTTGGCCATACTTCTCCCATGAATCACAGGAGTGCAGTTCGTTCTGCACTCCTGTAACCTGTTTTCAGCTGACAGCAGGCTAAAGCCCCCTGTTGGCTGATGTCACAAAGCCGGTCCAGGCTCTAAAAAGATCCCGACTATATGGTCGATATCTACCCAGAAGCCTGGACCCGCACCTGGCTCAGCCTCTCAGCAATCCGCTGATTGTGCCCCTCCACAGCCCAGGAGGGACGCTGGAAGGTAAAGCAGAGAGCCAGCGGACTGACAGTCACGGCTCTCTGCTCAGAGCAGGCTCTGTAATGAGAACTGAGAGATCAAACACCGCTGATCGATCAATTCTCACTACGGAGCTGTTAGGGGACAGATACAGCATCAGATTGATGCTGCATCCACCTACGTGAGTATAATGTTTATTATCTTAATGTTAATGTTTTATAACATAAACGGCTACAGGGCGGTTGCTTAACTCTGGGAGGGCGTCATATGACGTCCTTACAGAATTCCCCAGAATTCCCCTATTGCGCGCCCCCTGCGATACTCTGCCATACCCTGCGATACTCTGCCATACCCTGCGATACTCTGCCATACCCTGCGATACCATGCGATACTCTGCCATAGCCTGCGATACTCTGCCATACCCAGCAACACTCTGCCATACCCAGCAATACTCTGCCATACCCAGCAATACACTGCCATACCCAGCAATACTCTGCCATACCCAGCAATACTCTGCCATACCCAGCAATACTCTGCAATACTCTGCCATACCCTGCAATACTCTGCAATACCCAGCGATACTCTGCCATACCCTGCGATACTCTGCCATACCCAGCAATACTCTGCCATACCCTGCGATACTCTGCCATACCCTGCGATACTCTGCCATACCCTGCGATACTCTGCCATACCCTGCCATACCCTGCGATACTCTGCCATACCCTGCGATACTCTGCAATACCATGCCATACCCAGCAATACTCTGCCATACCCAGCGATACTCTGCCATACCCAGCGATACTGTGCAATACCCAGCGATACTCTGCAATACCCATCGATACTCTGCCATACCCAACGATACTCTGCCATACCCTGCCATACCCTGCGATACTCTGCCATACCCTGTGATATTCTGCCATACCCTGCGATACTCTGCCATACCCTGCGATACTCTGCCATACCCTGCCATACTCTGCCATACCCTGCGATACTCTGCCATACCATGCGATACCCTGCAATACCATGCGATACCATGCAATTCTCGCTACGATCGAAGCCAGGATCGTTTTCTTATTTTATTTCAGGCTTTCCAGCCTAGAGGTGAGATGTGGGGTCTTATTGACCCCATATCTCACTGTAAAGAGGACCTGTAATGCCATATTCCTATTACAAGGGATGTTTACATTCCTTGTAATAGGAATAAAAGCGATCAAAAAAAATTTTGGGGGGAAAAAAGTGTCAAACTAAAATAAATAAAGTAAAATGAACAATAAAAAATAAAAATAAAAATTTAAAGCGCCCCTGTCCCCGTGTGCTCGCATGCAGAAGCGAACGCATACGTAAGTCCCGCCCACATATGAAAACAGTGTTCAAACAACACATGTGAGGTATCGCTGCGAACATTGGACCGAGAACAATAATTTTGGCCCTAGACCTCCTCTGTAACTCAAAACATGTAACCAGTAAAACATTTTAAAGCACCGCCTATGGGGTTTTTTAAGTAGCGAAGTTTGGCGCCATTCTACGAGCGTCTGCAATTTTGAAGGGTGACATGCTAGGTATCTATTTACTCGGCGTAACTTCATCTTTCACATTATGCAAAAACATTGGGCTAAATTTACAGTTTTGTTTTTTGTAAAGCACAAAACGTTTTTTTCAAAAAAAAAACGCGTTCGAAAAATTGCTGCGCAAGTACCGTGCTAGATAAAAAAGTTGCAACGACCGCCATTGTATTCTCTAGGGTCTTTGCTAAAAAAACATATATAATGTTTTGGGGTTCTATGTAATTTTCTAGCAAATAAATGATGATTTTTACATGTAGGAGAGAAATGTCAGACTTGTCCTGGGTGCTCCAGAACACCTGATGGTGCTCCCTGCATGTCGGGCCTCTGTATGTGGCCACGCTGTGTAAAAGTCTCACACATGTGGTATCGCCATACTCGGGAGTAAAAGCAGAATGTGTTTTGGGGTGTAATTTGTGGTATGCATATGCTGTGTGTGAGAAATAACCTGCTAATATGACAATTTTGTGAAAGAAAAAAAAAGAAATTGTGGGAAAAAATTACGACTTTAAAAAACTCACCATGCCTTTTTCCAAATACCTTGGAATGTCTTCTTTCCAAAAAGGGGTAATTTGGGGGGTATTTGTACTTTAATGGCATGTTAGGGTCTAAAGAAATGAGATAGGCCGTCAGTACTTCAGGTGTGATCAATTTTCAGATATTGGCACCATAGCTTGTGGACTCTATAACTTTCACAAAGACCAAATAATATACCCCAATTTGTACTTATTTTTCCCAAGGATATGTAGCAGTATAAATTTTGGCCAAAATTTATCAAGAAAAATTACAAATTTGCTAAATTTTATAACAGAAATGAATAAAAATTCATTTTTTTACCGAATTTTCAGTCTTTTTTCTTTTATAGCGCAAAAAATAAAAAACCCAACGGTGATTAAATACCACCAAAAGAAAGCTCTATTTGTGTGAAAAAAAGGACAAAAATGTCATATGGGTACAGTGTTGTATGACTGAGTAATTGTCATTCAAAATGTGAGAGCACCGAAAGCTGAAAATTGGTCTGGTTATTAAGGGTGTTTAAGTGCCCAGTGGTCAAGTGGTTAAAACTAAAAGGGGATTGCATATACAGTATACTGAATTAGTGTATACATCTCAGATCCTGAAAGCCAAGTTTGTGCTGCAATGTTTTTTGATCAGTTCTCTGGAGGAATAATCATTTAAATAAATCTAATAGTAATTAGACCTTCACATTGTTCAATATCAGCATATTCTGTATTTAGTAAAACCTTAAAACAAATAATTCACATATTGTAGATTGAATAAGTAGGCAATAAATGTGTAAAACCCAATACATCAATGCATACAGTACAATACATTGGCACCTGTGACACTATTCATTCATCCACCATTTACAGGGTTCATAAAACACGGACGATTTTGTGAAGATTTGAAAAAATACAGTTATGGCAGTATGCTTGTTAACCTTTAGGAATTTTCTAAATTTCTGCACGAGCGGCACCTAAAATGTAAGTAGTATATAATTATCATCATAATGATAAGTTACAAGCCTCATACTTGTCACTTTAAAGTGCAATATCTGTATGGAACAAATTGATGGTAATATTCATTAACTTTTTTCTATTCAATTATGTATGGCTTTAGGTAACTTTTATACAGTGATTATATGGGGTAACCTAATAACTTGCAGTGATTGTTTGATTTTATATACTAAATCACATAGCATGCATTAACACGTGAACCGTCTCTTATGCCACGTACACACGAGCGGACTTTCCATCAGAAAAAACTTGGATGGTTTTTCCGACGGAATTACGCTCAAGCTTGGCTTGCGTATACACGGTCACATAAGTTCGCTGAACTTTCGACCACCACGAACACGGTGACGTACAACACTACGACGAGCCGAGAAAATTAAGTTCAATGCTTCCGAGCATGCGTCAAATTTTGCGTGCCGGAATTGCTACAGACGATCGTAATTTCCGATTGGAACTTTTTCCAACCGAAAAATTGAGAACATGCTCTCAATCTTTTGCTGGCTGGAATTCGGCCAGCAAAAGTCCGATGGAGCATATGCACGGTCGCATTTTCCGACCAAAAGCTCTCATCTAACCAGAGGCTGGAGAGAGTGATCTATATATTTTCCGATTCTAGAGGTTAACCTCTAGAGTCAAACTGAGGCTTGGAGGGCACATTCCTTTGTTTCAAGGGGTATGAACACTTTTTCAAGGCACTGTACTCCTTCAGCTTCCTCCTGCACAAACTTTATTGAAGCTCATCTGACCTGGAAATTTATAGATAGGCAACTCCTATCCTCATATTGATTAGTGGTTCCAAATTAATAACTACTGCAGTAGGGAACAGACACAAAAGATACACTCCGCATCTTTCCAAATAACTGTTCTGATTTATTATGACGCAATTGAAGGTTTTTATACACATGATTACGTAGGTGTCACATTAATATTACAATTGTACTTTTATGGTAACAAGGGGCGTATCATAGGCAGGCTAATTCTAATAAGAATGTAAACATGTAATGAAAACATTATTAGTGCCGTGTGCACAGTGAGGGCAGTGTGCAATACATACAAAATATAATACAATTATATACAGAACTTACAAATTTCCATTACAGTCTCCTCTCTTTTGATCAATATTTTTATCACTAACCATACCTGCTATCACCTTTAACCTGGAACCTCCACACGCTTAGGTGGAGGTAGTCCTGGACAAAGAGGCAAAAACTCCATTGTGGAGAAAATAATAGCTGAGCAGCTTTTTTCATTACAAAATGATTTTTCATTGTGAAAAACAAATGATTGATAAGACATAATTACAGAGTACTGGCTGTACACTCCTGTGGCCAGAATGGCCTTCTAGCTCAATTGTTGGTATGCTGACTTATCAGCATATGTTAACACAGACAATTCTACATAAAATGGAAGAGGTACAAAAGACAAAAATCACTTCAACATGGCTAAACTACTTTTCAAATATATATCCCTTACAATTAAAGTAATTGAATCAAAAAGTACCCTAGACTGTGATTGCAAAAGGGAAACAAATCAAACACAAAGATTTCTTTAATTTAGTCATTTTTGCAGTGTCTGGTGTGGATCCAGGTGACTTTTCCTTCAAGTTTTGCAAAACTGTACATGAACTAGGTGGTGTATTGCAATACATCTAATGTATTGAGTCTCCAAACATTTCCTTATATATAAATGTCTCTTAACCCCTTCAATACCCGCCCATAGTCATATGACGCCCACAAGGTGGATCTCCCATCCTGGGTGGGCGTCATATGACGTCCTCCCATTCCCGTCTGCCGGTGCGGGTGCCCGGCGGCCTCGATGTCCGCCGGGCACCCGCGATTGCCCGTTAAAACAACGGGACCGTGCGGGACCGTGGAGCTGTGTGTGTAAACACACAGCTCCACGTCCTGTCAGCGAGCAGGAGACCGATCATGTGATCCCAGTACAGAGGAACACATGATCGGTCTCCTCCCCTTGAGTCCCCTCCCCCCACAGTTAGAATCACACATATAGGGAATACATTAACCCCTGCAGCGCCCCCTAGTGTTAACCCCTTCCCTGCCAGTCACATTTACACAGTAATCAATGCAATTTCATAGCAACGATTGCTGTGTAAATGTGAATGGTCCCAAAAATGTGTCAAAAGTGTCTGAAGTGTCCGCCGCAATGTCGCAGTCACGAAAAAAAAATTGCAGATCGCCGCCATTACTAGTAAAAAAAAAAAAAAAAATGCAATAAATCTATCCCCTATTTTGTAGACGCTATAACTTTTGCGCAAACCGATCAATATACGCTTATTGCGTTTTTTTTTACCAAAAATATGTAGAAGAATACGTATCGGCCTAAACTGAGTAAAAAAATCGTTTTTTTTTTTTTTTAAATTGGATATTTATTATAGCAAAAAGTAAAAAATATTGTGTTTTTTTTCAAAATTGTCGCTCTTCTTTTGTTTATAGCGCAAAAAATTAAAACCGCAGGGGCGATCAAATACCACCAAAAGAAAGCTCTATTTGTGGGAAAAAAAGGACATCAATTTTGTTTGGGTGTAACGTCGCACGACCGCGCAATTGTCAGTTAAAGCGACGCAGTGCCGAAATCGCAAAAAGTGCACTGGTAAGGAAGGGTGAAAAATGGCCCGGTGCTGAAGCGGTTAAAGTGTAGATAAACCCATCATTTCAGCCAAGGAAGCTGCCATCTTTGCCTCTGTTTAATCTACAACTGCCATGATGCTGCACATGTGATCAGTTATGACACCAGCCATTGGATGGTTTGACAGTTTGGTTGAAAGCGCAACCAATGAGAGTGTTACATTTCCGGCATGTGCCAGAAATGAAACTGTTTTATGGATGGGTTTACTTCCGCTTAAACAATCCACAAGTCACCTGGCTTTAGTTTTAGATCCTTCCAAACTTTTGGGATCTGGAATTGTGGAGAAAACACATAAATAAGTTTGTCAAAAACCTTTAAAAGATCAGCAACATTCTCTGTGAGATCCGAATGGAGGACTTCAGCTGCTGAGACAAAATATAAGCAAGTGAGTAACACACTCCCAAACAAAATCCCATAGGGAGAGAGTCCAACATCCCCTTAGGGGCTTGATAAATTATAAAAAAACACTCAGGCAAAAGTTTTCTAGTTCCTTACTCTACTTTGTCCGCTACGTTGTAGACAGTAGGGAGTGTAAAAATAAAACCTCAAAACTTCAAGTAAGGACTCTCCTATAAAAAATGATTTCCTCCGTACTCTCTGTACTTACAAACTACTTCTGATAACACTTTTTACTGTGGCCTTTGCAGTAGCATTGGCCACTGGACATCCGAAAAACATGTCCATACAGACAAAATGCATACTCATAAGATCCTGACTTGGGAAACTGGATATATCTTTTTGTAATCTCTGGAAGGGATGTTCAGCTTTTGGTAACACCTTTGGTAACAGGTAAAACAAGAAGTGATATGTTATAAAAACAACTGAGGTGAACCCTGGCTCTATCCCACGCTCATTTACTAAGGCAGCCATAACTGCTTGTGACTGATGACACGGTCCATGTGTCAAGCTGGAGGGAAAAGAGTGTCTGGCAGACATAAATGATCACCTTTTCCAATGTCCTGTTTCATAAGAAGTTGCCCACTGTGGACCACTTGTTCTTCTCGTTCTGGGGTCCTTAAAGTTGAATTATTAATCCCAGCTATACTTTGCCAGAACTAGGGTGGAATCTGTGAGTTGCACAGACCCAACAAGTGTCCGGGGCTGTAAATGCAGCATCCTTAGTCGGTCTGCTTCCATGTGTGAGTTTTAATGTTAGTATGGCTACCTCAGCAAGAACCTGGAAGGCTGAAAACAGCCGATCAAATTAACTTAACATGCTTGATTGGTTTACCTGCCGAAGTAAAAACAAACTTTTGGCCCTTCAAATGGAACCAAAAGCTCTCTATTCTCTACTATCTATATAAATATACACTCTTTTTATAGCTCACAGGCTTTGCTAAAACATGGAGCTCTGCTTTTTGAGCTGGGGAAAAAGGATCCAATGACTCTAAATACAGAGTATCCTTCTGGGTGATAAACTGCATACTTAGTATAAAACCGGGAGTCAGGGGAGGGCTGGCAGCCTTAGTCCTGGGGGGCAAGTCTAGTCAAGTGGCCAATTGAACCACCTAATCAGCTCACCATCCATCTGCACCACATTGCCCGCACAGAGAGAGAGAGAGAGAGAGAGAGAAGGAGGGAGACTGCTCCACATTGCCCCAGAGAGAGAGCGACCACTTCACATTGTCTACACAGAGAGCCGGAGAGACCGCTTTAACCTGCCTGCACAGAGAGAGACCGCTTCACACTGCCTGCACACAGAGAAAGAGACCGCTTCACACTGCTTGCACACAGAGAGAGAAAGAGACCGCTTCACACTGCCTGCAGAGAGAGAGAGACCACTTGCCACTGCCTGCACAGAGAGTAGAGACCACTTCACACTGCCTACACAGAGATAGAGAACACTTGACACTGCCTGCACAGAGAGAGAGACCACTTGACACTGCCTGCACAGAGAGAGAGACCACTTGACACTGCCTGCACAGAGAGAGATAAAGAGACTGCTTCACACTGCCTGCACAGAGAGAGAGAGACCACTTGACACTGCCTGCACAGAGAAAGAGACCACTTGACACTGCCTTCACAGAAAGAGAGAGACCACTTGACACTGCCTGCACAGAGATAGAGACCACTTGACACTGCCTGCACAGAAAGAGACCACTTGACACTGCCTGCACAGAGAGAGAGACCACTTGACACTGCCTGCAGAGAGAGAAAGAGACCGCTTGACACTGCCTGCACATGGGGGGGAGACCACTTGACACTGCCTGCACAGAGAGAGATAAAGAGACCGCTTCACACTGCCTGCCCAGAGAGAGAGACCAATTGACACTGCCTGCACAGAGAGAGAGACCACTTGACACTGCCTGCACAGAGAGAGAGACCACTTGACACTGCCTGCACAGAGAGAGAGAGACCACTTGACACTGCCTGCACAGAGAGAGAGAGAGACCACTTGACACTGCCTGCACAGAGAGAGAGAGACCACTTGACACTGCCTGCACAGAGAGAGAGAGACCACTTGTCACTGCCTGCACAGAGAGAGACAAAGAGACCACTTCACAATGCCTGCCCAGAGAGAGAGACCACTTGACACTGCCTGCACACAGAGAGAGAGAGACCACTTGACACTGCCTGCACAGAGAGAGAGACCACTTGACACTGCCTGCACAGAGAGAGAGACCACTTGACACTGCCTGCAGAGAGAGAGAGAAAGAGACCGCTTAACACTGCCTGCACAGAGAGATACCTCCTCACTGCCTGTCAAATGCCTCAGAAAAGTGACCCGAGCATGAATTGCTTTTCAGTGGAGTGGCAGTGCCTGTTACAAGTGAATAGCCTTTGGGCTCACACTGGTGTGCTGTAGTGTGGGTGTACTGGTGGTTTTCTTTAGCCACAGTCCCCCAGATATCTTTTAAGTTGCAAAATTTTTTTTCTAACAGTGCACCAAAGATGCAGGACTTTTTTTGTGCGCACTTTCAGAACATGCAGTAAAAATGTGCAACCTAATCGAGGTCTATGGGGGCAGCCAGGGGTAACATGCAGGAAGACTACCAGCTCTGCAGCACACAAGTGTCAGTGTGAACCTCTTCATACCACCTAGGAGGACAAGGTACTGTCACAGGCTGACAGAAAGAAAACTCTTTAGCTGCAGAGAGGGATTTGGGAGAGAGAGAGAGAGAACAGGGAGGGATTTGGGAGAGAGAGAGAGAGAGCAGGGAGGGATGAGAGGCTCACTTACATTGGCATTCACTGGAGTCCAACCGACAGCTTGGTTTTAACTTTCCCGCCCACACATCCTCTTCACAGACAGCACACAGGCTGCCTCGAGTGTGGACGGGGAAAGAAAGAGCAGATCTACCATTCATGTGGAGGAGGGAGGGGCTGTACTGGGCTGCGCTCTGTCACTGGGCTGAAAGTCTGTGTTACAGAACACATTGCTGGATGGAGCTGCTGCATTCGGCCAGCTCAGAAACTGCACATGCGCAGTTGTGAGCTTGTGACACAGCGGCCAGATTGTACAGCACATCAGAGCGGCCCGGGGGGCAATTGCATCCCTGCCCCCCGGCCCAGCCCGCCCCTGCCGGGAATAACTCTACAAAAAATTAAATATCTGGGTCTTCAGGGAGTGTGTCCTGCACTGGGCTCACAGCAGCTGATTCCTACGTCATCAATTTAACACATGTGGTTTTTCTTTGTCTCCAGCCTCCTCCAATAGGGGCAATAAGGTGGCTGGATTCAAATGTACACATTTTTCATTGTTGGATTTGTACATAAACAAACTCATATTTTAAACCTTTCATTAGACAAACATTAAAGTGGTGTTGCCACCAAAAAAAAAAAAAATTGGCTTAAAAATCATAAAAAAAAAAAAAAAAAAATAATTGGAAAAAAAAAATTTTTGTTACTCACCTCTAAATGCCTGTTGCTAGGGGGTCCCTCGTAGTCTGCCACCTTCAGTGCCCAGCACCTGACGTCACTTCCCCTAGGTGTCGCACAGTCATCTGAGACCTGTCACCTGTCCCAGATGAGTGAGCGTCGAATCACGGCACACGGCGCTGCTCGCGCATGCACAGTGGGTGCCCGGCTGTGAAGCCACAGCCGGGTGCCCACGTTAAGAATGCCGGCGCCGCGAGCGGAGCGGGGAATGAGGGGGGGCCTCGTTCCCTCTCATCGCTGGACCCTGGGACAGGTAAGTGTCCGATTATTAAAAGGCAGCAGCTGCAGTATTTGTAGCTGCTGACTTTTAATTTTTTTTTTTGTGGGCCCTCCTCTTTAAGGCTACTTGCACACTGAGGTGCTGGGCGCGCTGGCGGTAAAGCGGCGATATATTTAGCGCCACTTTACCGTCGTTTTAGCGGTGCTTTTCGGACGCTAACGGGGCGGTTTTACCCCACGCGAGCGGCCGAAAAAGGGTTAATACCGCTTGGAGCGATGCCCCATTGTTTTCAATGGGAAGGGGCGCTTTAGGAGCGGTACATACACCGCTCCAACAGGGCTCCAAAGATGCAGCTTGCAGGACATTTTTCAGCGTCCTGCAAGCGCACCACTCCAGTGTGAAAGCCCTCGGGCTTTCACACTGGAGACACAGCAGCGGCTGTTTGAAGGCGCTTTGCAGGCGCTATTTTTAGAACTTTAGCGCCTGCAAAGCGCCTCAGTGTGAAAGGGGCCTTAGTTAGCTGTATATTTGCTGCGCAGAATGTCGGACCATTAAAAATGTAATATTTGACCAAAATAATGTCTTACTTTGTCTAATAGTACCTTTGCATAAAGGTACAGCTCTGATATATCGGAGTGAACCCTTCATTACTGGGTCCAACTTGCATAAATATATTACAATGGCTTGTTTTCTATCATGCTGTTTGTGTAAGAACTACAGTTTCATGTTTCAAAAAGACAACTTTTTCCTGGTAATATTATAATAAATGATAACAATACCCTGCGGTCATGGAGAGATGTCCATAAATCCAAAATATTCTTCTGTTTATACCCTCTGCACTTACAAGGAAAAGGGGCTAGGGTGACCACATTTCCAAACTGCCATTTAGGGACACCCAACTTCCCCCCAAAAAATGAGGGGGGGGGGGCAATGTCCCAGGGATGACAGGGAATTTGGCGTGATTTGTCGGGTGAGTGGCTGGTGTTAGAACATAAATTATCCCCACATCATGCTAGATATGGTGTCAGGATGATCAAATCACATTATTTCTATTACCACATTGTAATATATCATGAAATAATTCAACTCACCATAATGCAGAATCAGTGGGAACCCTGAACTTGTCATTTGCCACCTGTATCCTAACACCAGATGCAGTGTGCCACTTGCCATCCGTATCCTGCCACCAGATGCATTGTGCCATTTGCCACCCATTGCTTGCCACCAGATGCAGTATGTCACTTGCCTCCCACAGCTGTGTCACTTGCCACACATGTTTCCATGTGTCTCCTTCATTACTGTCCAGTGTCCACTTGTGTGACTGTCACCTTCTTCTTCATTACTTTTTTCCCCTTACCTTCCAAGTTCCAATATTCCCTCTGGTCCCTCAGACAGTGAGTCGGGCTGTGGGCTAAAGGAGGAGAGGTCAGGCACTCGGGCAGCCATTGATCTGATCCAGCAGCAGCACACAGAACAGACACCAGATGACCAGTCCCTGCTGTTGTCACTTCCTCTGCTTGCTGCTGGGCACCGGAGGAGGAGGACGTGCCGAGGAGGGTGGAGACAGCAGTGCACCACTAAATGCGGGCCTTGCTCCCGGCCTCACTGTCTGAGAAATTGAGAATCTGTGATGTCACTGGTTGATGGACGCCAGGCGGGCCGGCCCTAGCAACCAGTTCCGGAAGTGTAGAGAAATGTAATTACTAGTTAGTAGGTGGTGGCTATGACCTAAGTTTCATTCCGGGACACTGTATTGTCCCAGAATGAAGGTGCCCGGGACCAGGGACAGAGATGGCAATTGCGGGACAGTCCCAGTCAATCGGGGACACGTGGGCACCCTAAAAGGGGAACATCATTTCACAATCCACACGTTCTGCTTTGGATTCAAAAATAAAAATATCCTCACTCCACCTGCACATCACTTGATGCAGATTGTTACTCCTAGTCACCTCCAGCACTTCACTTGATTCCCCAGGAACAGCTAGCACTAATTGTTGGTTAGGCCTGACACTGGCCTCAGCCAAAGCCCTTTGCAGGCTGGGACCGCGGGCCCCAATGGTGTAGCAGAAAAAGTCCTTGTGCTAGCTGCCCTAATATGGCTACTGATCCCAGTTAACCCTCTTCAGGCTATGCCAGCCCTCCTGGCTGCAGCTGCCTCTTTACACTACCCCTTCCACCACAGTCCACACTTCTGGTTCTGCACCCATCTCAGACTGCAAGCTCCCAGTCCTCCTGACTGTGCCTCACACACCAGCCCTCATGGCTGCGACCTGTTGTCCTCCCTGGAGTCTCATAGCAGTGCTCTCTCCCACTGTCCTCTCATTGCTCTCTTGAGCCTCCGGGCCAGGACCTCCTCATGTGTTCCTGAGAGTGGTCCCCACTGCACCTGAGCCCAGGCCCAACGTCACCCGACAGCCTCCGCCCCCTCTTACTCCAGCTCTTCCACCCGACAACTTCTCCCCAGCTGGGCTGACCCTGGGTATTTAAGAAGGCCTGCCCCCTGCCAATCCAGGTTGGGGATTGGTCAAGGCTCCCTAAAACACCCCAGGCAGCTCCACCTCTCCTCTCCTCCTCTCTTTCCAGATCTTTATAGCAAATGCTGCCTGTGAGTCACCAGCTACTACCCGGAGCCACTTCCAGCCTAGATCAAAACAAACAGGCCTGGCCTGGAACAATTTACCTGTTCTCCAAAAAATCCTAACTCTAATACCTACCTACCTAGAGGGTGCTACAACTAGTAATGGCGGTGACCAGTGACTTATATGCATTGTCACTGTACCAATGACACTGGCAGGGAAGGGGTTAACATCAGGGGCGATTAAAGGGTTAAATGCAGGGCTTTTTTTTTATACAGAAAATAGGTACAGGAACTCAACCACAACCCCCAAAAAAAACTCTCACCCCCACTGGATGATCCTGCCCCTTTAAAACCCTCCCACTGTTAGTGGAATTTGACCACACCCACAATTTGATGCGGTTTGGAGGGTGTGTGTGTAGTCAAATTACACTAACAGTGGGAGGGTCTTAAAGGGGCAGGATCATCCAGTGGGGGTGTCGGCCTCTGCACTGTACCCTGGGCACCTGCATCTCCCTTGCCCCAATCTTGCACTCAGTGGGAGCCATTGGGAGACAAATTGTCACTTGTAAACAGAGAAGCCGGACTTCTGTGTTCACAAGCAAAAGAGGTGAACAGGAAGCAGTGGGCCTGAGCCAGAGGTGGTGGAACTGAGTTCCACCAAGTTCCAGCTGAAAAAAAGCCCTGGTTAAATGTATACCTCATGCCGCGTACACACGATCAGAATTTTGGCCAGCAAAAGACCGATGAGAGCTTTTCATTGAAAAATGCGACCGTGTGTAGGCTCCATTGGAATTTTGCTGGCCGAATTCCCGCCAGCAAAAATTTGAGAGCATGTTCTCAATTTTTCAGACGGAAAAGGTTTCTATCAGAAATTCCGACAGTTGTACTGTGCCGTTACCGGCGGCTCCCGCGCGCATGTGCTCTGGCCAATCACAGCACTGGAGCCACGATACCCAGAAGTAGCCCCCCCGGAGAGATGACGGCCACCGGAGCGGTGAACGAGGACCACTGCAGGGGCTTCGATCTCAAGTAAGTAATTCATAATGAGCTAGTATGCTATGCATACTAGCCATAGGCGTGCGCACATAGTGTGCCGGATGTGCCTGAGCACACCCTAATCCCCTAGTGCATATTAACATTATCGCTCTGTGTCCCAGCAGGGAGATGGGAAAAATCTCCCTCTTACCCCATTTACTTACGCACTTCTTTTTTAAAAGGGTTTACAACCACTTAAAAGTTACATATGAAAAAGTTTTATTTGGAAGATTCATAGAGGTTACAAAACTGTGAGGATATTGTACAATAAAAATATAATGCAATACAATATAAACATGAGGAATATTCCACAAGTATTCAAGAGCAGAAAATACAATGACAAAAGTGGGATAGGGTGCACAATGAGATTGTCACATAACAAGGTGAAGGGTGTCAATAGGATGTATAAAGTTAGAGATGGGATCAAAACTGGTAAAAGGTCATGTGATTCAAAAAGTACAGGGTTTAATCATCGGTCCAGTACATCCATTTCGAGTTAAAGGTGTGAATGCTGTCAAATAAGGTGTGATAAATTCTTTCAGATAGCTTAAGTTTTTTAATTCTAGATAAAACCTGGGGCCAGGGTAAGTTATTGGATTTCCAGTTGAAGGCAATCATCCATTGGATTGAGCTTAACAGTGAGTGGATCAATCTAACACAGGGAGGGGGTATATCGGGGATATTTGCATATAGTATGCAAATTTGTGGAGAGAGGATGATTCTTTTTTTAACCATGGATTCTATTTTCATATCGGCATGACGCCACACTGGTTCTAGATGTCTACAGCTCCAGAAGATGTGAGTGTATGTGCCAGGTTCTGTGCAACCTCTGAAGCAGCATGGAGAAGTTGTTGGGTAGAATGAGTGAATTTTTTCAGGGGTCAGATATAGTCTAGAGAACAGTTTCATAGGGGATTCTCTGAATGCGGGTGCTATGTTGCATTTGCGGAGATTGTCTGTCTTAGTATTCAAGGATTCTATGGGGATATTGAAATCTAATTCAGATTCCCAATGTAACATTTGGTTGGATTTTTCTGGCATCGTGGAGCTGTTAAGGTCTTTATAGAGTAAAGAGATCAGGCCTTTATCTCTCGAGGAGTTTATGCAGACATGCTCAAATACCGTCGTAGGGGGTCGAATGTTTAACGAGTAATGTTCATTAAAAAAGTTTTTAATTTGAATGTAGTTTGTAAGTTCAGAGGATGGAAGATTGTATTTGGATTGGATTTTGGGGAATGTGAGAAATGTATTATTTGAGGACAATGATTTCAGGGAGGTCAAATCATTGTCTTGTCAGAGGGGAAACAAATGTATGTTATTTGAGTTTTGTGCGAGTCTGAGGTCTCCTAAAAAGGATGCTAGAGGGGACGTGTCTGAGGATAGTTTGAGGGTTTTATTGAGTATGAGCCATAATCGAAGGGAATGGGCCACTATCAGATTTAACTTGAGAAGTTTTTGGTGGTGGAGACAATTAGACCAAATGAGGCCTTGTAGGTGGTACGGAGCAACGGAGAAAGATTCAAATTTTAGCCATGGGAGAAGTGGGGTGGGGGCATGCCATTGGGCAATTTGTGTAAGTTTAGTGGCTATGAAGTAGTGCCAGATATTAGGGAGGCCTAGGCCACCTTTGTTCTGGGGTCTAAACATGAGAGATTAACCACATCTTGTTTTTTTTGTTGACCAGATAAATCTATTAATCTCCCTTTGAAGGGATTCTATTCTGGTTTTAGGAACATTAATGGGTAAAGCTCTAAAAAAATATAGTAGTTTGGGGAGAAGGGTCATTTTAAAGGCACAGATCCTACCAAGGAGGGAGATATGGTAAGTGGACCACACTTTAAGTAAGGAGCTAATGGGCAGGAAAAGGGGTGTGTAATTGGTATTATATAATGTTTTATAGTGGGAAGTAATGTGGACACCAAGATACCTTAATGATTTGGAGCACCAAATAAAATTAAACATTTTTTGCAGGGTGGTGGTTAGGTTAGGGGAGAGGTTGACATTAATGCCTAGACCAGATAGGTTATGAAAGGATTTAAGTTCAGAGATGAGGTTTGGTAGAGATGTTAAGGGATTCGAGAGGAACACTAGGGCGTCGTCAGCATAGAGGCTAAGTTTGAAGTCATTAGAACCTTTATTATATCCTTTGATATTTGGGTTATTTCTATTTGGCTTGTGCTAGAGGTTCTATTGCTAAGGCGAATAGAAGTGAGGAGAGGGGTCAGCCCTGTCTGGTACCTCTGCTTAAGGGGAAGAAATCAGAGTTGTGGCCTGGAATTTTGATTCTGGTATGGGGGAGGTGATAGAGGGCATTAAAACCGTGAATACATTTATCTGTGATACCAAATTTAGGAAGTAGATGATTACAACCACTTAAAAGTTACATATGAAAAACAACAGAGAGATCATTTTGTCCATACTTTTCATGTAGGTCACAGGAATGCACTTACTTTTGCTCTCCTGTGACCCAGAATCAGCCAACAGCGAGCTAAAGCCCACAGTCGGCTTGCGTCACAGAGACGCTCCAGGCTCTGGAAGGTTCCCGACAATAATGTCGAGTTCCACTCAGATGCCTGCTCGGAAACTGGTTCAGCCCCTCATTATGCCGCTGAGAGGCTGAGCCAGCTGCTCCTGCCCCCTCTACAGCCCAGTGCTCCAGTGACTGACAGTCACCACTCTCTGCTCAGAGCAGAGTAAAAACTGAGCGATTAGCAGTCATGGGATCACTCGGGCTTAGAGCTGGCGGGGCACAGCTGCAGCATCAGCATCAGCCATAGAGATGGGTATGTGTGTTTGTTTTTTTGTTTTGTTTCTTCCCACACTTCTCCTTTAACCACATGCTGACCAGTACATGACAATATACGTCGGCACAATGGCACGGCTGGGTAAATGGGCGTACAGGTACGTCCCCTTTAAGAAGCGGCATTGTGGGCGCGTGCTCTGTGACCGTGACCGCGGGTCCCGCGGAATCGATGTCCGCCGGGTGCCCGAGATCGTGTCACGGAGCGGAAGAACGGGGAGATGCCTTTGTAATCAAGGCATTTCCCCATTCTGTCTTGTTACATGACAGAGACATCAAAATTGTCGCTCTTTTTTTGTTTATAGTGCAAAAAATAAAAACAGCAAATGTAATCAAATACCACCAAAAGAAAGCTCTATTTGTGGGGAAAAAAGAGCATCAGTTTTGTTTGGGTGCAACGCCGCACTACTGCGCAATTGTCAGTTAAAACGATGCAGTGCCAAATCGCAAAAAGTGCTGTGGTAAGGAAGGTTGTAAATCCTTCCAGGGCTGAAGTGGTTAAATTGTTAGTATACTGTATAATAAATAGATCTTAATGTTCTGGTTATTCATGAAACACACCTATTCAAAGAAATTCTGAGAAACTGAGTGAGTCTCATTATAAGAATCTTATTCAGAGGTTGCACAGAGGCTATTACTATTTTCTTTTCATTTCTCAGTGGAGGAGACAAGCTTGATGTTGTTCAGGCATTCGTAGTGTTTTTCTCTTTTTTTGGCAACAAAAATGTTCCTATAGCTTAAAAAATGACACAAGTGTCTGTTAATTAACCTTCCAGCCATACTGACATCAGTACATGACAGTAAGTTATATACAGTATCTCATAAAAGTGAGTACACCCCTTACATTTTTGTAAATTTTTTATTATATCTTTTCATGTGACAACACTGAAGAAATTACACTTTGATACAATGTAAAGTAGTGAGTGTACAGCTTGTATAACAGTGTAAAGAACTCAACACACAGCCATTAATGTCTAAATCGCTAGCAACAAAAGTGAGTACACCCCTAAGTGAAAATTTCCAAATTGGGCCCAATTAGCCATTTTCCTCCCCAGTGTCATGTGACTCATTAGTGTTTCAAGGTCTCAGGTGTGAATGGGGAGAAGGTGTGTTAAATTTGGTGTTATCACTCTCACTCTCTCATACTAGTTACTGGAAGTTCAACCTGGCACCTCATGGCAAAGAACTCTCTGAGGATCTGAAAAAAAGAATTGTTTCTCTACATAAAGATGGCCTAGGCTATAAGAAGATTGCCAAGACCCTGAAACTGAGCTGCAGCAGGGTGGCCAAGATCATACAGCAGTTTAACAGGATAGGTTCCACTCAGAACAGGCCTTACCATGGTCGACCAAAGAAGCTGAGTGCACGTGCTCAGCGTCATATCCAAAAGGTTGTCTTTGGGAAATAGACTTAGAGTGCTGCCAGCATTGCTGCAGAGGTTGAAGGGGTGGGGGGTCAGCCTGTCAGTGCCCAGACCATAAACCGCACACTGCATCAAATTGGTCTGCATGGCTGTCGTCCCAGAAGGAAGCCTCTTCTAAAGAGGATGCACAAGAAAGCCTGCAGTTTGTGGAAGATAAGCAGACTAAGGACATGGAGTACTGGAACCATATCCTGTGGTCTGATGAGACCAAGATAAACGTATTTGGTTCAGATGGTGTCAAGCGTGTGTGGTGGCAACAAGGTGAGGAGTACAAAGACAAGTGTGTCTTGCCTACAGTCAAGCATGGCGGTGGGAGTGTCATGGTCTCGGGCTGCATGAGTGCTGCCGACACTGGGGAGCTACAGTTTATTGAGGGAACCATGAATGCCAACATGTACTGTGACATACATGCATGATCCCCTCCCTTCAGAGACTGGGCCGCAGGGCACTATTCCAACATTATACTGACCCCAAACACACCTCCAAGACAACCACTGCCTTGCTAAAGAAGCTGAGGGTAAAGGTGATGGACTAGCCGAGCATGTCTCCAGACCTTAACCCTATTGAGCATCTGTGGGGCATCCTCAGACAGAAGGTGGAGGGAGCAAGGTCTCTAACATCCACCAGCTCCGTGATGTTGTCATGGAGGAGTGGAAGAGGACTCCAGTGGCAACCTGCGAAGCTCTGGTGCCCAAGAGGGTTAACCACCTTGCGCCCAAGGTACGTCATATGACGTCCTGGGCTTTGTGGGGGTATATCTGAATGATGCCTGCAGCTACAGACATCATTCAGATATCGGCATTTTCAGCCGGCGATTCCCTGCACCATAAGAATGATCATAGTGGCTGTTCCTCCGCTTGATCGTTCTTACGGGCAGCGGGAGGGGACGTCCCCCCCTCCTGCCGCCTTCCGGTGCTTCTACCGACTCACCGCTTCCATCGGTGAGTCGGACACAGGATCCGCCGGCCCCCGGATGGTGATCATAGAGATTTCCGGCAGACCAGATGGTCGTCAGAGTCTCTAAGATTGTTTGGAGGCCGGGCGTGATGTTATGACGTCACACCCGGCCTCTGCATTCAATTAATGGCGCCGCCTCGGCTGGGAAGCCGTGATCGTTTTTTTTGAGATGTGAGAGGTGAGATGTGGGGTCTTATTGACCCCATATCTCACTGTAAAAAGGTCCTATCATGCCATATTCCTATTACATGGGATGTTTACATTCCTTGTAATAGCAATAAAAGTAATCACATTTTTTATTTTATTTTTTAAAGTGTCAAACTAAAAAAATAAAAGTAAACTTAACAATAAAGAAAAAAAAAAATTTAAAGCGCCCCTGTCCCCGTGAGCTCGTACGCAGAAGCGAACGCATATGAAAACGGTGTTCAAACCACACATGTGAGGTATCGTCGCGAACGTTAGAGCGAGAGCAATAATTCAAGCCCTAGACCTCTTCTGTAACTCAAAACATGTAACCAGTAAAAAATGGTTCCCCAGCCTCCTCTTGCTGTCCTGCACCTGCTATTGACAGCGCTGGTCTGGCATCTGTCTCCTTGGCAGCGGTGGCAGTCTATTAGGACCTAGTGCTGGTGACATTATGGGTGCATGCAGAGGAAGGCTGGCACTATTGGTTGTAGAGAGCCCACAGCTGGTCACCTAGCAGCAGTAATGCTGTATAACCTTTTCTGTTGACATGCTGATCGGAATGTGATCCAGGTGATGCTCCCAGTCAGATCTAATAAACACAATATTTATTAGTATCAACAGTATAACCACATCAACCGTATGTTCAGCAGCCACGTGGGCTCTATGCCTGTAAGGTGTGGGCTTTGATCAATAAAATCACTATGATATTTAACACTAGAATTTTATTAGGAGCATCACCTGGATTGCATCACGATCAGCATGTCAGAGAAGGCTGCACTGCTGCTAAGCAACCTGCAGTGAGGTCAACTGCCTACTCTACAACCATTAGAGATGGGCTTGGATGTGTTTGAAATCCCACATGCCCAATCCAGCCAAGAAGCCGACACTGCACACGGCTAATCACAGGCAGTGAGACATTCCAGATCTGTGCAGCTGCGGACAGAGAAATGTCTCACTGTTTGTGATTAGCGCTGTGCAGTGTGGGCTTCCTGGCAGGCTCTGGCATGTGGGATTTTGAACATGCCCAGCCCATCTCTAACAACAAATTGTGCTGACCCTCCTGTACATTAGCCCCATAAAGTAACCAGCACTGGGTTCCAATGTGCCACCGCTGCCATGGAGACAGAGACCAGCGCTGTGAATAGCCGGGACAGGACAGCAACCCTGGTAGTTCCACCACTGGTCCACACTGGGAGGATTCCCCCATTCACCTATAATGTGTAGATGGGAGAATTGGATCATTTCTTTTTTTCTTCATTCAACCTACTAGTTGAATGAAAAAAGTGATCAATGTATGGGCTGCCTAAGTGCTAAGACCAGCCATAGGCAGTTTAAATCTCAGCTGGTTCAGCAGGAACTGGCTGAGATTTGAACCATTAATGAGCAGGCTGAATGTACCAAGTTGATCGATCAAATTGGGAACAACCAGCCTGCCAGATACTCTTATGATTATCACTAGTGGTTGCTATAGCCCCTAGTGATAATCACTGTTTGTTGGGAGAATACAATTTCTGGGCAGGAAGGATATTCCCCTGTTACCACTGTCTGTGTTGATGGGGGAATCATGCAAGTTTCTTTCCTGCAATCTGTGGATTACCTGCCTAACTGAAAGTGAAAATAAATTGTGAAGGTCTTGAAAAAACAGGCGAGGGGGAGGGACAGATGGGGGAGAGAAGGGATGGAGATAATGCAGTTCAGTGATTACAGTGACTGCAGTGCACACACTTACCCACGGGTCCAGGCTAGAAGCTCAGGCATCATTGATACACAGCCAGGAATGCTGCTGATTTTCATATTTCCCGCCCACACATCCCCTCTCTTCAGATACAGCTGCACGCCGGGGATAGTGTGGGCGGGACTGGAAGACTCAGGAGGAACAGGGGGAGGAGGAGGAGCTGTATTCATCTCTGCTCTAACGTACATGAGGCGAGTGAGGGGGTGGCTGGACTCGCTGGGCTGTGAAAAAGTGTCATAGACTGAATGAATGAATGAATGACTTGTATAGCGCTACAAATGCGAACTGAATCGCCTCAAGGCGATTGATCTGTCCTGTGTTGTCCTGCTTCTTAGAAGAGGTAGACTAACACTCGGCTCAGCTTGCAGTCACCACCACTCCACTTGGAATTTACAGGCTGATTCTCCTGTCCTGGTGGAGTTCTTCCTGCAACTCGCTCTTCTCCTTGCCCATGAGGATGCCCCGGAAGGAGCAGATCGGGCGGCCGTGGTTGTGTGAGTGCTCGCATTACGCAGTGTCACCGAGCAAAGGGAGGGGGGAGGAATCGCCCGCAGGAGCTGACTGGGGACGCCTGTCCCTCTCAATAGAGACTGTGTTACTCCAGCGGCGGCCTGAGTAAGATGTGGCGCATCCGCTATGAATGCAAACAAAAAGACATTGGCTTTTTGTAAAAAAGAAAAAAAAATGTATTGGGGGGGCGGGGTTACATGGTGGGGCACAGCATAATGTTGGGGGGTCAGGGCCCCCTCTGCCCCCCCTAGGGACGCCATTGCGGTCATGGTGCTGGCATCCGCTTCTGCAGGTACGCCACAGTCCATGTCTACCGTCCCCCCTGCTCACCTCGTCCATGCCAGCCTCAGGAAGGACATTTTGGAGGGCAAGGAGTGCAGCTCAAACAATGCAGCCTCGTCAGTGGAACCTCAACAAAGCAGCCTAACCACTGCAGCCTCACCAGTGCAGCCACATCAGTGGAGGCTCACCAGTGCAGCCTCATCAATGCAACCTCACCAGTACAGTCTCGTCAGTGGAGGCTCATCAGTGCAGCCTCATCAATGCAGCCTTACCATTGCAGCCGCATCAGTGCCTATTAGTTATTACAGCAGAATGCAGTGTGTATAATATATAATTATGGGTTTGTGTCTATAGTTCGATAGTAATTAAATAAAGAAAGTAAGGGCAATTAGTTTATCTGCTGTTCTGGCTGGAGGAGGAGAGATCACATGTGAAGATTGAAGCCTGTAACAGAAAACCTAGAGGAGAGCAAATTCAATATTTAATGAAAGTAGACTACATAGAATAAACTAAACATTGTGCAAATGCATGCTTTACATTTAAAAGGCTGTCATCTGTCCGTGTGCTCAGCAGTGTGGCTGGAGTATGAGGGGCATGATTTATGTTGACGTGGGCTTGTTCACATTTAACATGTACATGCCAAGTGTACCCACCCACATTCACTTCAATTCCCAAAAGTTCATGGGAAATGTAGATCCCTTTCCTGTAAAGAGAGAGGAGAGCACATGATGTAATCCCTGCTGTAAAACCTCCTCCTTGGCAGAACAGATGCTGAATCTTTAGAATTAGAGAGGACTTCCTGAAAATTCAGTTAGACTTTTCTCTTCATTGGTAAGAAATTTCACAAATGTATTAACTGTTTAGTGACGGCCCGCCCATCTCCTCTCCCAATCTGACAGCTGCAGGGGAGGGACTGAAAATCCCCCGCTGGCTTCAGTCGGGAGGAGACCGGCAGTCACATGAGAGCTGATCGGCACTCAGAAATAAGATATTAGGCAGCATATTGGGGAGCATGTTATCTAACACTGGGAACTACTGTATAGTAAGAAGACACAATTATTTTTCCAGCAGGAGGGGAGGATTGGGGAGTGAACAGAGCTGACAGGCAGGGGGGAGAGGAGGACAGAGGAGAGCTGCGGATGACGGAGGCACAAACTGACCTTGGTAGCAGGGTATTAACCTATTGCCCACTGACTATGGGCCCTGGCATTTGAGGGAGCTACAAGAATTCAGTAAGATGTCCTGTTATATAATGCAAGATGACATTGCCACATTTAACAGTCAAGGAAGCCATGATGGTGATGGAAAGCTGGTTAATGAGATTTAGACAGCCCTGGGTCTTCTTAAAATACTGGTGTCAAATTGTCTGGGTGGGCACTGACACCTAGTTTTGTCTAGGTGACTAGTTAATTAGATAGATTGTTTATGTTAGCTGTTCTTTAGATGTACTGATATTACTGTTTAGGATAATGTGATCAAACTCTTACCTGATCTTGTGTGGTATATATTCTGTGTGAATTTACAATAAAGTCAGTTGCAGTTTGCACCTAAGCTAGTGTTGTCTAGTTCTTGGGTGCAATTCTCAGCTAGAATACTTGGTTCCCATTTCCAGAGTGGAGGAAGCTGTATCTTGGCGGAGGCACCCAGTGTCAGGACTGGGCTCAGCCCTTCCTTCTCAAAGCTGGCCGCTCAGCTGTCGGCTATTTGCCAGCTCCTATCTCTTCACAGTGACTCACCTGTTGATGATATCCTGCTGGTCAGTCCTGCCTACTTAAGCCGTCCAGTCCAGATGATCTCTGCCTTCGCCTTGGTCACATCTCTTGAGAGGCTCTCCTGTGTTCCTGTTAAAGACTTGCTTGGCTGACATTGCTTCTGGCTCCAGATCCTGCTTGCTGTTCTACTACGCTCATCTCTGGATCCCTGACGTTTTGGCTTGTCTGACTATCCATTCCAGTTCCTGAACTCTGGCTATGTTTGGACTACGTTTACCTTTTTTTTTTATTATTAAACAAGTGTAATTTAAATGTACTTCTGTCTCAGTCTGATTCATGGTTTCTGACACCCAGGCTAGTTACCAGGTGGTTCGCCACAGTGTGCATGGGCACATAGGCTAACATGGAGGAGTTTACGGACAGAGGGAAAAATAAATAAATAAGAAAAAAAAAAGCTCAAACGCCTGAAGAAGCAGCTTTTTGGAGCCTGCAGTGTATATGAGGTCTTAAATCACGTTGCAGTAACCTGCAGTAAAGCCCACACTTTACTGTGCATATGTGTGAATGAATCCCAAGTCTGTTTACATGTCACTGAACATTATCTGTATGCAGTTTTCTTTACCACAAAGGCAGTATTACGAGCCTGAATAAAAGAATATAAATTATATAACAAAGGTAGGAAAGGCTTACAGCAAGCGAGTTTCCATCTGCCAATTTTCAGCTGATGATTAGGAGCTATTTGTAAACTTGTTTTTTTTTTCACTGATATCATTTGTTTTTCTTTTTTGGGTGTGTGTGTTTTGTGTGCATATGTTATTATTGTCAACTATAAAAACTGTTTATGATCCTCCTTCCCCAAATATTATAATGCAGTGAATTGTTTTATGAATGTATGTATTTATTTTTATTATTTTTATATTTATTTATTTTTAGTTTTATATTTATTTTTATTTATTTTTGATTTTTATCATTAACTTCTCATTATCTATCTATCTTTATTATTATTTATTCCTTATTTTATTTCTTGCATATCTTACATTCTTCTTATGAGTTCACAATATTTGTGCTTTTCATTATATATTTGTTCTATCTCCGTCACTGATTCTGGCTGACTATACCTCCTACTGGAGGATCTGCCTTGTATCTGGCCTTTTCTCCATTTCTAGAATTCGGTCACAGCTCACCAGTGTGTTCCGAATGGGAATTGTTGCCGTTTTACTACTGCGCATGCGCGCATTACCCATCGCGCATGCGCGTACTTTCATTTTCGGCTGCGGTGAACGGGACGCTTTATATGCGGATCCCACCCCCTCAGCCTGACAAGACGCATGCGCCCAGCGGTATTAGTACCAATGTACCTTCTAATCCACTCTGACGGCCCCTCCAGCTGTCTCCATTATCTTTCAATTGGCCCTATGGGGCGGTTTGCTCCCTCCCACCTTCAATTCTGGCGCCAAAGCAGACTATTTAACCAGCACTCCATCAGATGGTTGTTTGAGATGGAGTGCTGGGAAGCTGCTTTCACCATACCCTGTTCAGGTACTTTTTCTTCTAAAGGATTTTTATGCTGTCCCTACTGTTCTAGCTGTTATCTTTGGGGCTAATCAGCCCTTAGTACACACTAAATTTTGACACTGGCTTTATTACCAGCCCTGCTCTATTTCCTTCTTACAAAGGATCTGTAACTAATGGATTCAGCCATTGGAGTCTGACCCTGCAGAGTTGGTGATCCTTCCCAGCGGGGGTGTCCCCCTCCTCTACAAGTGGCTACCAGGTATGTTTCTTGGACTAGTAAGGTTAACTTCTACACAATACCATATTCTGTAATAATCCACTATATGTCTCTAGATATTGCATACTGGAGATATATTATATATATATATCCTTTCTCTCCCTGATTATTTCCAGTCTATTCTTGGGATGCTGGACCTAGTATAGTGTTCATATCATCCCCTGATATCACCACTTCCTGAAAGGAGACCCACGAGGAGGGCCCAATTGGATCCGTAAGGTATATCCAGGAGGCCTTTGAAATTGGAAGTTACTGTCTTTCTATCTATTTTTTACATTACTATTATCATTAATTACAGGACATCGGTACTATGGATCTGTCCGCATAATACCACGCTATTTTTGGCCGATTTGGCACACCCAAGTTCCACTACTACTACTCTTTCTTTTTCCACCTTTTTATGTGAGTATTTCTTTTAGACATATATACATTTTTGTCTATACTATGTTTATATGGGATTGGTAGCCCATCTACCTCATCCCAGAATCTTTAGTGATTCATTTATTTCTTCTTTTTTTTTTTTTTTTGTTGTCTCTCTTTCTCACTTGCAGCTCATGCCTTGTTTTGCTGGCTTTAGACCCCAAACTCGGCGAGTTCTCGACGGTCCTTCCGAGAGACTTACTTTTAGATAATTTAGATAATCTATTGGGTACTACAGACATAAATCAGTTCCTACCTTTTCAACAAGAATTGTAAGGTAGGCAAAAAAACTTTTTCTTATATACCCATTTGAACCATTTATATTTATATTGATACTAATACTATATATATCTGAACACATAACATCTGCCAATCCACTCATAAATAACCCCCTTGTCTTCTTAATATGTACAACAGATATATGAATCGCTATGCTTTGGTTCTGAAGAAGCTCTAAGCGAAACGCGTCAACCAGCATTGAATCAGCGAGTTTTGTCTAAACATTCTGATTTATCAATAAGCTATATGTATATGTATGCCTTTGGACTGCAAGGATCCCCACTGTTTTTATATATGATATGTGTTTTTTTGTATATTATGTGTTAATAAAACTATTTAGAATCAATCTTTGGTATTGAGACATACATCCGTTCAGGTACCGTGATAGTCCGATAGGTTGGCTAAAAACCCCCCTTCTTCGCTTTTTATATATAATGCAGTGAAAACAGTACTGGTGTTACTCATAGTCATCTCTTGCTTATTAATAAAATCAAGGCAAGCTCCTTAACTTTATATCAGTTTAAGGCCTCATGCACACAGGGCATAAAAAATGTGGCCGTTTTGACTTTTTTTCCTTTTAGCCTTTAAACGCCCCTCTATGTTAATCCCTCAAGTACCATACACAAGGACCGAATATTGGGAGACAGTGGCTGGTTCAAATAAAAACAGCAGACATTCGCCTGTGTGTATGTCGGTCTGTCCGACAGATCGGAGCATTATGGTTGGGGGGGGGGGGGTTGGGGCATAACAACTCAGCGGGGGGGGGAGATTGCTGAACAAACCTTGCATGGTTAGTACAGTGGCTCCGACCGGAGCTGACGTTTTTTTCGTTCGGCCCGTGGAGTTGAACTAATAGTGTGTATCTGGCTTTAGGTGTTTAGAGGCAGCAGTGTTTAGAGGCAGAAAAAAAAGATTAAATTAATATTCTGGCCAATGGAATGAATGAAAGCCCAAATGCTTAAACATACCTAAAAACAGGTTTGCCTGGAGAAAAAAAAAAAGAGAAAAAAAGACACCCAGGGAGGAAAAATTACATCCTGTGTGCATAAGGCCATACAATGCACACATATCAAATTTTTGTTTCAAATCTAATACTTAAAAAGAACATACAGAAACCATAATTTTTTGGTTATTTCATTTATTTATTTCATACAATGTTTCATTGAAACTCAATAGTAATATTTTACATTTATACAAGAGATGCTAAAATATGTATTGCATGAGCCCCTAGGTCGTACTTAACAGTAAAACAAGCAAAACCCATGTGCTAATTCTACTCCCCCCCAAAAAAGGTAAAAATCATAAAAAGATATTAGATTTATTTACAAAAATGGACCCCTAACCATCAGATGTTTTATTAATGATGATATGGACCTTCCAAACACTGTAGATAGTGTATTGCAAACACACAAGTATTTTCATTTTTTGAGCAGTCAGTTTTTTTTTTTTTTTTTTTTTTTTTTTAGTGCTATATTGTAAAGGAAGGTCCAAAATCAAAGGTTCATGAAAGCAAATAAAAAAAAAAATATCTAGAATTCTGAAGTAGTATGTGTTGTAAAATAAACCAATCATAGTTCAATAAGCAGCTACAACTTTCTCCAGTTCTAATATTCTATATACAGTATCTTACAGAACATTTTTTTGCCGTTTAAAAACTTTCAGTGTGTTAGACAGGGACATGTTTAGTTTTTGTCTTTAGAAAGACTGTCTAAGAATAGATGAGTTATACCTTGCTCAAACAATCAAAGCCCATATTAATATGGCATTACCACACCAGGATAGTATGTTTACATGAAAGGTTTCTTACAATGCCTGCTGCTGACAGCTAGCCAAATACAGCCAAGGATGGGCTGCTAGTAGGTTTAGAGTGGACTAAACATTTACATATGAGTTATGGCAATTGAACAAAACCTGACAATGAGTTCATTGACTTCTATGGAGAAATGCCATAGACATGGGTCTCGTTCTGTAACACGTTACTCATCAGGAGGTAGAGTATAATCTGCTTTTTCCATTTCTTCTCCATGTGTCTTACATATACCTTAACTTATGTAAACATCTTTTACTTTCCAAAACTGCTGAAAGCTGACCGAACTCAATAAAGGCTTAAATGCACATCTTTCCAAAGAGGATCCTTGCTCAATGGGTAAGCTTTTAAAGCTCTAAAGTTGGAAAGTGGTGAGGTACAGTAAAACAAAACCGGTGTCACCAAAATGAACAAGTAAAGATGTGGAGTAGTCCCCCCCCCCCCCCCCCCCAGGCTTTAATTCCCTTTCACTGCATTACTGAATAATTAAACAGTCCAAAAAAACACTACCGGTAGGTTTAAAGATGTCGCAATATGCGTACCCCATTCGTTTTAAGGTTAGGGGTTCCCTTAAATGCTTTGTGTAAACCATCTCAGAACAATGATCAAGACAGTAAACATACATAACAAATAAAAATGTATCTACAACTGAAATATTTACAGGCTATTTATATATTTACACAGTTCTTCTATACATATATCATAAATATTGAAAAATAGGTTGCTTTTCGATGAGTCAATGTTCTACAAATAGCACGTTAGAGTATATATTCATCCGTGGAAGACAATGAGATGACAGAAGTGGCGATCTACAGATCTGCATGACGAAGATGTGCGTAATGGTTATTTTTCTTGGTTATTAATAGCAGGTATTGGACTATCACACTTTGCACAGGTTATACACCTGTAGTATTAAATATTAAAAAATATATACGTAGAGTGTTCATACAGAAAACAGCTTTATCTACTGTGTACGCAAGTTGATAATTATATTTGTATGGTACAATTGTGCGTTAATTATGTCAATAGCTATGCAATCTACTGTATATTATATGTAAAAACTAGCGATATACATTTCTGCACCAGTTTGTTGTGTACATATTGCCTATACAGAATGGAAGCAATGGGGGAGATTTACTAAAACTGGTGTAGCTGTGCATAGTAACCAATCAGCTTCTAACTTTATCTTGTTGGATTAGCTTTGGCCAATAAAACCTAGAAGCCGATTGGTTACTATGCACAGCTACACCAGTTTTAGTAAATACTCCCCAATCTGTTGTAAGTATCAATATATTATAGGGATTAGCGATATCACTACTGCACAAGTCAGCTCCTGAACAAAATCGATTCCGCAAAGCACTTCATCCATTCTGCGTAGGAAACAAGTATACTTTAAATTTGTAATTTGGGAAAGTCTGTTTAGTCTTGCATGTAACATACTTGGTTTTATGCCTCTATGCATTTTATTCCTACATGCAAGGAAAAAAAAAAAAATATTTTATAATGACTTGCAGCTTTCTGGCGCAGTGTCAATTTCACTTCCAGAATGCCTTCTAAAATGTACACAGTAAAAAAAAATAAAAAAAATTCTGAGCAAAAACAATTCAGGGCCCGTGGTTCATGTTTAGGAAAACAAAGAAAAAAAAAAAAAAAGAGAAGGAGAGAAGTTGCTCAAGTAATTCAGACATTTATAAATTAAGCTTTTAAATATTGAAAACTACTATACACGATGTAAACTGCCATGGGCTTCAATAAATTAGCCATTTAAATATCTTACGTATGTACCATGCGTAGAAAAATACCCGCAAGTAACACGGTAAAGGTTTGACCGTCAACTTTTTTTTTTTAAATAACCAGATAAAATAATTTGATCAAGTCCTTTACACCCATGCTAAAAAGGAGTATTTTGACTTTCAAATTATTATTTTTTCATGTTCAAAAAGGCCATTTCAGTATGAAGATAAACTGCACTTTGCGGCAGTAAGCTAGTGACAGTAAAAACATTGTTCAGCCTGCTTTTACAAATTCTCTCACTGTATCCCATGCTCAAGTGACTATTTACTAAAATACTGACTATTTTTAAATATACTGTAGCGAACCAGTAAAGGGTTCTTTAAGCACAGTTTCTGCGTAGCTCCCCCTCAGAAGTGCGTCCAATTTGGTGAGCAGTTTTTTTGGTACAAAAAAAAGGGGGAGGGATCTGTCCCGTCCACCAGATGAACACTTTTGCAATGTAACATTTACTCACTTCAAATGGTTCCTGTAGGCACGTTCAAGTAATAACATACAAGTATGAGTAACAATAATTGACAAACAACCAACCATGTGGCTTCAATAAAGTTTAGATTTTGTGTCCATTCTCCAGAATGGAATAAAAATTACTTCCTTCTGCCAAAACCTTTGGAATAAAAGAAGGCATTGTCCTTGTCAAGATGTAGAACTAATCTCTCAAGAGTCTTTGTTCTACAAGAATGGGTGTCTTGAAGGAAGAAACTGCAAGCAATGGTTACATTTCATTCTCAGTAGAAAGGTTGGGAGTGAACAGTTCCACTTCAAGAAAGGACTTGCTCACTAAGTCATCTAGTGTTTGTCGTCAGAAGGATTGTGGACCCAGTCAAGAATAATCAGGGTCATGCTTCCAATCATCACCACAAAGCCGCTGATGAGGAATAGTGTAGCCTACAAAGAAATACAAGAAAGTTGTCATTTTATCTGGAAGATCACTATGATCATAAAAAATATGCCAAAATGCCCAACGCTAAATAAAACAATCTCATCATACATTTTATGAATTAACACTAATGTACATCTTTTCCTTGTCCCTTCACAGATCAACTATGCATCTTTGCTGCTGCTTTTAACATCCACTTCAAACTGAATCTAATTACCATCACTGTGCTCTATGGCAAACTACTTCTCCTGAGCCTCCCCATTGTCTGAAACTTCCTACTCCAATCTGTTTGACTATCTCCTACTCCAGGGATATGCAATTAGCAGACCTCCAGCTGTTGCAAAACTACAAGTCCCAACATGCCACTGGGTGTCATGCTTGTGGCTGTTAGAGTCTTGCAGTTCTGCAACAACTGGAGGTCTGCTAATTGCAAATCCCTGAAAAACACATCTCAGAGAAGCCTATCCTACCTCAACTTTACTACTATTTTCTCAATCAGTTCATCCACCACAGTTATTACCTTTTGCATCACTTAACCCTCCCTCTTAGTTTGTAAGCTCTAATGAGCAGGGCCCTCAGATTCCTCCTGTATTGAATTGTATAGTAAATGTACTGTCTGCCACTATATAGATCCTGTATAATAATAATAATAATAATAATAATAAACTATTCTATACCACTTTACTCTTCCCATCAGTGTGGGTGTTTCACAGTATGAAAATGCCTTAAGTCTAGTACACATGGGCCTGAATGTCAGGCAACATTCAGCTCGTGTGTGTATAGCAGCCAGTCCGAAACAAGCCGGCCGTTCAGCTGGCTTCTCTCGGAGGGGCATGCTGGAAAACTGGCAGCCGACTGGCTCCTGATCAGCACTCCCAGCCATTGACCAGAGTTTTCTGGTGGGAGGGCCGTCCCCCTATATATATATATATATATATGTGTGTGCACATTTTGGTATTGGCAGTAAAGAAATATTTTAAGGCCTTTTCAACAAAAAGAGTACAAAAATGTTCAACCCTGATTGGCTAGAGTAAAATTAGAGTGGTGAAATTTGTTTTTATAGTGTTCAAAGGTGCCCGATTGCATCTTAAACTGGACATTTTGAATGTATCTAAATTAGAAGCACACTTTGGAGTTGATTTAATAAAACTTGTGTGCAATATCTGGTGCAGCTCTGCATACAAACCAATTAGCTCTTAGGTTTTATTGTCAAAGCTTAACTGAAAAAGCTAAAGTTATAAGCTGATTGGTTACCATGCACAGCTGCACCAGATTCTGAGTTCACCAGTTTTAGTAAATGCCCCACTTTGTAGTAACAATAAGAATTGCAATCAAAACATTCAGGTATATGCTCACCCTAAAAAACACTATGATTATACACTTCTAGCTGTTGCTTTACAAAACCATCAACAACATAATAGGAGACTTACCCCAATCTTCTGCACTGATCTAAAGGATTCCTTTGTCACTAGCTTGAGGTAAAAAGCTGACGGCAGAATAAAGACCAGCATAGCAGCCGCAGAGGCACCTATGACACAAAAAGGAAAAATTCATTAGTTTCTACATATAACATTATTAAGCTGGTATTCTGATTAACAAACTGCTGCTAGTATTTCAGTGTCAGTGTTTTCCTCCTTCTCCATTTACTGGCAGGCATAATTTTTTCCTGCACTATGCAAATCATTTACCCTTAAGGCAATACCAGGTATTTGATGCTAGCTACGAAGCAACATAGAGAAATATAAACAGAGTGGTTGTTTTTGCAATAACCTACCAATGAATCCAAAGATATCTCTGATGGTTGGGACAAAAATGACCAGGAAATTGGTGAATGCCAAAATGACAAGTGTGATCAGGATGTGGCGCCACCATGCAAACTCCTTTCCAGAGAACAACAGCTGAGTGATGGAGCTACGGATCTAATAGAAAACAAAGCCAAGTTAGGTATATTGAAAACAGCACATAAAAAGTTAAATAAAAAAAATATATATAAATAATAAATCAAGTGACAATATAAAAACTTTTATTCTACAGATGCAGTAAACTTATGCAACATAAATTTGCATTATAATACCCTCTGCCCTACAATGCTATTTTTATACCATTTATTATTATGATTAATATCAGTGCTCAGCAAAGTGCAAGTACACATTTGCAGTCAGCTTTATTTTTTTATTGGACTTTTACTATCTCTGATAAAGTCTAAAATACTTTAGAGTAATATTGAACGATAGTTAACGATAAATGCAAATACAAAAACGCAGATTCTTTGCCAATTTAGATACATTATATTTTAAGGTGACCATCAAAATTTATTTACACCAAAAAATAACAGCACTTACTGGGAAAATAACAATAGGAACAGTTAAGGTGACAGCCATGAGAACAGCCAGGCGCACAACGACAAATATGACTCCAGCTCCTGGAACCTTGGAGTATGTGTGGAGTAACTCTGGCTCAACCCGTCCTGTGGGCAATAAGAGCAAGTATTTAGTATGATATACATAATAATAATAAAAAAAATAAAATAAATAAATTTTGACATCATGATTATTTCTATGCAACACATCAGTAAATGCAAAGTATTGCATATTTTTATTCAGGTTATAATAAATTAAAAGAAAAAAACACCATACAAAACTAACTTTATAGTGTTGGTATTGAATCACTGACTTTCTAAAACTCTCAAAAACAAACATAGCAACATTTTCCCACAATACTTTGTGTCTCTGCTACCCTTCTACGTAGCTGTAACATAGCACCCCTCTTGCAGCTTAACCCTAAAATTATTTATTTAACTTTGTGAAGAATCCATGATTAGGGGAAAGTGATGCTACCATTTAGCTTTGCATTGGCTGTATTCTGGTAGGCATATTTTACAACTGAATTCTCTGCAAAAGCATGCAAAACTGAAGTAGCGATTTTGGGTGAAGTTGGCTTTTATGATACAATAAATACTTGACAAGTACTTGATTGAACTAATTTCCCCTGATACTCAATAAGTCATTATGACATCATATTTCTCAAAATACTTAATTTTTTGAAGGTGGCAGTATGTGATAGGGATAGACCATATTATATTATGAAAGGTATCGAAAGAAAATACTTTCAGATTTACTGTGCTTGTGAAAAACACAGATCAACCGATTCACTGTAAATCTGGGTCCAAGCCCACAAATTTTGCTCATCAAGAATGAAAGGGTTGGACTGTTTTTTTTTTTTAGGTTCATGGATTTGATAACAGCAGCTACAGAATATAGTAAACTGCACTGAGAGATTTAAGGACTAAAATGGTGTTTAATAAAAAAATTGATTATGAAACATATGGTTTTGGCATATCAAATGTTCTGGCACAACACGTGAAATTAAATAAAAAAGGGGACTAAAAAAGGACAAATTGGCTAAATTTTCCAAACCAGGCTGCTGGGAGTTTAGTTACATCAGGTTTCGTTTTGTGATTATAATCTACTGGCAGAACATACAAGTAGCCTCATAATTCTTTTAATGGAAAACATATGAATTTGCAACTTGTAAAATTTGTATAATTACCATAGAAAGTCAAATATCCAAAGAGAGCAGCCAGGAGATACATGATAAACATAGCGAAAAATGACACGTTTGAAACATTCATCATTCTTCTACGGCTTCGGCTGCAGAGAGAGAATAGGATACTTTTAGTACAGGCTCATTGGCAGTCAATGTTCTTTTACTGGCTTAAAATAGAACAGATCTTACCCTTTAAGTTCCTGATAAATTGGAAGGACAGCTGGGTGACAGACAAAGGAGAACGTCAGGATGGGTACAGCATATACCGTCTGGAACAGAAAATAGACAAAAATGTAATTATACAGATAAAAAACTACCCAAAATCTGTAGGGTTAGGTCAAATCATAGCAAAAGGTCAATGACCATTGCCTAAAAATTGGCCAACTTTAAAGAGACATTGTTACCTGTGAGTTATAAACAAAGTATCTTGGTTTGCACATTTCATCATCAATGGACTCGTTCAACTCAACACTGTGCATCGGGGCATGTGTGGTCAAGTGGGTCAACGTGTGGTTTAAAGTCATGTTGACGGCATCATTTTCAAGTAAGAGAGGGCAAGGGATATGAAATTTCTTGTAGATAACCTAAAAAATGACCAGGTGAAGAGGTGATTTGAATAAATATTAGATAAACGCAATGTCATAGACACTACTACTGTCTTTACCAAACCAACATATCATTACAGTGTCGGTATCAAAAACTGAAGCTTCTATGTTAGATCAACCAACCCCAACAGATGTCAAAAAGGTAGCAAGACACAATTTATGGAAAAATAACATACACAAAAGCTTTTTACCTGTAAATATAATATAACATTTTCAATAAACTTTAAACAAATTGGAAAACATTTGTACCCAGTCAGATCAGTAGGAACGAACACCTAAAAACTTTATGGCTGCATGCATGAGACTACTGGTTTAGGATCATGCATAATCCACATTACCCGTTTTATGCCTCTCAAAGGTTCTAGGGCAGAGAAATGCCATTAGCAGACCTCCAGCTGTTGCAAAACTACAAGTCCCATCATGACTCTGGGTGTCATGCTTGTGGCTGTAAGTCTTGCTATTCCGCATGGGACTTGTAGTTCTGCAACAGCTGGAGGTCCGCTAATTGCATATCCCTGTTCTAGGGATAAGGTATATGTACATGAGTCCCCAGGTTTGCACACATGCTCCAGCAAATATTTCAGGTTTTCAATATCCTGGTTGGATTCTGAATTTATTTTAAAATATGGAAAATGCAACAGAGGAACAGACGGGGGTTTGATTTACAAGAATTGGAGAGTGCAAAATCTAGTGCAGCTCTGCACAGAAACCAATCAGCCACTAGTTTTTTTTTTGTCAAAGCTTAATTGAACAAGCTGAAGTTAGAAGCTGATTGGCTACCATGCACTGCTGAACTAGATTTTGCACTCTCCAGTTTTAGTATATCAACCCCACAGAATTTATAGAAGAAAGTGACAAAGATGGGTGGAAACTGAGCCAGGACCTAACAGGAAGTTCTTGCCCTGAAGTTCCCAAAAAGATATCACGAGATCAGCGGGTGTCTCCCCCCCCCCCCCCCAATACTTTGATAACCCTGTAAAATACAATTTTGGGAAGACTGACTCTTTAGGAATATACTTACAACAATGAGGAAAAACACCATGCACAGCAGTGAAAATCCGCTCGTGTAGCCCAAATACCCTAAAAAATAATATATATATAATAATTAAGAGAACTTAAAACATCAAACACCATTTGAATATCAAACAAAATGTGTAGCCAAGCATAGTTTATAAGAAAAAAATAAATAGCAGATCACATCAATTAGTAATGATTTATAGTATGACTGGCCAAGCTAGTTACAATCTTTTAGGTTTACCAAAAACTAAGAAGTGCGAGTGCCTTACTGACTAGATATAAATCTAGTAAACTGGGCACACGATTGAACTAAATTGTTGATTGTACAACCAGATTGTAAGAAGTTTACTTCACATTGGGAACTTACCTAAGTTTCTTAGTAGTGACAACGGGAGTATGAGGCCTACAGAAACCATTACAACCAAATAATCTCCATTTAAGTACCATTCACTGGAAAACAAAAAAAACCAAAGCAGAAAGTCAGCGGCTGGATAGTAAATTATTATTTTTATAATTCGTTGTGTAATGAGTTTATACTACTGTTTATAGTTTCAAATCCATAAAGAACATTCAAATGCTTTAACAGTCACAGCAAGATAATTTTATTATTGTTTTTAAAGTTATGCAAGCTGGGGTGTGTAATGAGAACAGTATCACATGCGAGGGAGCGCACACACTGTCCTGGTTGAAGTATTAATATATTCCAGCATTCAACATGTAACTGCCAGTAAAAGGCTTGTTTTGGCATCTTATGAGTACAAGGTATTAGAACACGCTTTCTTAGGCAGGCTTCTCTTCACAGGCAGTAACTAAAGAGAGCACTGTGCTCGCCCACGGACATTCATTTTAGTGGAATGTGGCGTGGTAAGTCACCAAACAAACATACTTTGAAGCAGCGCACAGCCTGTCACAGGGATTGGCCTCTGTTATAGAATTTTTGAATCAAACAGAATAAGTAAAGTATTCTACTCAAGTTAGAAAATACAAAGCTACTTTCTAATGAAATTACAAAAAAATAAAAACATTGAAATTTGCTCCTGCTTGAAATACGAGAGCGATAATCCCTCACCGCTTCCTTTATTAAATACTATAATCTCAAATTATTATTATTTTGGTCCTTCGTTATATTATCATTGTTAAGGTTTAGAATTTCTCTTGAACAGTATAGGAAATTGTCTCTGAGTTATTAATCTTTTGACCAAAGTATGAGACAAAATTTTATCTTTAGTCATATTAAGTAATAATACTGTATGCCAACATATTATATTCCTGTATCGCTTTTAAACTTGTTTCCTGATTTATTCAATTTCAATAAACAAAAATTTGACATGAAAATACAAAGCTAACTAGAAAAACTGTTTATCTGCAGTAAAGTGGTCGTAAACCCACAAAAAACAAAAAAACACAAAAACAAACCTTGCAAGGCAAAGGCATAATGAGTATAGTAGCTCATTATGAAATACTCACCTTAGATTGAAGCCCCCGCAGGTCCCAGTATACTGCTCTGCCCGGCGACATGTCTTCCCGAGTTATTTCTGGGTATCGTGGGCTCTGGCACTGCGATTGGCCGGAGTCGTGATGTCATCACTCCTGCTTATGCGGCACGGCACATCAGCTGAAGCAACGGCACAAATGAGCCGTTGCTTCAGTGCACATGTGCCGATGATGTCGGCACATGCTGATACAGGGGATATCTCCTAAACCGTGCAGGTTTAGAAGATATCCACGGTAGCAACAGGTAAGCCTTATTATAGGCTTACCAGTAGTAACAAGTGGTTTGTAAGGCTCTACAACCACTTTAAGTACCGGTTTTCTCGCTAGATTAACCTAATCTCAGCTAGTTTTTCACTATCTCACATAGTTGACTACCGAGCCTGTCCTTCTGAAGGACTTTCTACTCTCCTTTATCACACATGTCTATATAGACTCTCAGGGTATAACAAATATACATTTCTCAGAGAGGGTTACGCTAAAGCTGGTCATACATTATACAATTCTCTTGTTCAATTTACTTTCAATTATGTAATGCAAGGCCCTGCCTGACTGCATACAAATTGAAAGCGTTTAGGTTTGACCTCATATTATATGGTTTTGGTAAATCTAATAAAAAATTGTACAAGAAAAATCGTAAAATGTACGGCCAGCCTAACTTACCAACCACTACACCCAGCTCGGCCCCACACTTAAAGTGACACTAAACCCTGGCAAAAAATAGAGATAGGAATATATATATATATACCTCAGCCTCCTACAAATTTCCATTTATTTATTTTTTGCTGCTGTGTTCTCACTGTTAGAGGGTGACTACGTTTGTTCTCCATGGTCCCACTGTGTGTAGGAAGTAGTCAACGTCTCTTGCTCACTCCAGAGATAGACTATGGGATGTGTAGTGTACAGAGAGCAATGCACAGAACTGCAAATAACGTGTACTGCTTGTTCCAAACAAACAGTGAGGGGGAAAATGGAAGGTTCAGAAGCCCATGGGAGATGTTAGGAGGCGGAAGAACACAGTAAAACAATTTAATGAAAAATAGATTAGTGGGTCATTAGGTAGTGGACGTGTATCAACTATTTTTGGAAAATACGGATATAGGGGGTTATTTACTAAAGACAAATCCACTTTGCACTGCAAGTGCACTTGGAAGTGCAGTCACTGTAGATCCATATGGGGAAAATGCAAGGGGAAAAAAAAATTGTCTTGCACATGATTGGATGATAAAATCAGCAGAGCTTCCCCTCAGATCTACAGCAACTGCACTTCCAAGTGCACTTGTAGTGCAAAGGGTATTTGCCTTTAGTAAATCAACCCCATAGTGTCACTATAAAGTGCCTCTTCCCTTTGTACTGAGTGCTCCTCTGAGCTGGGCAGCTTTTACCTTTACCAAATAAATGGTGCTTTTTAAAAAAATCTGAATAATGTTTAAATATGACTCAAATATACTGAAAGCTGAAATTACTAACTTAATACATAATAAATAGCTGTGGCCATTCTAAAATAAAAAATAATATATTATAAAATGGGGTTTATTATGTCAATTCTCCAACTAACAGTTGGCAACTAAGTTTACCAGAGCAAGATACTTACTCAGCATTGGGATGAGCGCCGGTCAGTTCCTTAATTACAAGAGGCAATTCATACTTCACAATGTAGAGGTAGCTTGACATTGCTGCAAAAATAAAGAAATGATTAGCTACCAATCAAAAATAAAATAAAAAATACATTTAAATGTTTGTCATTTAGCTGCAGGGTTTGATGCTGATAGAAGTGAATGACTTACCTCCAATATTCTGCATTGTTATGGATCCAGAGGCTGCAATTTTTCCAAACAAGCCAAATGCTTTAAATCCCAGCTGCTCATACAATAAAGAACCTAAATAGATTAAATATACATTAACAATAGGACTTTTGACAGAGTTAATGTCTTTCAAAAGTGATGCAGTTTAAAAATACATACCTCCTTCATTTGCTGTCTTTAACAGTAGGTGAATGGAATAGATTGAGAATATTGACACAAACGTCAATAGGATCCTACAACACAAAACGAAAATTGGTGAAAGTTCCCAACAAAAGGTGTGTTAGAGCAATACAATGTATATTGATGTATAAATGCACATATGGCTTCCATCCCACAGTGTCACTGACTCATTACTCTACTATTACACAAGACTGGCCCAAACCTGTCATCTTTGCACTCGCTGTGTCATGTATTAACATAACTCTTTGAAGGATGCAAAATACCCCCTGGAGGAACCATTTCACATGATTTAGCAGCAATCTAAACAGTGATAACAAAAAAAAAAAAAAACACTTACAGAAAGAAGAGGGGAGTGTAATGTATCTAAATGGATCATTTACAAGCCAATTATTTTTTTTTTAAATGGTCACCATTAGCAAATGGTTTAGATCTCTATATATTTTCACTTATTACAGGATAAATTATGTGCAAAGGAGAGAGAATCGTGTTTCTGTCCTCCTGGTGTCCTGCAAGCAAAAGCTGCTTGTTGATAATACAGTGAATATGATTAGTATATGGCAGCGCCCAGGATTGGTTGCAGTAGTAGTGGCCACTATTTAGTGGTAGAACTACTGCCATAGCATCCCATGTGGCTGCAATGGGGCAGAGGGGGGACCGGAAGGGGAGAGCTGTCCATCCAGGTCCGCCATTTTTAGCTTGCCTTATATGGGAAGGGGTTCCAATTGTTTATTCTGACACCAATGCAGCTTGGTTGTAGGAGAGGGAGAGGGCAGTGTTTAACAGCATTTTTCCTTTCTAAACGTTTGCTATGGGGCCCTGTGATTTCTAGTTATGCCCCAACCATTACTGCTAAAATAACTGTCAAGGGTGCTTATAACTGTCAAGTACAATATGACTATACAAATTCTTCAATGAACAGGGGTGATAAGCACCGATTCCATTGGACTAATGGTACTACCAACTGCAAGAATAGATGTGTTAAGGTGACTTAGAGCAAAAAATTGATATAGAGATTATATATATATATATATATATATATATATATATATATATATATATATATATATATATATATATAATCTATCTCACAGGGCTGGGTTTGTCCTTTGTTTTGCTGTTAGAAAGCAATATTTCCTTTATTTTCAAAGAATGGTATTGTCTCAGTGTGCATTATTTTCGGAACTAAAAGGCAGTGCCAAAACTGTTCAGAACACTACACAATGGAAACAGTGTACATCATTGTTCTTTATTAAATTATAAATATTCCTTTCTAAACCAAAGCAGAGATACGCTGCCCCTAGTGGAGACTAGTAAGGAAAACACTGCCCTATAAATAAATACACAGCATGTGACATCTACAGAAAGCCTCAGCACAAAATGTCAAGAAAACTAAATATAAAAAAAATAAAAAAATGGGGCGTCATTGACAAAAAGGTCATTGAAAATTAGACACTTACATAAATAGTGCAATGCCAGTGTTAGCCATGGCATAGGATAGACCTAGAATTCCACTTCCCACAATGGCGTTACTGAGGTTAAATACTGACATGCCAAAGGACGTCGTCCCTGGAAGCTAAGAATAAGAATAGGGAACGTTAAGGATGTGGCAAAAAACATCCAGCGAATGTAGCCGATTCTATCCAAGCTCATAGACACAGATAGGGATGTACTTACATATTCAGTCTCACATTTCTTCTTTGTTAAAGTAGGCTCAAGAAGGAAATTTTGGTTCTCTGGATCCATATCATAATGCCTGTAAATGAATGAACATGATATCAGTTGTCCAATCTAAATTAAAAAAAGGAGCGACAAATATTGTCCAATAGTTTAATCAGCTAATAAGCAATTGACCTTGCATAAGAGATATAGCGTTTCTATGACGATATCGGTGCATAATTAATGACACACGGTCTCGCATATACATGAAGAGGACTAACCCTTTAATGGATAGCTTCTTTGCTGGATATTCCGGGTAATTGAAATCATCGTTGCTGTTGGTGCTGGCACTGTCCTCATCCGGAGAAATATTAAACTTTCCAATCTCTTGTTTGTTCATGCTGATAAAGAAAAATGGACCAGAAGCGTGTTCACGAGGACAGCTGATGTAGTCTGTGTGGCTGATGCTGATCGTACTGCTGCTGCGCTTGGCTCTCTGCCTGCAAGGAAGGCAAACGTCAATACTGCAGTGTGCAACTCAACCACGTGATGCTTTATCATCACGAGCCAGAAAGGAAAGATGGGAGGAGGTTAGAGAGTGGAAAAGTACTAGCTGTGGCTCAGAGAATACAGCAAATTCCAAGTCACACAGTCTGCCTCGTCCCCCCTCCCATTGTCCCTCTCCACCCATACTTGTCAATCACAAACATTCCAAGGCCATGAGCAGATATTTAATCCCACCCAATTCAGGCCATTGTTTTTTTATGGCCCCTCCGAATACGATTGCATACAATTTTTTTTTAAATAGTTTAATAATGAAGATGACCATCATCACCACTCAGATGCTACATTGATATGCAACAGCCTGACTGCTCATTTATAGCCTGATTGATTGAAAGGGGTACGATATACCTGCTATAATTGCTTATCAATAAAGGACATCTACAACATTAATGGGATGTAGGACTAACGCATTCGTTAGCTACAAAAAAAAAAAAAAACCATCATCGTGATCCAGGTGAATAATTAGTTACAAATATATATATAATTTTTTTTTTTTTTTTTTTTATATTTACCATTAAGGATCAACTAAAATGTAAACACATATGCATAGGATCAATGGCAATGAAATATTTATTAAAAATATTTCAACTGATTAGACTAAATATAGTTAGTTGAAAATACAATAAAAGGTCTGTTATTTAAAAAAAAAAAAAAAAAAAAAAAAAAAAAAAAAAAAGGGGAACCGCCTCGTCGGTTAAAAAAAAAAAAAAAAAAAAATCAGACAGTATTTCGGAGAAAAAAGGCGCTTGTGTCTAGAAAATTCTCGATAGGGGCTGAGTTTATGGGGAAGGGAAAAAAAAACTGTGGATAAGCAGCCAATGATGCTCAGCATTGAGCAGTGTGCGATTACATGGCCACTCCTCGTTCCCTCCCTCGCTTCCTCACACTAACCTCTGCTCTACAAGCACACACAGGAATCTGATGCAACCACCACATACTATTGAAACAGATCCCATCCATGTGCCGGATTTCCTCTTAACGCAACAACCCCAGTACAAAGGAGAGGACACTCCTAAAAATCCATGGAGATATTATTATTCGCTATGGACAAGTGATCACCCAGCAGATCTCATAAGGATAGAAGAGATAGATCTATAGATGATAAAATAGATTGATCAAATCGATCAATAGCTAGAGACGTAAAGATGGATACGTAGATGATTAACATATAGATGATTAGATAGATATTAATGATGGAAAGAATGATGATAAGTGATAGATAGCTAGATTGACCAATAGACAGAGAATGTATGTATGTATGTATGTATGATTGACAAATGGATGTTTAGATAGGTAGATAGAAGGAAAGAATGATGCTTAGTTATATTTAGATAAATAGATAGATATTTAGCTAGCTATGGATGATGGGTGGATAGATAGATTGGATTTATAGCAAGATCTATAGAGCCTTTAGAGATTTGATGCAGAATCTGAACCAATAGCCCTCCATTACATTTATTATTATTATTATTACCTACGAACATCTCAGACAATCAAACAGAGCTCTATGCGATCGCCATCATCATCCATATAAATGAGGATTATTGGGTACACACAGAAGAGAATGAATTGATGTGTGATGAGTAATGTGCATTTCTCCTGCAGGCAGTCCCCCAATGTAATGAGCAGCCCCCCCCCCAGTGGTGTAATGTGCAGCCCCCCCCATCCAATATAATGTGCAGCCCCCCCCATCCAATATAATGTGCAGCCCCCCCCCCCCCTCCAATATAATGTGCAGCCCCCCGTCCAATGTAATGTAGAGCCCCCCCCTCATCCCATATACTAAGCAGCCCCCCCCCATCCAATGTAATGTAGAGCCCCCCCCCCCCCTCATCCCATATACTGAGCAGCCCTCCCCATCCAATGTAATGTAGAGCCCCCCCCCCCCCCCCCCCCCAGCCCTCCCCCCATTCCCCCCCCCCCCATCCAATATAATGTGCAGCCCCCCCCGTCCAATGTAATGTAGAGCCCCCCATCCAATATAATGTGCAGCCCCCCCCCGTCCAATGTAATGTAGAGCCCCCCCTCATCCCATATACTAAGCAGCCCCCCCCCATCCAATGTAATGTAGAGCCCCCCCTCATCCCATATACTAAGCAGCCCCCCCCCATCCAATGTAATGTAGAGCCCCCCCAGCCAATATAATGTGCACCCCCCCCCCCCCCCCCCCCCCCCCGTCCAATGTAATGTAGAGCCCCCCCTCATCCCATATACTAAGCAGCCCTCCCCCATCCAATGTAATGTAGAGCCCCCATCCAATAAAATGTGCAGCCCCCCCACGCAATGTATACATACACAGCAGTCACATTGAGCAGCCTCGTGCTGCACTGTCACCCACACAGCCTGCGGATTTTCTTACCTTCCAAGCCTCACAGATGTACAGATCCGGCTCCCCTCACAAGACCAATGCTCCAATAATAATAATAATATACGGAAATAAATACGACACTAGAAATACGCTCTAATTATATAAACATAAATAAAAGGAAGAATTCCCTTCAGCGGCGCTTCTGTGAGTGACGATCTCCTCGGTTACTCTCGCTTATTAGTGGTATGCAAATGGGCGGGGTGAGGCTGGGCGGAGGGTGGGGCTGCCATGCGTCATTCCATCAATAAACCTGTTCAGCCTTTGTGTACCAACATTGAAGGTCACGCCCCTCTCCCTCCCACTACCGGCCTCGGGTTCAAGTGCGCTGTGTGAGTTCTTTCCTAGACCGGGCTGTTTGTTGTGTGCTGCCAGGGCGCCGGGACATGCAACACACACACACACACACACACACACACACACACACACGTGAACTTGGGCAGGCGGTATTCAGTTTATGGGATTATCTGTTTAGCTTTGTCCTCATAGTTCATGGTTTTGGTAACAGATGCATTTCTACATGCCGTTTTTTAAGGAGTCGGTTACAATGCGTTCATGATGCGTTTCCAGATGCTTTTTTTCCTGTTATGTACTGGATTCAGTGCGTTATTGATGCGTTTCAGTGCATTCCGGTGCGTTTTACCACATTCCAGTACAGTCCAGCGCAGGAAAAATGCAGCATGTTCTGCTTTTTTTTACTGGAATGCCTTGGAAATGACCACAAAAACGCACTCCAGTTTTGTTGCAGATGCATTTCTGCATGCACGTTTTTAACGAGTCAGTTCTGGTGTGTTTGTGAAACATTCTGGTGTGTTTTTGATGTGTTTCCGGAAGCATTCCATATGTTTTTTTTCCCACTGTACTGGGTCCAGTGCATTGTTGATGCGTTCCAGTGCATTCCTGTGTGTTTTTCGATGCGTTTTTTTTTTTAAATCAAATCCTTTTTATTATTTTGTATGGAAACAACATTTACAACAATACAGTCAAAACCACAAAAACAAACTTACACCAAAAAAACAAAAAAAACAAACAAACCACCCCCTTCAACAAGCCCCCCCATCCCATTGCCCCCCAGTCACTCTGAGTTTATATGACACACAAAAAAAGGAAAAAAAAAAAAAAAAGAATAACAATATCCAGTATTACAAAGTACACAGTACCCATTGGTTGACATGGTTTTGATGCGTTTACCACGTTGCAGCATGCTCTACTTTTTTTTTCTGGAACTGGAAGGAACGCAATCAAAAGATCTAAAAGATCATTGATACTTTTAGGGCCTCATATACACTGGGTGTTTGGCCTCCCTTGCATGAGGTGACGGCATTTAGGTGCAGGCAGAGAGGGTAGGTGCAGAGGCGGCTCTCTAATTAGGCAAATTAGGCGGCCGCCGAAGGCCTCGCACTCCAAGGGGCCTCGCGGCCGCCTAGTTTGCCTGTGCTTGATCACTAGGGAAAAGGCATGCAGGCAGCCATAGGGCACACCGGGCGGGCCGCAAGTCCATGCGGGGCCCTAAAGCAGCTGAGCGCGCCGTGCAGCTGAGCGCGTCGCTCACCTGGCCTCCCCGCATCTGGCTCGCTGCGCTGCCTATTCGGGCAAGGCTACGGAAACTATCCACTGTCTGGGAAGGAGGAGGAGGAGCTCCGGTTGATGGATATCATTTCAGCGCCTGCTACAGCCTAGCCGACCGCCCATGGAGAACGTGAGTGCCCGGGCCGGCCGTTCAGCGCTCCTGTGTGCCTGCCTGGATAGTAGGAGCAGCGGGGACAGCTGCATATGGAGGAACTGATCTTTTAATATGCCTTCTGCAGCCGCTGAATGCCCGCTTCTTCTGCGGGCATTCATTGGCTGCAGAAAGAATATGTAAAGATCGATTCCAATCCTCCATATGCAGCTGTCCCCGCCGCTCCTACTATCCAACTTCTTTTACTGCTCCCGTTCTCTGTTCCTCCCAGTTCTCCCTGCTCCCTGGCTCCCCCTGCTCCCCCAATGCTCTCTGGTCCACGTGCTTCCTGGCTCCCCCATGCTCTCCCCACTGTGCTATCCAGTACCCC